>JAQHUG010000019.1:1660433-1709633 GCA_028555095.1 Dicrostonyx torquatus | reverse complement strand
TTCAGTATCTTTTCTCAACCGGGCAGCTCACATGTTGCCTCCTTGGTGGTCTGTGCAGGAATGCCAAGGGAGCTTCCTGATTCCCCGAATTCTCCTGTTCTCACCTCTACTTCCTGTCTGGTTTTCCCGCCTATACTACCTGCCTGGCCAATCAGCATTTATTTAAAACATGATTGACAGAATACAGAATTGTCTTGCACCAATACAAAGAGCAGAGAAGATCTGCAGTCAGCAAAGTTCCCAGCAAGCTCTCTGTGCCTCCCTAGGTGACTCTTTGAGGCTTTTCCTCTTTTCCACCTGTAAAGCGTGATGCTGGTATTAATTATAACCTCATACTTAAGACAAAGCAAAGCAAACAAACCAAACACAAATATTCTGACCTTATTACCAGCAGTTCCACTCAGACTGGAGCAGGGATGTAAACACTATTTTGACATGACTCATCTATGATGTTTTCTTCTCTTGAGCAGAACTGATAATATACACGGAGACCACATTCAAAGAATCAAGGCGGATCATGCCGACACCTTTCTATTTCCTTCTTGTAGGAAGTAAAGGGGACTTTTCTGTGTGTGATGGGGTGGTGGTGGTGTGTTCTCAAAGAATGATTTGTTCATACTTTAATGGCATCAGAACCCAGAAAATTCTGGACACCTCTCCAGAATTGTTGCTCCAGTGTATCTGGGGTGACTTCTGAGAATTTGTACTTGTAACACATTCTTGGTTGGTGCTGAGCACCACACTTGGAGAACCCCTCATCAGGCAGTGATCTGTCCATGCCCCTATGTACCCAGGTTAAATCACATAACGGGTAGGCTGTGAGACAATGTAGAGACTCTGTTCTTTTTCCAGAAGGGTCTGCCACATGGAAGGGGAAAAGAGCAACACATGAAATGAACACCAGGGAAAGCTTACACACAGTTATTAAACTTCTCCACCATTTTTGTCATCATGACTCAAGCAGATCAAACATCCCAGGATAGGGTTATGTGGTTCATAACCTCATGACCCAGTGCCAAAGGTTGTATGATCCTGGTAGAAAGTTTGGTTCACAAAATAGGCCTAAAATAATAAAAAAAAGTTATTGTTTTGACAGTACTTCATGGATTTACAGCAAAATGCAATAGATGAAGGGTTCAGACACGGACTAGGGTTGGAGTCTCTTTGTCTCAAAAGCAGCTGACGTTTATTGGATACTTTCTGTTTACAAATCCGTGCACCACTGACTTCAAATGTATTACTTTATGCAACCCAACCAAAAATGTCGGCAGAACAACTTGCCTGAGGTTGATTATAAGGGAAATGGGGTATCTAAGATTTGTTTCCCCCAACCATCTGAAACCATAAAACACCCTCCTTACTGTTCACATTCAGGAAATGGCCATATCTCCCGGAATAATGCATGGAGAAGTTGGCAGCTTTATTAAGTCACGGAAAAAGGATGGGTTGTACTTAAGGACATCACTTTCCTTTCATGAAGCAAATATCCCACACACTTACCAGGATCTGCTTTATTCTCTTTGTGATTCTATTTCTTAAGAAATTATTTTTAATATCTTATCAAATTGATCATGTGTTGTCTTTTCACTGATGACATAGAAAGAACTAATCCTCTTTACTTTAATTTGACATGTATCCCTTACGGAAGCTGTCCCAGTACCTGGTTCAGTTTGCCTTTGCATCTGGTGGGACCAAGCTCCTTCAGAAAGGTCAATTTCCCACCCCAAGGTGTGGGATGAATGACATTCATACTCACACATCCAGTTTGGGGTGAAACATCTACATGTTTTGTGAAGATGGTAATAGGGGCATCATTGCAGTCCTGTTCCCCCAAGCCACATCATGGTAATTAGCAGCACATCCATCCCTTCACTCCCTCTCTGTGTCCTAGATAAGATAGACTGAAGGTTATCAGTAATTCCCAGAGCTGGCTCTAACCCCACCTCTTTCCTTCCAGTCAAGAATGATGATGTTCCCATGGCAATTATTTGGAATCTAATCTGACTTATTTCTTAAGAAGGAATCATCGCCAGACAGCAGCACAGTCTTAGGAATAATAAATTATTGATGCGATCACTCCCTCCTTATCACCTCTATGACTAAGAACACAGAACCTTCTCCCACAATATCTCATTTGTCATCTTGGGTTTCCATTCGGGTGACCTTCCCAATCATCTTCCTACATCCACTAAATTGAAATAAGTCGTGCTATGCAATTACTTCTAACTTCTATCTAGTTTGCTAATCTAGAAGGAGGGGTGCCTCAGTGTGTTACAGTCATTTCCTGAAAAAATATTTAGCACTAAAATGAAGAGAAAATTCTAGACATTTTTTTTTCCTGCAGAGTCATGAGAGATTAGGAAGGTTCTGCATGGCGTATGATGGCCTCAGTCTCAGAAGGTAGAGATGACAGGGACCACTGATGTGTAGGTGTCACGGTCCTTTAAATGGAGAGATCTTTTATAATACATTATTTTCATTTCTATATGAAAGATTCTGTCCATTCACTTTTTATTTATTGCCTTTTAAAATTCTTGAAAACCCGACAGGGGAAGTTAGATACTTTGTGTCTCTATTAGGACAATGTAACATTTTGGTTACAATTTCCCTTTGAAATATCTTACTCACTTGGTAGTTGTCCTATCTATCCGGGCACAAAGGTACCAAAAACAGGATATTCTCCCGAAGCCTTCTTTTAGCTATAATGTGGCAAATGACAATCTAGCTTGTACAATTTTTGATATGGAAGTCTTGGAATTTCCACTGATGGGTTCCAAGCCAACAAAAATACACAGAGACGGAAAGCAGGGAAATTTTGTTCTCCTTGCCCTAATTCACCACGTTACTCCTCTGCAGATAACACTTGCCCAACAGGATACTTGATTTAAGAATGATTTGGAAATGGAAAGCTAGCTTTGTGAGCTCAGAGGAAAATATGGTAAAAATAGTTTGCATCAAATGATAACACATCCCAAGAATGGGTGGTCCTTAAGTTATCTATGTGGCTTTCCTGGACTTTGGTACAGGAAGACCAATAAAGGTCTGGGGTTTGGCCGAGCTGAGATTGTTTTGAAAGTAGACACAGCAGAAAAATCGGTCACTGGGGACTCAGAAATCTTAATAACTAGTGCTGGCATTCTCATTACCTAGCTACCTGCCTCTGAGGAGGTCAAGTAGCCTCGCTGACCCTCATTTTTCTCTTTCAAATAGAAATGAAATGTTTGTGGATCCTGAATTCCTTGACTCCTTGTCTATAATAGTCAATGCACCTTGCAAACCTTAGTCATTTTCTTCTGTGGTCATATTCTAGCACTTGCTGTTGGAGGAGGGTGCTTGTTTGTTCCTGGCTGCCCAAACCCAAAATAATCACTCAGAAACCATATTATTTAAACCACTGCTTGGCCAATCACTTAAGTGTATTGCTAGCTAGCTCTTACATCTAGTATTAACCCATTTCCATTATTTTAAATTTTACCATGAGGCTCATGGTTTATGGGCAAAGCTTTTTTTCTCCTAGCATTCAGTTTAGTTTTTTTTCCCACCTAGCTCTACTCTGCCCTACTACAGGCCAATGCAGATTCTTTATTCATTAACCAATAAAAGCAACACATATACAGAAGCACTTCCTATACCGCTTGTCATTACCCATAATATCACTAATAGTTTTACATTAAGGTTCTCATTCTTTGATTCTTAAACTCACTTACAGTATCATAATCCAAATTCAACACGTCTTAGTTTCATTTTTTTAATTGTCCTTGTGTTATAGGTTACTAGTGGTGGGTGTCTGCACCAGGTGCTTCTAGGTTCTTGACTTCCCATTTGAAGGATTGACTTAAAGGCAAACACTTCTTTTAGCACCAAGAAGTTGCTAAAAGAAGTAAGTTATTCCCTCATTAAAGGCAAACAGGCATGCAGCTCTACACAGGTAGGGTCCTAGACTGCTAACAGGTTGCTAAGTGCATTGTTCAGAGAGGAGTGTGTGCATAGCCCAGCTGGGTGGGGTCCACATTGCTTTATAGTTGCCAGCTTTATTTGTAAACCGTGTTTCAGACTCGATCGCCTTTGCTCTCTACTTCCCTACTGTTTTCACCTGGCAAACCCTCAGCCATCGGCTCATCCAGCTTGTGCCCATGCTGAACCTGTGCAGCTGCAGCTAAATCTGCTAGCGTGAAGTCAACGAGCCTTTCAGACGCATGGCCACTTAACATACTTATGTCATACCAGTCACTCAACCCCCTCGTGGTTATTTTGAGATGGAGCCATGCTCTGTAGTCCAGGCTGACTTTGAACTTGCTCCTGTCTCCCGAGTGCTGGTATCACAGGTAAAAACCGTAGCCAATTTACAATCTTACCTTTTTAAACAGACTAAAAGAACAGGAAAAAAAATACCAACTCACTCACCTCTGATGTTATGTTTATTTCTACTGGTGTTTACTCTGTCTCCCTGCCTCACTGATGTCCTATTGCTGGTCCATTTGCTCTTTGCCTTTCTTCGTTTCAACTCACTAGAGTATAAACTCCAAGAGGGGTGAGTGTCTGTCACCACTGTGCTCTTGAGCATCTGACCCAGTAGATGTTACAGAAAAGTTACTAAATTTTTATCTTGTCACCACCCTTAGCAGAGAAGGGGAATAGACACCCATGTTCAAGAGTTCAAACAGAAGCATTGGTATAGGCAGAGTAAAGCCAAGAGCCAAGATCCAACTCTGCCTAAAGTAAAAAAAAATAACTAATGACTTAAAGATATGAATTGATGCTTGCTTTTTTTTTTCAGTGCTGGATGAGCCCAGGACTTTGAGCATGGAGGGTAGGCATGCTACCACTGAGCAATGCTGAACTTGAATTTTCATGAGAGGATTTTCTATAAATCACACACCTTTCAAGAGGACCTCGGTTACTTTGTCTGTGGTCCTAAGTCCTAAGATAGAGACATTCAAGCAATTTGACTACAGTTCTTTAGCTGTTCATTACTAGGTCTAGAAGTCATCATGAGAAAAGAGAATGACTTGGAGGTCACTGGACTTGTCCCCATTTTGCTTTGCGGATGAGAAAATTTCGACAGTGGGTGTGAAGAATCTCCACTCCTGTTACTCTTTCATCTGCATAACAGGGATTAAAACACCGTGCTTCTCTTTTCCTGACTACTTCATTTTCTTTCATGTACCTTAAAAATGCTAAAATGGTTTTAACATTTGACTCTGGGCTGTAGCTCTTAAAATGCTGTAGTTTCCAAAAAGAAACATAAAATGTTGTTTATGAAAGATTAGAACTTTAATGTATCATATAAAAATCATCATATTTTATGGGAAGATTTCCAAAGGCCTTATACCTTGGGAAAACATACTTATGATAAAGTCAAATGGCAGAGAAATATAATTTCTTACTTCTCTTGTGTGCTAAGCTTTAGCCACCTCCTTACACAAGTCATTTATAACTGAATACAGCACACGTGGCTCACAATGGTTTTTTTTTCCCACTGCTCTGGCTGTTAATTTTTATGTGTTTACTCATCCCTGTCTACTGCCAGCTCATGACATGCCTTCTCCAGGCCTCCCCTCACTAATGTAAACACGTGTTTTACAACCATTTAGAATGGGTGAAGACCTGGATATTTTCTCAAATCCTCCGAGTGAGAACTGAAGTTTATTTGGGGTCAGATTGCATGACTGAAGCGGGGCTCTCATCAAAAAACAAAACAAAACAAAATCTCCCATTTGATCCACTGGAGACAGCTACTAGAACACAGGAGGGGTCTGTTTACAGGCTCATGGACTTCACAAATTTCCCTTCTCAGCTCCAACAGAGGCCCAAAGGAATTCTACATTTGGATTCACAGTCAAGTTGCTAGGGTGTTCCCATACGACCATATCTCATATGCTCATATCTTTTGTTTGTGGTTAACTACAGAAGATTTGGAGTGCTCAGTGTAAGTTCTTGTGGTATTAAAATACGAAACAGTAGCTCTAACAGAAGCTATTAGTCGTCACTGAGAAATGGGTACGGTCTTGGGTCATTATGTCCCAGAGTCAAACTGTCCCATTGCAATGAAATCTCATGATGGCATTAATGCTTGCAGGAAAGGTGGTACCCTCTCACAGACAGGTGACTTGACAGAGTAGAGTGTACCACACAGAGATCCCTGAGTAAGAAATTTGGGTTTAAAACTCCTCTGTACTCATGGTCAGGATCATTTCCTGTCTGATCTTGCCCAATCAAACTTCTCTGTTTCATGATCACATGACTATGAAGACAGAAACACCCACCTACTTCTCTCATAGCTCAAAAGCAATGATGACAGTGCACTTCAGTTGACTGGTTAGGTGAAGAATTGCAAAAGCTTGAGGAGTTACTAGAAACTGGAAAAAAAAAAGTCTTAAATTATTGCCCCAGAAAGAATGTTCCATTGATTTGATATCACTTCATAGACACCAGAAACAGAGGCAACATCAGCACAGGTAAAATTTGAAAATGAGCATGAAGGACTTCTAAGGACCAAGTAAAATCTGTTGCCCATGTTAGAAAGAGTAAAATCATCCAAGATGAGTTTGTAAAAATTCACGGAAGGGTGTTAGTAGAAACCATGGAGGTCACTCCAAGGAGAGCTGAAATAGACAAGAACATTGCTGCTCACTTGAATTACCATGTGCCAACACATGACACTTGCAAAGCACCAATGACAAAAGTCAAACCTCTCCTGTGAACTTATGAAGGGGAGAGAAACATTTTTGTGCTGAAAACCTTCTTAATACATAACAAAATATACTCATTAAAATTCAAGGAACACCCACATTGTGTATGCATTTTGTTGAATATACTTTTTTACTCTTGGTGATATAAGTAATCCTTTTCTCCAAAATCCTTGAATATCACAGTAACTTTATGGCACTAGATTTCCTAACACATGATTCTCCCTACAATTTGGCTTTACAAGAACTTAAACTTGCATCTGTTCACTGAGATAGATTTTGTTTCTCGAGTTGCAGTCAAATCAATAGTCCCTTTCTTGAGTCACCTGTTGAGCCATGTTAAAGTCTTTTATTGACATCATGAAGGTTTTTGTCATTCTAAAAACTGCATCCTCATTGGCATTTACTTATTCCTAATGCAGGCGTGGGGTCTCGATAAACACTATGTAAGCTGAGCTGAATTAGAAAATAGTTACATTGCTAATTGCCTGCCTAACTCATCACCCATCATCCTCCCCACTCCCCAGCTCTTGCCAGCAGAATCTTGATTTACTTGGGGCATTTCAGTGAGTTGGTGATGGAATTCACTGTTTGAGACTTCTTGGGAAGATCCTTCAAAGAGAACAGGCTCCGCTGATTTTGAATTCATGTCCTTTACTTCTCACATGTCAAGCCTGAAACACAGATGTAGTGTTTGGTGAAGGAGCAGACATGGTAGAATCATGAGGATTAACTGCATAAAGACTGAACGATTAGAATTGATTTCATCTTGGTCCTCATTATACGACTGATTCAGCTTCAAACTTCAGGCCCTTGGGCCTCTAATAAAGCTACTATAGAAGATTTACATGGAAGTAAATGGAGCTACAGAGAAGTCCTTCAGCTATGTTAGAGTAGTGATTCTCAAATGAGGAAGGATTTGATATTGTGGAATTCACCAAATTGTTTTCTTCACTTCCTCTGTTGTATTTACTATTCCTTTGTCCTGAAAGGAATTATTCTTCTACTTACATGGGTGAAAATTGATGCCAAATAGCATAGGTTTGAGTGATTCCCAGTAGTTATTTACGTTTGAATGTCAAATAAATGGAATTAAAATTTTATTCATGCCTTTGATCCAATCCAAAGTTGAGTAGCAATGATTATAAAGCCAATAGTCCTCTTTCATGGTAGAGCATTGTTGAAATCCCCTAGATTACTTGTTTGGCAGCTAATTTCATTGATTCCTGGATATATCACCATAGCCCTAGGATATATTACTCAACTACTTTTTTCTACTTGTCTGTCAGTGGGAGCCATATGCATTTCCAAGAGAAAGTCCAGAAGTGTCTCTTGCCTGGAAGGGGCAGTTGGAGATTGCAGGTCTCAATTGATGGCCTTTGTCATATGACATGGCATTGTTTATTTTACATATGCCTAAATGTCCTGGAACTTTGCAATTTTCTTGCAGAATTAATTTAAGTGACACTTTTGAACTGTGGTTAGTATCCTAAAAGTTTCTTTTCCAGATTTTTATCTTTTACTCTTCCAAGTTTTGTAGTCATCACACGCAAAACCATGCACTAATATCTAAGGAGTAGAAAGAGCTGTGACTAAGAAGTAGTCCTGGCCATGAAGGGAACTGACAATGCAGTGTGGGAGGTAGACCTGCACGTGTATAATACAAGGAAGTGGCTATTCCGGTTTCTTTTTGATGGGCAAGCATTTTGCCAGGACATGGGCTATGCATGCATAAGGCTCATGGAGACAGTTAATTGAGTCTTCTAGAAAATCTTTTCACTGGAAGGAGAAAATAATAAAAATGGATTATCATTTCATCTCCTACAACAGAAAGCAAATCTGTTTACATGTTTGAACTGGACATGTGGCTAAATAATGCAGTCAAAGAAATTTGCCACAAAGATTTATTAGACAGATCCCATGCTTTTGCTTTCAAGACTGCAAAGGACTTCTAGCCATCCAGCAATGGGCCAAAGGGCTGGGAAAAATTTCTTTAGTTTTCCATTAACATCCTTTCCTTTTGTACTTTAGAAAAAATTATTTGAGAGTTGATTTTTGTGTCAAAAATACATTTATGAATAGAGAATCTTAAAATTAAGAAGCTATACTGTCTCCCATTCTATAAGAGTGACTCATCCAAAAAAGAATATTTTCCTTTTTGTCGAAAGGGAATAAATTCTGTTTTTTTTAAAAAATGCAAATATATTCCTTAATGAAGAAAAATCAGTGAGTATTTACTCGGTCATCTCTGTCTCTGCCCCTACCTCCCTTCCTCTGATGATCTCTCTCCCTCCCTCTCCCTCTCTCTCTCTCTCTCTCTCTCTCTCTCTCTCTCTCTCTCTCTCTCTCTCTCTCTCTCTCTCACACACACACACACACACACACACACACATACACACACACGTTGTGGGCAGTTTCATTTTGCAATGATATTTGTCTCATATCTTTTCAGGAAAGAACCTTTTCGGAGTTGCAAGTCAGGAAAAGCTCGAGATTTATGGACTTGGAAGTGCCTTGTTTCCCAGGACTCAGAGTGACTTCAGCGCTGAGAGCAGCTGAAGGGGTTAACTTGGGGACTTGGCCGGCTGTCAGTTAAACTTTTTTCTCTGGCTCTGCCCTGGGTTTCCCCTTGAAGGGATTTCCCTCCGCCTCTCCAGCAAGACCCTTTATAAATAAGAGCAGACTTTCTATTTCACTCACACCAGCCTGGCTGGCTTTGGAAGCTGAACACTTTTCCCAGACACTTTCACGTGGGACACAAAGAAGGCTTCGGAGCTTCCATTTCATCACCACAGCAGCGACTTGAAATGCTTGAGAAGATGGTCACACTCTCTGGAGCCTCAACGGTACTTTGGATACTGTTTGCAGCCTGTAAGTCCCTGACCTGTTCTACAGGTCCACAGCTTTGGGTGTTTTAGAAAGTTTTGCTATAAAACTGGTACTGACAGAGCTACAGATGGATGTGTTTTGATACCCTTTTTGAATGTTAAATGAGTAATTTGGATTATATCGGTAGTAGGTCTATCTCTTTAGTTTTCTGTACTTGACCACAGGTCAAACTTAGAAAATAACAAAATTGCTTTGCACAGTGGGCTTCAAAGTCTGACTGAGCATTCTTCTTCATGGTCAGGATCCCAGCACCTTCTCAACAGCAACATCCGGGCTTTGGGACTGCCTGAGACAATTTAAAAAGTAGATCCCCCAGGCTGTGTTGTGAACACTGTATTGCTATGCAAGAGAGAAAGGATACAGCATGAGACAGAGCAGAGTAAAGTTGCCTTCCCCCCCCCTTGCTGTTTCAGCTCAAGCTTTTGAAGTCGAGGTCTCCCCTACATACAGAACGGTCGCTCAGATCGGGAGCTCTGTGTCCCTGACTTGCAACACCACAGGCTGCGTGTCCCCATCTTTCTCTTGGAGAACCCAGATAGACAGTCCACTCAGTGCGAAGATGAGGAAAAATGGGACCGCGTCCATCCTGACCATGGATCCTGTCAGTTTTGAGAATGAACACTTTTACGTGTGTACAGTGTATTGTGGATCGGGGAAACTGGAAAGAGGGATCCAGGTGGACATCTACTGTAAGTGCCCCCAAAGATTCTGCTTGAAGAAAATATTAATGATACGTGGAGTTAAGTGTATCTGTATCTAGATTCTTGGCTAGATGGTATCAATATAGCCAGAGACAAGGAGGAGCAAGATGAGAAGAAGAATCCGAATTTCAACCTCTGTGTCTTTGTTTGCTACAAAAAATGGTGCCCTGCAAAAGACTCTCATCTTCTTCAGTCCAATCCTTAGCCGAAATGTGAGCATCTCACAGGCTCTATTCATTGTTTTCTCTAACCTCTCATCTGGCTATATTTCTACATGTTCGCTTGCTCATGCATCTGAAGATTGATGATGTCCCCCTTTCTGGTATTTTCCATTTACTTATTCTTATGCAACTTGGTGCTTAAGATCTGCTTGCAGACTCAGATCTGTGAGTGTACAAGCTTCCTCTATAGACATAACCATAATACCTCTGAACATCTCATTCATCCAACACTGAGAGACTTGAGAATTCTTGTTGTTGGTGCCATAAAGCTTTGGTTTTCCATCCCAAAAGATTTTCATCTAATAAATTAAATTTGTCTCAAGAATATGAACAGGTACCCGTTTTACACCAGCCTACCCCAAACAAATCCCATCCCCACCCTCAACTCAGCAAATAGAACCAGCGAAGGGGAGGGGATAGTGAATCCTATAGAAATCGTTTGTCTTTGGTTATTAACGGCATCTCTTCCCCCACCCCAAAATGTACTCACATAGGCATTTCTTCGCGTTTGATTCGTCCTCTAGCTACCCTGGTTCCTTCCTACTGTGCTGAAGCCTGCCTTTGTCCATTAGCCTTCATTGAAATTTCAGCAAACTCCTTGTGGAGCTGGGCTTCCCTAGCAGCTGAGCTTGGCCGGCTGCTTTCAATTACGCTGGCTGTGTATGCATAGTTTATGTCTAGGCGGCCTCCTGAGCTCCGTGGAAGGTCCTGTTATATAAATATCGGGAAGAAAAGCAAGTTCTTATGTTACCTGTCATGAAATGTGTGGATGCCGGGCACATTTCCTGAAGACTGTGACAGACATAAATAATCAGAGGGGAAATTTAAAATACTATGTTTTTAGTTAATAAAGCATTTCCAGTTCCTTTGCCTTTGCCCATGAGTACGGTACAGTTGGAGAGTTAAAAAAGAGAAGTGAGGAACCTTCTGGATTTAATTATATAGCCTTTTTTTTTTCTGTAAGAGAGCCTGTTTCCCATTGTATTTAACAGTTCAGTCTCTATTCTACATTTGATTGTAATATTCTGTAGTACTAGGACACCAATGTGCCCCCATCATGACACATATGCATCATATACATATGTATATGCATATGATAAACTGTGTAAAAGGGGGAGGGGCAATGCGCTGTGTTCCGTTGTTCTGGTGGGTTCAGTAGAGTGCTGCTCAGAACACAGAGTTCGACTTTTGGGGAATGAATCCAGTATAGAGCACTCTCTTAGGAGTGAATGCCTTTCTGGTGGATGGATTCTTATCAGAGATCCCATTTTCAGAAGCCAGTCCTCTAAAGTCATTCTCTTTATTTTGTAGACAGTCTTACACAGTGACACTCCTTTACAATGTCATTCTGAATGTTGGGTTTCTCATCTAGAACTGTACCTGCACTAACATAAGAGAACAGGGCGTAATTTGTCTCTGGAATCGCAGTGCAGAGTGGCAGACACATGAGCTTTGCTCCCCACCTCACCATGCTGCGTGACAGAGGCTGGTTCTACAATCACACTATGTCCAAGCTTCCCTATCTGTGAAATGTGGCCTCTATCACCCAGGGTTACAGCAAAGAGAGAGCAAAGTCCTTTAAGTTACATCTATTGCAGAGTTTCAATACATTTTAGGCTTTTCGTTCTTCTTTCTTTCAGTAACACATACTTTTTTTTAAACAAGATTAAAACTGAAATGGCCTTTAAAAAGTGGTTAATTTTGATTCTTGATTCCTGAGTCCGCCACGAACTGTGCCTTGCTCTTTAAACAATTGGCTATGCTGAAGTAAGCCTAGTATTAACAAAAACATTTGTTTGGCTTGTGTTGTGTTAAAATATTCAGAGATACTATCAACAGGAGCCTAAAAACCTACTTGCATGTTTGCTTGGCTTTGCAGCATTCCCTAAGGATCCAGAGATTCAGCTGAGTGGTCCCCTGGAGGTCGGGAAGCCCGTCATGGTCAAGTGTTTGGCCTCCGATGTCTACCCATCTGACAGACTGGAAATGGAACTATTTAAAGGTGACCAACTCCTGAAGACTCAGACGTTTACAGAAGAGATGGAGAAGAAGTCTCTGGAAACCAAGAGTTTGGAAGTCACCTTTACTCCTGGCCTTGAGGATATTGGGAAAGCTCTTGTTTGCCGAGCTATCTTATTCATTGAGCCCGAGCCCCAAAAAAGGGAGACAGTCAACAAACTGCAAGTCTACAGTAAGTGCTTGCATGAGGAGCTCTGGTCTATGGGAATTCAGTCCCAGATATGTATTATTATATTTATTGTTACAATAAATGTATCAAATAGATTAACAAGAAACATGCAGCTTTTACTGCATGATCTATTCAAGACATGGTTTTATAAATGCTATTTTTGAAAGAACAGGATCCTGGGTTTAGGTTTAGAGTGCTTGAGTGTCATGTCTCACTGGTAGCTGAGTGATGTTATTATTTAACTCCTCTATTCTCCTGTTTATCAAGGAGGAATCAACATAGCACTATCTGCTTGGATTGTAGGAAGTGGGCTCATATGATAAAATGTTTATAAAATTTTATAAGCCTTGAAACATTGGTTTCATGGGCATAAAAATTTACAAGAGGATTTCTTATTCTGTGTTTGTGTGTATGTGTATGTGTGTGTTCAAGAGTGTGCACACATGTACACACATGCAGTAAGTGTTAGGGTTTGTCTTCCAGATTTTGGAGACTGCTGGTGGATTTGAAGATTCTTATATTAGAATTGTGTCTTTAAGCAACTCATGGTGCTCTGTACAAACTAAAATATTTTCTACTCTGAGCCCTAAGTTGGAAAGAGTTGGTGTCAAGTACCATATGTTTACCCAATGCATAATGAGGTGGAAAAACCTTCTAACAACCTTTTGACAAAACAGTCAAGATAGGGGATGTTTCTCCTCACAGAATACAACACTTTGAGAAAGAGGTATAGTTAAGCTGCTGAAAGACAGTCGTGTGAGAAAGAGCATTGCCATTCATCCATAAAAGCACAGGACTAAACTATGACCTTTGTGCAAATGCTAGTTTCTTCCAGGAATATTTCAAATCAATGAGAGACTTTTTAAAAAATAATTAATGATATTCAAATGCCAATTTGATGGCTCTGAGTAGGTTGTCTTTCTCAGTAAGTGCTGAAACTTGGATGTGCTTTTGGCAAAGATTCCTCCTCAGGATTCCAGTTCTTAGGCAAGAGACTGAACCATGAAACTTGATGGCTTCTCTTAATTTCTACCTACCTGTGGCTCCCTGAAAACATCAAATATCAAGAACTATAATTAACTGGTTAGAAATTAGATTGGCTCATTTTTTTAATGACTCGATGATTCTTGACTCTCACTTGGCAGGTAAGTTTGTCAAATTTGTACAGACATATAAGTAAAGTCTACAAGAGAAACAAATCATCCCCACTGGGTGAAGATGATGCTGAATGACAGCTCATATTATGTTCTATCTTTTCAGCCTCTCCCCAGAATACAGTTATCTCTGTACATCCCTCCAGAAGTCTTCAAGAGGGTGATGCTGTGACAATGACATGTTCCAGTGAGGGTCTACCAGCTCCCGAGATTTTCTGGAGCAAGAAATTAGATAATGGAAATCTGCAGCTCCTCTCAGGAAATGCAACTCTTACCTTAGTTGCGATGAGAATGGAAGATTCTGGAAATTACGTGTGTGAAGGAGTTAATCTGGTTGGGAGAAATAAAGCAGAGGTGGAATTAACTGTTCAAGGTGAGTAGAACATGAAGAGGTGCCATTGTGGGGAGTCGAGCAATAGTGACACAATGCAATGCTGACACTCTTTCCTTGCATTTGCTTGATGACCCATCTGGTAGACATGTGCTTCAGCGTACATATATATTTATCAAACTCACACTTTTGGGAACTCTTTTCTCTCAGAACTTCCACACTGGTTCTTCAGTAGCTCTCATCATTTCACTCTTGTCTCATTTCCAAATTTGCTCTCCTTCTCCTGCCCTTTGGATATTAACATCCTCATGCTACTTCACTTCGTCTTCTCACTCCATATAGTCAGCTACATAGCTGTGATTACCGAATATATGCTCCCATTCCAAATGACCTAATCCTGACCCCTCTACCTCACCATGATTCCCTCTGCCCTGACTGCCTTTCCAGCCAGCCCTCTTGCCATTGCCTTAGCTTATGGTTTCTCATTTGAGAGGTTGCAAGATTTTCTTAAACAACGGCATTCCCCAAACCAAACTGGCTTTCTGGAACTTTATAGAAGCTCTCTAGTCTTCAAGAAATAACTAAGGGGTATTTTCTATCCATTTTACAGACGGGAGAATGGAGTCTCAGATTAATAATGGCCATCAGTTGACTGTACACCCAGTGTTTGCCAAGAGTTCTGTATTCTGCTTCATCTGCTATCTCAGTCTTTGCCATGTGCTGTGATGTAGTTGAGAGGCCCAGGTGCAATATAACTCATCATTTTTTTACATACGGTCAAATGGCTCATTGTTGCCCTTACAGAATCCTCTTAAATCAAAATCTCATGCTCTTTCAATTGTAGCCAATTTTCTCTATTTTTATAATTAATATTTCAGTTGGGCAATCAAAAGTATATGCATTCATACGTTGAGTATGGTATGGTATTTTAGTATATTTATACAACATGGAGTGATAAAATCAAAGCACATTCTTTAGTAAGAGCACAAAAATGTATGTATTTGAATGTGTATGTTCATTAAACTGCAAGCTTCTCAACTCAGAACTCAGGGACTCACTGTGTTTGTGTGGATGTCTTTGAATTAATGAGTGTCTGGCTAGTATGGTACCTGACATGCAGTAAGTGTTTAACACGTGTTAGCTGAATTAAAACATAAACTATAAACTTGGACAATACTTTTTTTAACCTATAAAAACATGGATTTTAAGCTGAGATGAAGAAGAAGAAAGTAGAATTCAAACACCGTCAGCTGATTAGCTCAGGTGCGTGATAACTATTCCCAAATGGTCAGAGAAGATATATGGCTAAAAGTGTGGGAGGCTCAGTGTCTATCGTAGACTAGTTACATCCCATATTGCTAGGCCCCTTTCCAAAGGGGCAAAGGAATTATTGTGTTCTGGGCTTTGGAAGTTGTGCTTTGTATTATAATGCATGAGCGACTAGCAGCCTCAATTGACTGTGCTGAAGTTGGAAGGCTCTTTCAGCCCTTTCAAGGGCTTCTTCTCCCCAGCAGCTCCAAGCACACACAGTGAGGGATGTCAGTCTCCTTGCAGGCAGGAAGTGAATCTCCTGATAAGTTCCTCATTCTCACACTGGCATAGACAGAACTTGGATAACGTGGTAGCTGTTCTGAATAATCTCTTCAAAAATCCAATAGCATTTAATTTAGGTAATTTGAGAAGAAACATCTTTGAAAAAAATAATATTATACCACAATTACACAAACTAAAATAAGAAAAGCTACTTTTCCTAGTACAGAAAAGGACCACAAAAAATGGAGTATAATTTTATTGTGTGTCGAGATTTCCTCCTGTGTCTGGCTTGCTAGAACATTCTAGGGCTTTTCTTTGGAGATTCATCTGTCATGTGCTGAGTTGCCAAACCACTCCCAGGATTTTCAGAGGAACAACACCAAGATTCAGAATTCTTCCCCTCAAGATCTGTCATTTCATCCAAGGCTGAGTGTCTGGAAGTTGAGGAACATATTTGAGTCTCATGTGTTTGCCCTCATCACTCAGCTTTCTACCCGGAATAAAGTCTTTTGAGAACACATCAAATATATTTGATGCCGCCACCCGAATGCTGACAACATCCTTTTGCTCTCAGTGTGATTCTGTGTGATCCTCAAAAATAGTATTTCATATTGGAATTCCATTATATAGATGTATATGAAGGATTAAGGATAGTGCATCTAATTGGAGGGCATTTTGGTGCAATTTCTCCTGCAATCATTTTAGATCTCATTTTATCTCCACATGAGGACAACTTGACTTAGTTGTTGTAGGAACAGAAAAACTGGACTCTCAAGTCAAACCCATCTTATATGAAGTCCCAGTTATTCCACTTGCAAATTTAGCTTAAACTATTTAGCACTTCTGAGCCTAAATGTCTTAAAGAAGAAAAAGGAATAAGGGATAGAAGAAGAGAAGGGGAAAACACAGGAGCAGAAGAACAAGAAAGTAGAAAAGAAATAATAGTACCAGTTAGTTACTGTTCTGGGAATTAAGAGAGATAATGCATGCATATAAAGCAGAATGGAGCATGCTTGACACACAGGAACTGCTGGATAATTTGAGGTCCTGTTCAACCACAGTGACTTGATGGACTACATAAAGCAGAGGTTGGGTTATTTCTTTGAAAAGATGCCAACCACGTTCTTGACAAATTGTTATCTACGCTTATTCTGACAACCTGAGCCAACACAGCATCATGAGTTCCTTCTTCAAAGATGTGCTCTTATTCCTGATGGCTCCAAGATGGAAAGGAGTCATTTTTTTCTTGGCACAGAGAGTAGTTGAACAGAGATCAAGGAAGATAAACATGGAATATAGGAATATGATGCAATAAGAAAAGAATCTTATCTGTTATTCATCTTGCTCTTTCTTTCTTATTTTTTTTTCCTCTTCAGAGAAACCATTAACTGTTGACATCTCCCCTGGATCCTGGGTGGCTGCGCAGGTTGGAGACTCAGTTGTACTGACATGTGCTGTTGTTGGCTGTGACTCCCCCAGTTTTTCTTGGAGAACTCAGATAAACGGCTCCCTTAACGGGGAGGTGAGGAGAGCGGGGGCCACGTCCACACTGACACTGAGCCCTGTGAGTTTTGAGAACGAAAACTCTTACCTGTGCACTGTGACCTGTGCTCGAAGGAAACTGGAAAAGGAAATCCAGGTGGAGGTCTACTGTAAGTGCTTTTCAAAATGGATGACTCATTGATTGCTTCCCTTTCCTCTTGTTCCTTTGGAAGAAAAGGGATGTGACTGTGTGAGGAAATTCATTTGTGTAGAGAGAGATTTGGCATCCCTAGATCTGTGAACACTGTTGGATGCAATACAGTTGGTCCAGCTCTCCGGTATATATCGCATTTGCTTACACCATGCACACACTGTGACTGGTCCTACTCTCCTCGCGCACTTGAGCATGCTCCATGCTCCGCTTCCCCCACTGCCCTGTATGTAGGGTGCATGGAGGAGGTGAGTGAGAGCAGTCAGGAACTTGTGTCCATTCAGATAATGACTCCGAGGGGTGACTGCCTCATCTACACAAACTGGGGGTGAGACTCAAGCCTGCCTTTTGTTTTGCTTCATTTTGCTTTGAGATGCTAGGGAAGGAATGCTGGGCTTTACACATGCTGGGCGAGCTTCCGCCATTGAGTTAGAGCTTCAGCCTGCCAGCCCAGTGTGTTTTGTGTTTTGCTTCTCATGAGCACTTTAAAAAGTCTTTATTTTTCTTTCATTTTTGAAAGATAACTTTATTGTGTGTGATATTTATTATTTTTAATAGAATAGAAAATAACTGGTCCCTGTGCTTTGTTCATATTCAGCCTTCTGTTATTGTGTCTCATCCCTTCTCTTCCCTCCCACTATCCCCTTTTCTTCCCAAATAGTCAGGCTTCTGATCAGATATAGTATTCTTTTTATTGTATGTATATAATACATTTAATAATGCAACATATATTACTATATATGATAAATGTCCTGTGTTTGACATAGTATATATAATATACATATTTTTAAAATAAACATATAAAATGTGAGATAATATTAATACTTTTTTCATGAAAGAAGAAAGAATGGGAAGCCTATGGGGATGGCAAGCAGCTATCGAGGTGAGGGGGTAGGGAGAAATAGGGGAAGCTGGTCTGCAGGATTTGGGTGAGGGGACAATGAGAAAGAGTAGAGGGCTAGAAATGGAGACAGGTTTTATTTAGTCTGAGTATGGGATGGTTTTAATAGGTAACTGCTATAAGAACCGGGAGTCGATAGCATCCTTTAAAACGGATCTACACTGTGAACAAATGTCACACCTTCTCCTGTCTCCCCCTTGCTGTCACCTTAATAAAAAAATCCTTTCCAACCTCCAATTTCCATGAATGTCACGTGGCTGGAAGCCCTCAGTCTACACTGAATGAGGAATGAACGTTACAGTGACCATGTGACTGCAAGGTTGTTTTGTGGAGAGGGTGGGGTTGCCCTGCTTTACTCGCCAACCCCAGAGAACATATTGTAAAGATCTCCCATCTAAAGCCCTGCCCAAACTTGTGTTAATCTTCAGGATTTTATTTAGAGTAAGAGTGTGCCTGTTAAAAGGGTTAAATCTCTCAAAAGGGGTTAAACTTAATTGCTTTATCATATTACCCGAAGTCCAGGGTCTGCTGATGTAGGCACATTCCCAACAGAAGTTGGAACAGCGTGACAGCTTATTGCATTGAAAATCTACCACTTTAACGAGGTTTTACTTATGGAAAAAAATGTTTACTTTGTTTAAGTATCATTTTTATGCTGATAGTTATTTTAGTGTCATTTTTGTTTGTTTACATAGGATGTCTTATAAATGTTATGTAGATGAGAGAAAAACTACTCAGATTCTAAATAATACAGTTAGGATAGTTCTACATTTTCTTATTGATGTTTAAAGTTAGCATACAAGCAAGTGGGTTCATCATGGCATCGTCATGTGTTTGCGTTAATTACACTTTCTTCTAACTTGGTCCCCTTTCCCATTGCCCTCTCCATGTCTCTCTTCCCTCTGCTTCAGTTTGGGTTTTACATATGTGAGAGAACATACAATATTATAATACTAAGTCGGTTCTTTCCTTCCTTCCTTTCTTCCTTCCTTCCTTTCCTTATTTTCTTTTTTTGGGGGGAGGTAGGTTTTCTCTGTGTCACTATGGTTGTCCTGGAACTCACTCTGGCCTGGAACTCAGAGATCCACCTACCTCTGCCTCCCAAGTGCTGGGATTAAAGGCATATGCCCAGATGTAGTTTTTTTTTCTTAATTACAAGAGTTACCCAATTGGGAAGAAGAGAGAGAAAGCCCTGTGAGTTTGAGGCCAGCCTAGTCTACATACAGAGTTCCAGGTCATCTAGGTCCTGTCTCAAAAAACAAAACAAAAACAAAAAAAGGAAGGAAACAATTTCTGAAAAGTATATAAAACTCATAACCTAAATTTAGTCAAAAAACAAACTATCCAAATTTTAAATTGAAAGCTGCACTGTGAGTCTCATTTGAGACTGAAAACCTGTAGCCAAGATTCCTAGGTCAGAGGACAGATTTTGACTAGGTCCGATATAAAATGAAAAGTCTCATTCATCCCTGTAAGTTTCTTTGTCTAGCGATAAAATAAGTTAAATAATAACCATTTAATCAGGCTTCTCAGAAAGGAGAAAAATGAAAGCTGGGGGATTAGTTCATATTTAGTAGCCACTATATCATGACAAAGATCTAAAACATTTAAATTATATAGTTCATTGGTAAAATGGCAGAGGTCATGTGCCCTTAGAAAAGAACAGATGGCATCATTAGAAGAGAAAAAATAAGAAGTAAAAGCATTTAATATTGTGCATGTACCATTATAGCTAATGGCACTATTCATGCCCATACTCTTCCCAGCTGATCAGAAGCTGTCACTCTGAGGCCTTTGCATTTAGTGGAGTCTGACTCAATTTTTCCTTGACTACCATATATTAACATTATTTTTTGTTGTTGATATTTGCAGCATTCCCTGAAGACCCAGAAATTGAGCTCAGTGGGCCCCTTGTGCATGGGAGTCCTGTCACTGTAAACTGCACAGTCCCTAACGTGTACCCTTTTGACCATTTGGAGATTGAATTACTGAAGGGGGAGACCACGCTGAAGAGTAAACATTTTTATGAGGAAATGGGCATAAAATCCTTAGAGACCAAAAGTTTGGAAATGACCTTCATCCCCACCAGTGAAGATACTGGAAATGTTCTTGTTTGCCTGGCTAAGTTACACAGTGGCGAAATGGAATCTGAACCCAAACAGAGGCAGAGTACACAGCCTCTTTATGTCCATGGTAAGGACATCCACAACTGAATATGGATTTCTTTGATATGTCCACTAGGTTAATAGCTAACGAAATGTTAACAATGAAAACCTCTGTGAAGAAAACAGAAAAGAAAATTCAAGATAGGAGTGATTATAACAAACCATTCTCCATAATATAAAAGAAGTCATTTATTTATGTATGATTCTACGCATTAGCATTCAGGAATGGGCCAGCCAGGCAGCTGCACAGCCTCAGAGAGAATCAGTAGAGCTCAGTCATCTTCAGTCAGGCTAGCAGCTGGCTTGTCACAGGTAATGTCACTTAAGTGACCGTAGGGCCTTGGTCCCACCTGTCCTTTCTTAGTGTGGTTAGGTTTCCCTCAGGGAAGGGAGCCTAGATTCACTCTCCAGAACACTGCTGAGAAAGGTGGTGGTGATGTCAGCCTCATAACGGCCTGCCAGGAGCACTCCTAGAACCCAAGTCCGTCTACAGACATCCTACTGGGCAAATAATCAACCCGGGTTCAGAGGGTAGTAAACTTTTTTCTTATTCACAGGGAATCTTCCAGTGAGTGCATCATGCTCTGACCATACATGTCACTGACCTCTGAGTGTCTCCCACAATGCCCCTTCTTGTGTGTGTGTGTGTGTGTGTGTGTGTTTCCAAAGCATTCTACTCCTTTCTCCCTGAGAAACAAAGCCAGTTCTCTCTCACCCTGGCTTTTCACAGGGTCTCTCAGAGGCTTCTGATCCACCACGTCACGCAGACACCACACACTACACTGACGTTCTGAGCTTTGACATCAGTTTCTCCAGCACTTTCTGCCTTTGGAAAATATCCACACTTCGTCTGGGTTCTAACTCTCATGGTGTCTCCTCCACAGAAACTTCTGGGCGGGTAATCACAGTTTACAAACTAGGCTAATCCAGATTCCTTTGCCAAGTTTTATAATGTTGTCCAGACTCTTTGGAATTCGGGGCATAAGAGAGTCAAGCTAAGTGTCTTTTCCTTTTCAGTTGCTCCCAAGGAAACCACCATCTGGGTCAGCCCCTCTCCCATCCTAGAGGAGGGCAGTCCCGTGAACCTCACCTGCTCAAGCGATGGTTTTCCAGCTCCAAAAATCCTGTGGAGCAGGCAGCTGAATAACGGGGAATTGCAACCTCTTTCTGAAGATGCAATGTTCACTTTAATGTCTACAAAACTGGAAGATTCTGGCATTTATGTGTGTGAAGGGATTAACCAGGCTGGAATTAGCAAAAAATCAATTGAACTGATTATCCAAGGTGAGTAGAGTAAGACTTTTAAATTATTAATGGCTAGTTCATTCCCTATTGAGTTACCGATGGTGAACAAGGTCCTCTTTGAAAACCAAACCTTTCGGGGCTAGAGAGATGGCTTAGCAGAAAGTAGCGCCTACTGCTCTTACAGATGACACAGGTTCTGGTCTCAGCACTCACAACTAACTGCCTGTAACTCCAGCTCCAGGGGATCTCATGTCCTCTCCTTGTTTCCATGGACACTGCAGGTACCCTCACACAGACACATACAAATACATAGAATTTAGAAGTTAAGATGAATCTTAAATAGAAAGAAAAGGAGAACCCTCATTTCAAAATTGCATTTATATGTAAAAAAAGTAAAGTAAAAAAATTAATTTAAAACAAACAAATAAAAAAACAGTTCCGCGCTGCTCCTGGGATGAACTCTCATTTCAGGTCAAATCACTTGCCCTAAAATCCTATTCTCCTCGAATGAAATGTTCTCCCCAGAAGGGACACTTATGAGATTGTGGTTTTGGTGAAGAAATAAGGGTAGGGAATTACTTAGTATCAAAACCATCACATTGGGTTTAATGGGACCCTGAGAAGCAAGTCCCAAGAAGCTGCCTAGGATTTGTTTAGAAGCCCAAGAGGGCACCTTTTGTAAACTTTGAGATTAAGGATCACAGTCACTGTGCCCTTTGGCCTCTCAGCCCATTGGCACAGAACCACTAGGGCAAATATAGATATAGGTGTCTCTTCTCAATGATAAAGACCCAAAAATTGAGAAAAAAAAGCAGTTTCTGCTTGGCACATTGAAGCCTTGGGCTTTAATGAGCAAAATTATGAAGCCATCAGCTTGTATTATTCCCCATGCTTTCTCTCCAGGGACACTGGGGTGATGCGCTTCTGTATCCGGTGCTATTATTCCTATTAAGGTGGGTGCTGGGTTTTGTTGTGGTCACTGCCATGTGCCACTGAGGTCTTTAATTCAAAGGAAGAACTTGGGAAGGGAATCACATAATCTCAAAGAAAACCTTTAGGAGACTTTTAGGCCAGCTTGGACTACACTGTGTGACCATCTGAAAGAAAAGGAAGCCAGGGTATGGTTGTCATTGTCCTGTGGTCCTGGAGGAGGAGACTCAAAGTGAAAAAACAGATGGTCTTAAGCAAGTGTTTATAAAACAGACATTGGGTGTTCCCCTCTAAGGCTTATCACATTAATAGAAATGTTCTACCTCAATTGAGATCAGCCAAGACCTCGAGATTTAATCATTGGTAACTACATTCTTAAAGACAGTTTTAAAAAAAAGTTATACATCTTAATTTCCTAGTCAGGGAGCACCTAGCTCGTAAGATTTATGCACATCAAGGAAAATTTTGGTGAACAATGTGGTTTTTAAAAAATTAAAATTTTTTAAACATCTGATTCTACCGATGCTTATTAAATGCCTAATTTTTGTCCTTGACTGGGTAAAGAATCATGGTAAGGACAGGAAAGAAGCCTGAGATACGTCTTCTCTTGCTTACAATGCGGTCCTTTAGAATTGAGCAAATGCCCGGCTTCTTTGCTTGCTTTCTTTACAGCTCATGCAGACGGCATCGCAAACAGTTTGGCAGCGGCTGCCGATGTTCTTAGTCAGAATGCGACGGCTGTACCCACCGCTTCAGCCACACTAACTGCCCATTCTCCCTTCAGGCTCTCCAAAAGATATACAACTTACAGCCTTTCCCTCTGAGAGTGTGAAGGAGGGAGACACTGTCATTATCTCCTGCACATGTGGAAGTGTGCCCGAAACGTGGATAATCCTGAAGAAAAAAGCCAAGACAGGAGACACGGTGTTGAAGTCCATTGACGGCGCATATACCATCCGCAAGGCCCAGCTGCAGGACGCTGGAGTGTATGAGTGTGAATCTAAAACCGAAGTTGGCTCACAGTTACGAAGTTTAACCCTTGATGTAAAAGGTTAGTTTATATATATATATATATATATATATGTATGTATGTATGTATGTATGTATGTATGTATGTATTTTTTAATCATTCAGAGTATCCGAGGAGAGCAACAAGTTTCTACTCTCAGACGGGTGTTGGCGAAATCAGACTGAATTCCATGCTATCTGGTTGGTTCTTAATGTTTCGTGAACTACTCGGACACAGCTGTTCCAGCCCGTAGCATTTAGCCAGGAAGTGGGCACTAATCATCAGTGTATGTGGAATTCCCACTTGTTATTTTTTTCCCCAAAGTTGCCAATTCATCACTGGTTTCTGAGGTCTTAGATTTGCTAAGTGTTTAGCCACATTTTACAACCTTTCCCCTAGGGTAAAAGGAAAATAAGGAACTGGGACTGGCACAGCAGAAAAAAAATCCTCTGCGGACCTTGCTCCCCACTGGGAAGGAGCTCTGTTTTCAGAGGACAGAAAAACTGCATATTTTCTGCCTGGCTCTTTTGTGAGGATGCTAATGGGGGATAGTGGCCTGGATCCTAAACAGGATCTCTGGATTTCACAAGAGCTTCCTTTGAAATCCGTGCCCCAGTTGTCCGACTTTAACCTGATAAAGAGGAAGGGGGTGAGGTTTGGGGGTGGGGGGTGGGTTCAACCCCATCAGAGACATATTGGCACTCCTTAATTTCCTTTTCTCTCTTGTGAGTGCCTGCTAATTTTATTGACGCCAGCCTTGACTAACGAGCCTCGGACCCTTTGTATACCAAAGGGCTGTTGAATTCTGAAATCCAGTCTGGTAGAGAGAACAGCACTGCTAATGGACGCTGACTCTGAGGAGCTCTGGCATTGACCATAGAGTAAACCAACCACATATCAGTGCAGAGAAAATCTGAACCCAAGTGAGAGAACAAATAAAAATTTTACCTATCTGTCCAAATTTCTCAAGATTATAGATCTTAGAATACATTTTTTTTCTGTCTTCACAGTACCTCTTTAAATCAGAGCGATATCGATACATCCACTTAGAAATGTTTTTAAAAGAGGTCAATAGCATAATTATATGTCAAACTTCTGGTCACCAACCTGCAGTGATTTTCCTGAAAACTTATGATCTGGGCATGTGTTGGAAGAATGGGACATGGTGTCCATTGTGTCATTGGACATGACACAGTGTGTGTAGCTGTTGCCTCCAATGATCTCAACTAGGAGTAGACCAAACCCTTTCCTTTCTGTTTTCTTTAATCCTTGATACCTCTGGCTAGCGCTAATGTAGCCCAGCCCCAGGAAATGAGACCCTTAAGATTTCTGTCATCCTATGTGTGCGTGGCTGTTTCTCCTCAAGAGCATGAAGACTGTTTCTTCCCTTTTTAGCTTTCTCTTTCACACGTTGTCTTTTCTAATTGCTTAATTAATCTCATATGTATTTGCTACCTTTAGTTTATCCCTTAAATGAACAATGAAAGCAGATTAGTCACACAGTTAGATATTCATGCTTCCACATACAAAGATGGTTTCAAATAGCTGAATAAGAATAAAGACCCAAAGCTGACCTGTTTCTCACCCTGGAACGACTAGTTTTGTATTTAGCTGAATGTCTGTATTTATTTTTCTTGTTTGGTTTTTGGTTAAATGTAGTCCATTGATATGAATGATGAGGATTCTTTAAAACATTAAAGGCTTTTATAATTAATAGGAAAAAAGTGTTAGAATATTGCCCTAGAAACTGACTCAATTTTGAGTTTTTAACAGATGTCTGAAGGACAAACTGAAAGGCAGAAATAATAGAATTGTAATGAAAACAATAACAGAAATACCCGCTAGTGTGTCATCAGTATTAATGTCTAACCATAATTATGATGAGTATTCCATTAAAATATTACCCTTAGATCAATTCTACCAAAGGAAAGCAGAAAAATGGAGCCGTTATCATGGTGCTGAAAGTAAAGCACCATTTCCCTCCTTTGGTAATTCGAAACAGTTCTCTCCTGTGGTGCTAAGGAGTCTTTTCTACTTGAGTGACTTTCTGTGTTTTGAAAGTTCTGGAAGGAATGTCGTGATGCCTCAGATCAGATGGCTAATTCCTGCCAGGACTCAGACAACATGCCCTTACATTTAGTAAAATGTAACTGTGAGAACACAATATGTGTGCCAAACAAACAGAAGCCGTTCTCAGGGGAAAGCTGTGCTCTCCGGAGATGCTTTTATGGGGCTTAGATGTTGAGGTGCTGCAGACGTCTCATGCTTTCTTAGGAGATTTTATATTGTCATTTTCAGTACTACATTTGTGGCTGTGTGGCAAAATAATAGGATTTAGAAAGAAAAGCATTATTAGTACTCAATTGTTTGGGGTTACCCCATGTGCCAAGTAGTGTCTTCAGTGATGTCGAGTTGTGAAGCACCTGATCCAAACATAACTATGTCTATAGAGTTTATTAACAGGTAATGGCATGGATAAATGTTGAACTGCAAGCTGTTAGGGGAATATGAAAGTGGTTGGATTTTGAGGGAATTTTGGAGTATTAATCTATGACAAGGGAGATGTGGGTCAGGGAACTCACTCTCTGAGTAGCTAAGACATTTACTTATCTGAAGACCATCAGTACATCAAGAGAGATTGTCAGTGCTGGAGGGGGATAATCTGTAAAGATGCTTTTGCTTCAGACACACAGAAGACTGCATGTAACACCACCGCAGTCATCAACAAGAGTGCTCTGTCTCGGCCACACTCTCCATGTTAGAAAGATGGTCTTGGAGCCCTATTAGGCATTTCAATTCATGACAATCAGTGTCACGGAGTTTGGTTAGATCTTTCTGATTTCTGTTCTTATAAAAACATATCACAAAAAATGTGTTTTCCCTTCTGTTTTCCACCCAAAGCCATCTTTTAAAATCCAAGTCTGTAAAGCCAAGGACTGTTATCTTCACACCTACCATGAGCAGAGTAACTACAAGCTACTTATTTGGATATTTCAGAAAAGAAATTTGTCTGATAAGTCTCAATGGTCCTCAGCACAGTGTTTACCCCTTCCTCTTTGAAGAACTAGCTGCGTTGTTACAATAAAACAGGTACTGTGATTAAATTATTTCCTTTTGTATTAGACATTAATTGCATCCATTTGGTTATTTTCCAGGAAGAGAAAATGGCAATGACTATTTTGCTCCCGAGCTCCTTGCCCTCTACTGCGCCGCCTCCTTGATAATACCTGCCATTGGGGTGATCATTTACTTCGCAAGAAAAGCCAACATGAAGGGATCATACAGTCTGGTAGAAGCAGAGAAATCAAAGGTGTAACTGACATCTGACATGTTCCAGAAAAGACACTATTTATAAGCCCCCAATCCTTCATAGTCTCAATCATCCCACCGCCAACCCCACACACAAACCAAACTAAGCATTCAGAGTTCCCAGAACTCTTCTCAGTAGAGAGGGGAAAGAAGTGGATGTTTGAGCCTTTGCTGAATGCAAGAAGCCAACTGGAACTGTTCTTCTTGACAAGTCCCTGTCACTGAGGTGAAGTGACTGGAACAGTCCCATGATGTGTATATAAAGAGCAGAATCTGTATATATGTAAAATAAAATTATGTCATAGAATGATTGTTTAGAATAGCAGCACTCCGTAGGCCCGTCAGAACATAAACAGTGTTGCTCGGACTGACTGTTGTAACTTAATGCATCTTAGAAAAGTTTAATATTAATATTAATATTGATAAGGCAGCTGACCAGTGCCACCTTCTTTTAATATTTTTTTCCTTCAACCTAATTTTATTCCTATGAATTTTTACTGACTATGATTTAATGTTTTAGAATAAAGCCAGGGTTTTGTATTTTTATAGACAAATGATAAGGAGGGCACTGGGTTGACTTTCAGGTACGACATTCCTAATTCATGGCAGACTGAATAGCCAGTTTTCTCTGCATGGTACTGTATGGTACGGGGATATGTTTCTTTAGCGGGATCTATTGTAATGACTAACATGGTTTAAAATGTGGCTTCTTTGACTCACCTTTTGTAAACAGTATAGTAAAGTGAAAGTTTCCGAACGTGGAAGACTAGGGTCTCGTTTGTTATAAACTGTCTCTGTCGCCTTTCGTTAATGGCGTGCTCTTCGGGAACTGTCAGTTATAAGAGTAAAAACCTCAAACTGGTAACAATACAGATACTCCAAACACGCTCTTCAGACTACCTTTATCAAAATGACCATGGAAATCTGATAACTTAGTGAGTTAAGATCTATAGTTTGGGATTCTTGGAATCTGCAACAGTTAAATTAAAAGCTAACACTATACCAAATATATGATATGTACAGTAATCAGGCAAAGAACGAACGCTTAAGTACATGCTGCAAAGCCTAAGAGACAACACTATTATCTTTCAGGTCAGCTTGTCTACTTAATACAGGTAGCAATTCTCTTCCCATTGAGCCAGTAAGTCCTGAATTATAGGTTAATCGTTTTCTTTCTCTGAAGGTTTTATGCTGTATACAGTACATTCTAAGTAGTACGTTAGTTTGCTAGATTTTGAACCTTGCTTTGTGACTTTACTCTTATGTTCAAACTTATCTTCTTGCACAATTCAACCATGCTGTTATATACAGGCATAGGTCACTCATTTTCACTGCTCTCCAGTGGTCTACTCTAAGACTTTTTTTTTTATCGTTTCTTATTTGTCCATCCTTTCCTTAATAGATATTTGTGATGTTTTCATCTTTTCTGATATGAGAGTAAGCTTCTGCAGACATTATCGTAGTGTGATAATTTGTGAACACTGCTGTGCTTTCTCTAGAGCTTGTCCCCACCAGTCAGTATTCTGGGAGATAGCATGTGTGCACAGTAAGATTCACAGGCAAGCTAGTCCTTTCGGAAGTAGTTCCATAGCTTCTCCTTCTACCACAGCAAATACGAATCCCACCAATGCTCTCCCGCCCAATGTGGTGCCATCTGACTTAAAGAATTTATTTATTATTAATTATTATTTTTCAACATGGCTTAAAATTAAATTGACCTGATCATTATTGAATTTAAACATATTTCCATATTGTTAAGAATGTTTTTATGTTTAGGATAATTTGAGCTCTCCTGTAAAATATGTACACTTTGGCCTTTTTGCTGGAGGATGATGATATGCTTTATTAATGTATAAATACATACAAATACCCTTTTCTTTTTATACTAGTCCTTTGATTTCTTCTTATAGTTATTCAGTTGTTCCACACACTTCATTACCCCACTTATGACCTACTCATTAACTTGCTTTGGGATATTTTTGGATAATAACTTAAATTTTATCACATTCAAATGTATTAAATTTTTATTTTGGCTTATGAGTTCTGTCATAGTTAGGAAATATTTTTTCTGTTCAAAGGTAGAAAATCTACCATCCTAACTCAAAAAGTTTTGTTAGTTTTCCATGCATAAGCCCTATGCAAGCTCAAGTCAGATTTCATGCCACCATTGAGAGGGGCATAGAATCCTGCCCCTAGCAGAATAGCTATTGGCAACTGAGAGTTGTTGGGAGAAGGAAAAATCGTCTTCTCCAGGGCAAAGCATACCAATTCATTATCTGATTACAAATGGTCCATCCTGAAAAACCTATATCAGTAGCACTATATAGACTGAAAAGGTTATATTTAGAAATATATGTATATATACATATATGCATGTAACAACAATTATTGGAAAAAGAGGCAATGAATTTGAAAGAGAGTAAGGAAGTATATATGAGAGGGTTCGGTGGGAGGAAGGTGAAGAAAGAAATATGTGTTATATATTATATAACACATC
This sequence comes from Dicrostonyx torquatus, assembly GCA_028555095.1. Classification (NCBI taxonomy): domain Eukaryota; kingdom Metazoa; phylum Chordata; class Mammalia; order Rodentia; family Cricetidae; genus Dicrostonyx; species Dicrostonyx torquatus. The sequence goes on along the minus strand of JAQHUG010000019.1, from coordinate 1,680,178 downwards.
ACTTCTTATATATATATTATTATATATGTTATAATAACAAAAATAAAAGTTGAAAGCCACATAGACACAAAGGTAGAATACTATTATCATAATAGTAGCTTCATATAGTCCCTTGTATTTCTTTCTCATTTTTTGGTGAAACATCAGATAGTCATTCGTGTGAGATTTCTTTTAAGCATCCTTCCATAGTCGTTCATTCATTTATTTATTTTTAATAAATCAAGATTTAATAAACAGGGCAATGCAAAGAAGAGCACTCCTGGGTGGCTCTCAGGAGGGCAGGAGAGAGAACACAAGAGCACACAAGGGCAGATATATGTGCAGGGTCTTAAAAAGCCTGTAGGCTGTCTGGAGCAGTTCCAGGGCAGAAGCTGCAGGCTTTCTCGGTGGTGGGGTCTGGAACGGGAAGGGTGGGGCTGGATGGAGCTTCTCAATATCCCAATGCTGACATGGGATGATGTGGGAAGGGGCAAGTCAGGAGCTGGTGGACCCACGCTCAGTGGGAGGTATGGGTGAAGAAGCATTCAGCTAGCTGCCATCCTGGAGACCTCAGGCATTTGTTTCTTGACAAGGCTGAGAAGGCAGGTTGGTAGGAGAAAACATAGATTATTATCACCAGCGCTATAAATGGGGCAAGGTATGAGTAGCAGAAAGACTGTCAGAAAAAAATGGAACAGAGAAGTGCCGTGGCTGTACAAAAGAGACAAGGGTGAATGAGCGAGACACAAGAGCAGACATGCCCTTCATTAGGACATCTTGGAAAACCAGGTCCCAGTTGCTGGATAGGTGCCAGCTAGTACATGGAGAGGTGGTAACTAACATTGATGTCCCAGAAGCTTGGGAGGTGGGGGCTGGCCCATCAAATTGAGGGATGATATGTTCTTCAGGAGTACCTGAGGCATCACATCTGCCGTTTCTCTGGAGGTGGGGAATGTATCCATCCTATAAACGTGTCAGTAAGGGTTAAGAGATAACGGGGCCTTTTTATGAGTGGTCATGTGGGTGAAATCAACGTGCCAGTATTTGCCCAGTTGGCATCCTCGGTTGGTGCAGGGGTTGGCATTTCTGGAGGGCCAACCTGGTTCAGGGATTGACATATCTGGAAGGCCAAGCATGTCTGGAGGGCCGGCCCCCTGTGGGTTGGACTTGACACTCTTTCCAGGAACATGCAGGTACCTGTTAAACAATTGGAGTAGATTTTTTTTCACCTTGGTATCATAGCAAAAGGCTTTGGCTTTGGGTTAAAAGGCATGAACATTTTTAGGTCTAAATTCGCTGAACAAAAGAGGTTGGGCTAGTGAAGGAGGAGGGAGTTGAACACGCCTGAAGGGCTCTATCCCCTCTTTGATGTTAACCTGTTCTAGAAGGGGAGGAGTTGGCATTCAGCAGAGTTTTGTCAGATGTGGCTGAAAAGCAGGAACCAGTAAAACCCACAGATATTTAGTTAGTGCTTTATCAGTTTAACAAAACTCTCTTTGTCATTGTTAAAACTAAAAGCCTCCAAATTGACCTGATCTGATCTCCAAATCTGAAACCTGTGAATCCTGGAATACGAAGCCTGTGAATGAGGCATACATGTCTGTATTTTTAGCAGAAAGCTTAACTAATGAGCTGCCAGGCTGGTTGTAGCCTTGAGGAGGTCAGGGAAGAGCTGTTAAACTGGCAAATCTGTCAGTACCCCAGTCATCAAACACCATCAGATCTGAGAAGGATAGATTTAAGCAGAAGTTAGACAGCTTTCCAGCTCCCTAGGCCGCTATTCCAAGTTTCTTCATGGCCATTAGGGATAGAAGTCCCAAAGGCAGTAGTCAGCTGCCAAGCCCAGATGATGACAGACTCTCCTGCGCTGTAGGACATATCCTGGACTTGGGGTAATCAATCCCCAATGTCCTGTTGCCTGTCCTGGCAGTGTCTAGTCCAGGGTTGAGGTGAAAGGCAGTTTTCTGCTTAGTAGCTGACATTGCCACATTTAAAGCAAGCTTCCAGGTGGAAGTTCGGTGGCAATCCATTTTCTTGGAGGACACAGTCCCTTACACTTCAAACTTTGGTAACTTGTGTCTTCTTTCTTGGTTAGATGAGTAGAGGTTCATCCATGGCATGGATCTGTGCAAAGCATTACCTTTTTTGTGTCCTTATTTTTATCTATTGCTTCTTGTTTCTTGTGTCATTGAACTTTGTGAATCTTTATGATTTCATTGCCATGCTTTCTTTAAATGGAATTTGCTATTCTTTTACTAGATTATTTGGGAGTACCTTAAATTCAACAATCTGGAACCTCCCAAATTTTAATATAAGCAGTAAAATATAACTGCCCCATGCAATTAGTTACATGTCAAAAATTGTAATGTGCTGTGTTTCATTCTCATTCAATTAAAATTTGTTCTAATTCCCTGTGTAATTTCTTCTTCATAAAATGAGTTATTTAAAAGCAGGTACCAAGTATCTGGGAATTTCCCATTCAGTTATATATCTAGTAATTATCTTTAATTTAATTCCATTTTACTCTGGGAACTTACTTCTTATGAAATACATATTAATTGAATGTATTGAGGTTTGTAGTATTGTTCAGAATACAGTCTTTCTTGGATAATGTTTACTCTATACTTGTAAACAACCCACGTTCTCTAACTGTGGGGAGATGACATCATAAATGCAATCAGTCTTGTCATTTGTTCAATGGCTTTCAAGTTCTGTGCCTGGCATTAATCTTCAGTCCGTATCTCCATTCTCTCAGACAGTATTCTGAGCTGTCCATTTATAGTTTTGAGTTTGATTATGTCTCTTGTTGAACACAAAGGAAAGTAAAAACCCACCAAAGGGGCTTCAACAGTGAGAGAGGTGAAGCCCAGCCTTAAGGCAGATGCCCAATAGAAAGCAGCCAGAGAGAGATCCTGCTATTATCAGCAACTGTGAGAGCACCAAGCTAGAAATTACCTAAAACTTCATCCACAAGTGAATGGCTAAATCCTGTATTTGTGCAAAGAGATATTACACTACATCAATAACTAATAAACTATGAAAACTCAGGACAGCATAAACAAATCTCCTTACTTCAATGAATGAAATGAACTAGAACAAAAAGAATGCATGAATGGGTAGCATATATCTGTTATAATTTGATGGCTGTGTGAGGTGTCTTCAGTGTGCCATACCAGCGCTCAAGAGGCTAAGGCCAGAGGATGAGTTCAAAGTCCACCTGAATTATATGGTTAGTTCAAGGTCAGTTGGGCTATATAGTGTGTTCTAGGTCAGCCTGGGCTACCTAGTGAGTCCTAAGTCTGTGTGAGCTACAGTAATGGCCAGATCATCTTATTTACATAAATTCTGTAACACAAAAACTAATTATAGTGACTAATTATAGTTACATGTCAATGATTGCTTTGGGACAGGATGGAAAGCATGGAGGCATTAGTTGCTTGTGAAGAAACATTAGAGAGTGGTGCATATTAATAACATTAATTTTATATCTTCATAGGTTTGTGAACTTTAAGTTGTGCAGGTTGTTGGAGTCAAATCTCTTACATTTTATTCTGATCTCTGCTCCAGCGATACGATAATCTATTTGATGAAAAGCAGTGTGAGGAGTAAAGGGTTTACTTGGTTTACAATCCATCCATGTGGTCACTAACCTTCCCCAGGAAGGTAAGAGCCAGGACTCCTATCGAATGTTAAGGGCCTTTAGCTTTTTTGTATGTGAAATGAAGATCTTTGGGAAGTTAAACTGTAAGGTTCCCTCCAATCCTCAGGCACAAAGATTCTATGTAGACTTACACATATGTCATCAGCAACTTAAATTTTCTTTTCTTTCCTTCTCTCTCTCTCTCTTTCTCTCTCCTTCTCTCTCTTTCTTCCCCTCTCTCTATTTCCCTTCCTTTATTGTATGGGCCAGCACATGCCACAGAGTGCATGGAGAGGTGAGAGAACAACTTGCCAGCGTCAGTTTTCCTTCCACTATGTGGGAATTAAAGTCAGGTGGTCAGGGTTTGTGAGGAGCACTTTTACCTGCTGAGCTGTAAGTTGGCCGACAGGAACTCTTCCCCTACTTTATATAGATAATCTCTTCTTGTATTTAGCTCTGACAAAGGCCTGCTCAGCTTTTTACCCTTGCTTAATCGACTCTAACAGTCTTGAAAAGAAAAATAAAGACCAGCTCAAGGTTTCTGCTGGGGTTCCCTTACTACTGCTCTTCCCTGCCAAGGAAGTGAGGTATTTGGAACGTCCTTTGTAACAGCATTTGTTTTAGTTCAGTGTTTGAGAACGTCCTTTCTGAAAAGTAAAATGCATGCCATGTGTCTTGTGAGGCTTTTCTACCCCTAAAGCGCAGGCTTCTAACGTGACTAATGTGTGAGTCTTGCTTGAGATGTGACAAATGAGGTTCCGGGCTCTTTGGTGAAGGGCAATGCTATCAGCGGGTAGCATTTTGTCATTCGCAGCGCTTTCTTTATTGGCAGGGACTCTTAGGAGGCATTGTGGACATCCGAACAAGTTGATTATGCAAATGAAAAGGCACGGTTTTAATCTCTGCGCAGGAGAGAATAATGAGATGGCGTTGACTTTGTGGGGTGCCGGGAGGTGCTGTGATTCACTCTGGAATTGAATTGCGCTGTGGAAAATTTTAGCTAACTCTCTCAAGTGCAGGTTTCAATCTTGAGACAAAAGAATTTTGAAATCAAAATTTATAATTGGAGAATGCCAGGACTACTTTTATTTAATTCAGCTTGCCTGAAATTAAAAGTCACTTAATTACCTGGACATGGAAGGCTGTCACGCTGCAAACCCAACAAAGAGCACTATTAAATATGAAACATCAAATGAATGCTAAAAAATAAGCATTATTACTTTGGCTTGAGACCATCTATGCTGCTTAGGAGTTTAAGAACACAGCTGCGAATCGCTGAATGACAGAGTAATGGGATCTAAGGAATGGAGCATCGTACAGTTTCATTGCTGTGAAAATACGGAGCACACAGACACAAACCCAGAGGGTGGAGCCCACTACTCACTTGGGCTACAAAACTTTGTGCTGAGTTATTATACTGACTACCATAGTGCAGGGAATTATATCACAGTTGTGTCTGCGTGTCTAAATACAGCTGAAATCAGGAAGGACGCAGTAAAAATATAGCATAGAAGAGACAAAATGGCAGAGCTGTGGGGGGCACTTAGGATGACAGGGTTTGTAGATCTGGATATTTCCGTGTCCAGTCAGGGAGTGAGTTGCGGGGGTGAATGGGAAGACTGAGGCCATTGCTGTCCATTGCTCTACACATAGACACACTAAACTTCATCAACATTTCTCTTCAATAACAAATTCACCTTTCTTTATTGTAACTTGTCACTTTACAAAACCCTTATTTTTATTTTGAAAAGCCATGATTTGTTTTAATAACACAGAATACTTGATGTTCCATTCAAAATTGTTCCTGTCTTCTATCTTTACCAAAAATTATTCAAGTCTTACAAGAAAAAAAATGTATAGCAACACTTCTCAAACCCATCCACTTTCACATCCTGGTCCTGTTCTTTTCACCTCAAGATCCTAAAAGAGACAGGGAGCAACTGAGCTCACTACTTTTAAATCATTGTGCATCAAATTCTTTCTGGCTTTTTCATCGTTCTCGCCAAAGTCATCATTTTAACTGTAAGGAAAATCCCCGACACAGAAACAAGAAAGCTCTTCCGGGGCAGGAAGGAGGGCCAAACAAAGAAAAAGGGATGAAAACAGATGCCAATGTCCTTGTTACTATTAACTGTGGGGTCAAGTACTGGGGGCAGGGGTTCAGTGCCAAGCTAACGATATATTCCAGTAAGTTTGGAAGAACGAGAGAATCATAACAGATAGTATCCCCCCATCTCTACAGTTGGAGCTTCTCCAAGCACACTTGAACTAAGCACTTTTGTATGCATTGTGGAAGCAATAATGTAGCACTAGGAAAGAGGACTGCAGGATGGAGTGGGCCAGGAGGGCCTAGAACTGGAGTCAGGAAAATGTTCCTGAGGACCAGTCAGAAAGGCGAAGTCTGCCATCTTGCAAAGTCAATAACACAATACCTACCGAGAGTAGAAAGGGTCTGCTATATCACACGAATTGAACAGAGTGAAAGTCATCCAGCAGAGGCCAGAAAGGACCTAACAACTCTGGGAGAACCACAGGACTCCAATTGCCTCCACTAGTCAAACTTCATATTGAGTTGCTTGAGAATTTTCAAATCTTTAGATTTCTGATTGCATTTTATACTAGTTATTGAGAGAGGGTTATTGAACTTTAGATACATTTTTGATTTCTCTTCCCTCAATTTTGACAGCTTTACTTTGTGTACCTTTAAGTTCTCAATTAATTAAGTGTATAACTGTTTAGAATCATGTTCTCTTGAAAAATTGACTCTTTAAGGATTATGTAAAAATTCTTTATAATTTTTCTCTAAAATCTAATTTGCCTCATGGATATGACTACTACAGCCACCTTTTTTTTAAAAAAAATATTTATTTATTTATTATGTATACAATAGTCTGTCTGTGTGTGTATCTGCAGGCTAGTAGAGGGGACCAGACCTCATTACAGATGGTTGTGAGCCACCATGTGGTTGCCGGGAATTGAACTCAAGACCTCTGGAAGAGCAACCAGTGCTCTTAACCACTGAGCCATCTCTCCAGCCCTACTACAGCCATCTTTTAATTAATATCAGCATTTTTATATTTTTGTGTCCATTACTTTCAAGCTATTTGCATATCTATTTTACAGTAGATTTATTGCATGTATAATTGAATTTTTTTTATCAACATGACAGTCTGTTCCTCTTAATGGGAATGTTTTCACCATTTACATTTATTATTGTTGAAATGATTGCATTTAAATCTACCACTGTGTATTCTTTATATATCCCATATGTTTATTTTTTATTTCATTGTGGTGAGAAACTTAGCATGTATTTGCTCTTTGTATAATTTAAGTGTGTAACACATTATTAATTGTAATTGCAATGCTGAATGGTACATAGAGTGGACTCATATTGGAATTTTGGAACATGACATCTATTGATTAGCAACCTCACATTTCCTACTCACTCCGATCAGTTGGCAAAAATAGGAAGTAGTAGAATGGAGCACAATGCTGACCAAAGTTAGAAAAATGAGCTGTAGCCAATCAAAGGATGCCTTGAATGACACAGTAGGATCTGGGCTTTGCCCAGCATTGATAAGAACTAACAAGACAGGGGCAGAGCTTAAGGGTCTAGTGACTCATGGTCTGGAGCGTTGTCTGGTAGTTTCCATACTTACATCCATCCCCTAACCCTCTCCACTGGCCCTCTTCCCAGACTCCTGCCTTTGGAGGTAATTACCTTTCTATTACTTAGTTTCAGCTCTGCAACATTAAGGAGAAATAAGAGAATAGTGAGAAATAAGTGCTCCATATGCTATGCATAAATACAGCAGAGTGCTGAGCTATTAACATAGAGCTACTCTAAACCTTAGGTGATGATAAACTAATCAAGGCAAAGTGCACGTTGTGTGTGAAGTTCTGAGCAGGGCGTGCCGTGTGCATGAAAACAGGGAAAAAGAAGTTCAAGTGTCAGTATTCATGTTCTGAGTAACTCCCTGCTTAGCAGAATAGAGTATATTTCAATTACAGTTAGCAAGAAAGTGATTTAGTTTGTTTTATTTTTGTGTGATAACTGTAGGAAGTAATCTCCAGGCAGCTGTCCACAAAGTTCCTACCTGAATTTGAGACTCTGTACAGATTCTGGGTTTGAAGACCCAGAGACAAGCCACTTTGGTTTCTGGGTATTCGGCTGTTGTAGAGAGAATAAGAGGGAGGGGAAGAAACTCAGGCAGTCATTCACCACTGAGCTGTTTCTCTTGCTTTCTAAATATGGCTTTGGATGGAGGAAGAAGCCACACCCTGCACACCATCACTCCACAGTCTCCTGCATCTCAGGGTCAGAAGGTCCCAGGCTTAGCAGTTTGGCAAAAAGCCACACTGAGGCTTAAACCTTGAGTTTGGCACACGCATAACTTCTCCAGCTAATTGTTCTCACGTTGCTTCCTCATGCAAATTTTGACTTCATGCTTCAAGAATCTCAGTACTAAACACTTTGCAGCTATAAAAATTGATTATTCTTATACAGATTAAGAAGGACTTAAGGAACCCCTGGGAAAGAAAAAATTTACTAATTTTTTCTGTAAATTCACTACGTATAAGCAGTGATTACAAGCAGGACTGACTGACTCATTAATCTGTTCAGAAACTTTCAAACAAACAGCTCTGGAATTTCCATGCCATAGACATAGAAAATAATTTTCATGCTTACCCCTCAGGTTCAATCTCTTAATAAAAATTATGTATTTTGTGTATGTGTGAGTAAGCTCAGGCATACATGTTCTTATGCAGGAATCTTTAGGCTTTTATGCACATGTGTAGGTCAGAAAATATCTAATGCTTAAGGATTAGTTCTCTGTCACCTTGTGGGATCTAGGAATGGAGCTCAGGTTTTCAGGTCTGAGTGAAGATACCTTTCTCTGCTAAAACATCTTGCCCTTCCACAGATTCATTGCTTATCTTTTCCTTTTTATTTTTACATGAGTGTGTGTGGTGTGTCAATGCTTGTGTATGCATGCTCACATGTGTAGTGTGCATGTGTGTGCGTGTAGTGTGCATGAAGGCCAATGTTTAATGTCAGAAGCTTCCTAGATCATGTTCTGCTTTTTTTATGGAGGGACTTAGAGGTCAACCTGCCAGTCCAGTTAGCAAGTCCAGTGATGCCTTTTCAGCTCCACAGACACTGGGATTTGGGAAGGCAGTAAAAGATTCAAGTTCATGTCAGGACCCATGGTCCACTTGCACAACAAATGTTTTGTCTACTGAGCTGTCTCACCAGTAAGTGTCATCCTCCATTTATTTATGATTTATGTACTTACTGATCTCATTTACTTATTTAGTCAGTATCGGGTTGTTATGCAACCCAGGCTGAGTTCAAGTTTATAATGATGCACCTGCCCAGCTTCCCTATTGCTACGGTTATGAAGGTAAGCCATCATGCCTGGCTTCTGGGTTCAACCTCGCTGAGCAAGGTCTTTGTGGATTTTCTGCCATTCAGTGGAAATATGTGCTTCTCTAGGAGTAATGTTAATAGCAGTAGTTCTAATTCTTCAAGTTCCCCAAATGAAGTAAATAAATGTTAACAGTCTTTTAGAAAGTGTTTTCATAAAGAGTATGATGAAATGTGACGATGCATAAATTCTAGAGAAGTAGATCCTTCTCTTTCCTGTTTTCTTTTACACAGTATATCCAGCCACGGAATCTCAGAATGGAAGCAATGCAAACCAGTTTGCTTCTTTTTAATCAGTTAATGAAACTGAGGGTAGCACAATGAAAGAGATGAGAGGGTCCCTGAGTTTCCTGTTGTCAATGTCCTGTTGCTTCAAGATTGCCTTTGCTGTAATGGATCTCTAGTTAACCAAAGGTAGGGATGGAATTCTGGCATGCCTCATACATAAATATTTTTATTTTTACCCTTTATTTATTTGACACAGGGTCTTACTATGTAACCCTGAATGACCTACAACTTGCTATGTAGACCAGGCTGGTCTCAAACTCACAGAGATCTATTTGCCTCTATTACCCGAATACTAAAATTAAAGATATTGAGTCAGCATGCCTGTCACATGTTTTTAATGGACTTGATAAAAAATGTACTACAGGTTAGTATTTATAGAGAAATTAATACATAGCTGTTCTATATTAAAGACTTTAAATGAATTGTTTTAATTAGTAATAATAACAACTCAATTCACCATTACTATTTGACCAGTAAGAAACATGAATGTCTTAGTTTGGGTTTTCATTGCTGTGAAAAAAACACCATGATAATGGAAACTCATATAAAGGAAACATTTAATTGGGGTGACTCATTTACAGTTTCAGAGGTTCAGTCCATTGTCATCATCATGGCAGGCAGACATGGTGCTGGAGCTGACAGTCTTTCCATCCTGACTCAGAGGCGATAGGAAGTTGAATGACAGTCACACTGAGTGAGACTTGAGCAAAAGAGACCTCAAAGCCTGCCTCCACAGTAACACACTTCCTCCAACAAGGCCACACCTCCTAATAGTGCCACTCCCTTTTGGAGCAATTTTCATTCAAATTACCATATTGCACTCCCTGGCCCCCAAAGGCTTGTAGGAAAAACGCATTCAGTACAACTTCAAAAGTCCCTACGTCCTATATCAGTCTCAAATTTATTCAAAGTTCAAAGTTTCTTCTGAGATGCAAGGCAATCTTTTAATTGTAATCCCCTATAAAACCAAAATAAAAAAAAAACAGATCACATACTTCCAACAGATAATGGAACAGGATATACATTACCATTCCAAACTGCAGGGAAGGGAACATAGTGAGTAAATAATGAACCAAAGTAGTACTGAAGACAAGCTGGGCAAACTCCAAACTCTGCAGTGAAATACTTTGCAGCTCTCTAACTCTGTTCAGCTTTGCTGACTACAATATACTTCTTTTGGGCTGGCTCCATTCCTAGTTAGCGGCTCTCCTCTACAGGTACCCCATGACTCTGGCATCTCTAACATCTTGGCTTCAATCCAGGTTTTAACTTCACAGCTTCATGCAATGGCCTCTCTACAAGGCCTCCATTCAGGGACACCCCTGACGCATGCCTGGCCTTGGTGGTTTTATTCCATAACTCCTTTTTTCTATTCTTAACTGTAAAGGCAGAACCATGTGACCAAAGCTGCCAAGTTCTGCTGCTTCCTGGGCCTGGAACACGGCCCTCTTGTTCACTTGCATCTTCACCAGCTTTCTGTCTCTCACTGCCTAAGCTTGGCTGTCCTGAAGTTGCTCTGTAGATCAGACTGGCCTCAAACTCAAGAGATCTGTCAGCCTATGTCTTCCCGGTACTGGGATTAATGTGTCCGTCCCCCCCACCCCCGCCAACTCTAAATTTTTCTTTAATTCCTTTTCACAAAGTGGAAACTTAGCTGGGTGGGGTCTTGCCCTGAGGTCACCACTCCCTTTATTTCATTTCTTAATCTGTTTATCTTTCTGAACAGAGGATTTAGTTTCATTCCACATTCTGATGCCCCTTTTCTCATCAAATGTTTTTTCCTGGCTTGTGTTGCTCATTTTCATCTTATATAATTTATTAGAGTTGCCACTAATATCCGCACAATATAGTCTATACTACACTATTTTGTGATTTCTTTTGCCAACAGAATTAATCCAAAACTCTTCACTTTAGCCTCAGTCAGACTCTTCAGACAAGGGCAAAAGGCAGCCACTTCTTTCAAAATATCACAAGAATGATGTCTAGTCAACACATTAAAATTCTTCTCTGAAACCTTTTGAGCTAGCTCCCGACAATTTCAAATCATTATCAGCACCGTTGTCTCCCATGCTTCTGAGTATGCCCCATTAAGCAGTGCTTAAAGCCTTCTACTGCCTTCCTAACCCAAAGTACCAAAATCCATATTACTCCAAACAAAAGCATGGTCAGGCCTGCCACCATAAGGAGCATGTTCATAATCTTCTGCAAGTCAGTACAGAATGGAGTTGGGGTTGACAGTACTTGGTGTGACTCCAGAGACTGCACCGCTGTTCTATGCGCTGTGCCATTTTTAATTTATTTACAAGATGAAGACTTCCATGGGCTTAGACATCTCTAATGGACAGATGGTCAGACATCTAAAAAAGCATACTTAACTTAGGTCCTTCGTTTTTTTGTTTGTTTGTTTTTTTTTTGTTTTTTTGTTTTGTTTTGTTTTGTTTTTTTTTTGCGGGAAGGAAGAAGCCCTGCTGCTTCAGGGCCCCAGATTACCATGCTAAATCTCTAAGATGGGTTCTCTGGTGACCCATCCTCTTGTGTGCATTAGCAGCAATCTGCCATTAAGAGCAAATTCTTGAGGAAATTGCTTTGGACCTAAAAGTATAGCACATGTTTGATCTCAATGTGTATCATATGTTTACAAGCTGGAAGCTGTAAAGAAAGAGGTTAAAAAAAAAAAAACGGGGTGTGGTATAAGAAAAAATAGAAAAGCAGAAGCAAAGCCAAATCAAAAGGAAAAATTTGACTAATTAAATAAATAAAAGGAATCACTTTAAAACGTTTATGATGCCTTTTGCCAGTGGGAGCAAGAGATAGAATTAAAGCAAACCAAAGAGACAGAGTTAGCTTAAAGACATTATACTTCTGTTAAAGTCTGCCCAGTTAAAATTAGCCATTTCGAGAAGAGGATAATTCAGATGTTATGTGTTGCAGGCTTTCGACCATAGCCCTTTAATGACAGCCAATCCTCATTTCCAGAACTCGTGGATGTGTTACCTTACATGGCGAGAACTTTGCACATGTCATTGAATGAAACCTCTTGAACTTAGCATAATATCCTGTATCACTGAAACTGTCTGTTGGAATCACAAGCTTAAAGGGATTAAATTCTTATTAAAAGGAAACAGGAGGGACAAGGTCAGAAGTGGATATATGCCATCAGAAACAAAGTAAGGAGCTTTAAAGATGGAGGAAACGGCCACAAGTCAAGGCATGCAGGTGGTCTCTGGAAAAGATGAGAAGGCAGATCATCTCCCCAGTTTCTGCACAGCAGCTCAGCCTACAGACACCTTGAGCATAGTCCTAAAAATTCATTTTTGGGTTCTTGCCTTAAGAATTCTAAGAAAATCAATCTTGTGTTTTAAGATAATTTTGTGATATTTTTATAGCCACATAGAAGCTTGTGATAATTTTTTATAGTAATATAGAAAACTGCAGCGAATTCCAAAACTTCATAATAGAAAACAAAGTCCTTAACCTCTTTTTTTTTTTTTTTTGGTTTTTTGAGACAGGGTTTCTCTGTGGCTTTGGAGCCTGTCCTGGAACTAGCTCTTATAGACCAGGCTGGTCTCGAACTCACAAAGATCCACCTGCCTCTGCCTCCCGAGTGCTGGGATTAAAGGCGTGCGCCACCACCGCCCGGCAGTCCTTAACCTCTTATCCTTCCTTCTAATATCTAGTCTAAACCTCAAACCCATCTGTGTCTCCTCTGACCATATCTCCTTCCCATTTCATTCCTTCTGACCCTCATCCCTTGACTAGATTGACTAGTCTCTAGATTATTGCTTCCATTCCCTGTAGTCAACTGGAGTATGCCCTTCTCCACCAGAATGACTCTGCTAAGTGTCTGTATAAAAAACTTGATTGCATACATGCTACCTAAAGGAAAAGGTCAACTCTTCACAATGGCTTAAAGAACACTCTATTCTTCCATTCTTTGCTTTTGCATGCACTGTGGCCCAATACAGAGCATTCAGCTCTGCCCCTGTGCCTGTGGTAACACCCGGACTCCTTCTTGCAGACTTCTTGCTTTCTGGATCATCTCAACTCATCACTCACTGTAAGAACAACTCAAGTCCAAAGATAGCCTTCCCTTACCATCGAATACTTCTGACTTTTCACAGTACTTATCTCTTGGTGTCTAATCTGTTACAACTGTTTCCATCCTTCAGGGCCAATTCCATATGCTACTTTCTCTAGAAAACTTTCTCAAATCTCTGAGCTGAAAGTACTCTCATCTTGAACCACATTTACTTGCAAATATTGTTAAAGCGTGGTTACATACTGTCTTGTCACAATTGCTCCCATGCACACATATATTTTCTTTATATAAGCAACTTAAAACAGAAAATGCCTTGCACACCATTATGACCCCACTCTCCACAGCCTAATGTATACACTGTCTGATAAATTATAAGCTAATTAAACTATTGAATTTCATGGGTTTGGGGAAGATAGCAAGCTATTGACTAGTTTTCGGCTAGTTTTCTTCTAGCTCAAGTTCTTAGGATAACAAAAGTTCCTAAGCATCACGGGAAAGGCAGCGTAGTGAGTCTTGGTGCCAGTGAAAATGACTTCTGTCTTCTTCATGAGCAGGACAAAAGCTTTAGTCACTATAATACCTAACAGGCCAAAGGGACAATAATTTCAGAGGACTGAATCTTTTGAGGTGGAAGAATAGAATAGATCCTAAAACTGGTACCTTGTCCAGTCCTAAAATCTGTGTGATGCTGTATTATTAGCCACTGTGGTAGAACTGCATCTATTTCTGATCTTCTTTGAGTCTGCCAACACAGATTACTTCATCAGCCAGACCCAAGTCCCAGTAATCTAGTAGGAGGAACTGGCCTCTTTTAAGCAGAAGGAGGATGAAAATCAGGGGAAAAGAAAAAGAGAAAGAGGAAAGGAAGGGAGAAAGGAGGAGGGAAGATCAGGGAGTTTGTCAACATAATTTATCATATTTTTGAAGGAAAAATATCAAATAATATTCAGTATTTGTTATTAACAATGATTTCAAATGAGATAAAAAGGAAGAGATGGCTCAGGCTACTCTTACAAAGGACTCAGGTTTGGGTCCCAACCCTCAGGTTGGACTCAGAACTGCCTGTAACTCCAGCTCCAGGGAGATCTGATGATGTTGACCTCCGACGATATCTGCCCTTATGACATACACCTCCACAGACACAGGCACATAATTAAATTTCTTAAAAGAGTGGAAAAAACAAACTATAATAAATAATTTGCCTAAACCCAACAAAACAGCTTTTAGGCTCTATGATGAAATACTAAGCTCTCTTTAAGTAAGCCACGTGATGCAGGAATACACTCTACCATCGGCGTTAGTAGATACATCATAGAACTACTAGGGGGTGGGAGATGATGCGGACGTGGGATGATTGGCTTGAAAAATATTAATTCAAGTGTCTACTTTTGTAAATGACTGAAAAACCCAGACTACCAGGCAAATTTTAGCACAGCAGAAGTGACGTAAGGTAGCTGGTTAGAGGATAGGCTGATGAGGGCCAATACCTTTTCTTTATGATAAGCAGTAAAACTTGAAGGAGCAAAGCAACCCTGTTCCAGTACTAAGAAATACTACAAAACAACTGGGAAGAACTTTACCAATAAAGTTATAAGGAAAACTATAAAATTTTACTTCAAGTTATATAATAAAATATAAAAACAGAAAATCCAACAATAAAAAAGCAATTGCTTTATTTGAAAAGAATAATTGGACTGTTAAGGCTGGAGAGTAAGTAAATATTAATGATGTACAAAAAACTCCTAAACTGATGAGCAACTGAACTGGAAAATGAGCAGGGTATGTGGAAAGTCACAGAAAACAGAGTCACAACGTGACACTGTCTGGGTGGCCAGGAACCAGAGACCGAGTACCCCAGAGTCCCAGGATAAAACCAAACATGACTGGCAGAAAAAAATCCCAATGAAATGATTGCTCTAGGTGCCTAGCCCAGTCATTATCAGAGAGGCTTCCTCTGGCAGCTGATGGGATCAGATGCAGAGACCCACAGTCAGACATTAGTCAGAGTTCAGGGAACCCTATGGAATAAATAGAGGGAGGAAGGATTGTTGGAGCCAAGTGGTCAAGGACACAAGGGGAACACAGCCCATAGAATCAAGTAGGGCTCACAGGGGCTCACAGAGACTGATGTGATAATCACAGAGCCTGTATGGGTCTGAGTTAGGCCCTCTGCATCTATGTTACAGTCATGTAACTTGGTGTTCATGTGGGACTCCTGACAGTAGGAGTGAGGGTGCCTCTGACTCTTTTACCTGCTCTTGGGACTCTTTTCCTCCTACTGGGTTGCCTCTTCCAGCCTCGATATGAGGGTTTGTGTCTAGTATTATTGCAACTTGTTGTTTTGAATTGATGTTTATGGATATTTGTTGATTGATATCCCTGGGAGGCCCGTTCTTTTCTGAAGGGAAATGGAAAAGAAGTGGATCTGCCAGAGAGAGGAGATAAGAGGGGGAAGCTGTGAGGAGTGGAGGGAGGGGAGACTGCAGTCAGGATGCATTGTATGAGAGAATAAAAAAAGAATAGAAGAAACCAGCTTCTAAGCATAATTTTTGCATTTTCCAAATGGTTACTGATATTGGTCATCTTACCATATGTTCATTGACTGTTCACATTCCTTCTTCCATAAAATATCTATTGAAGAAACAAGATTTCAAATGTATAAAAATGTGCACAAACGCAGGATACTATAAACATATAGTATTTAGCATTAGACACCAAACACTGGCATAGAGCTATGAAAAAGTAGTCTGACTGTTGTGAGTGAGAGAGCTGCAGTGTTTGAGGCAGGCACCAAGCAGTGGTGATTAGTAAAATAGAAATATTTCCCTTCTGGGTACTCTCTACCATTGAGGGAAAAAGGACCCGATATGTAGAGCATATGTGTCAGGATGTGCAGCAGTATTAGTGGAAAGAAGAACTAATGAGGTTTTTAAAAATCAATTGTACTTATTCCTATTCTCTGTGTGTGCATGATGTGCTTGAAGACCCTCACGAGAGGTCAGACAGAGGACAGTTTTGTGGACTCATTTCTTTTCTTTTTACCTGTATGTAGATTCCAGGAATTGACTACAGGTCTGTGCACGGCTAGCGTCTGCACAGCCTGAGATAGATAACAAGGTTTTGTTTGTTTGTTTATGTTCTCTTTCATCCAAAGACTGCTAGAGTCTTTGCTGGCTGAACTTCTGCTAGGTGATTTGTTCTGTAGCGGGTACCAGGAAGTCTGATAAAGGTCTCCCTCCCACTTCACGAAGGCTCTGGCTGTAGCTGAGGAGCAATGGTATGGAGAAGACATTTCAGACTCTGTATGTCAAAGCAAGGATGATGGGTAAGAAGGAAGATGTACTTGAGAGGAAGGACAGTGAGCTACCAGAGAAGACAATTATATCCCAGTTATTTAAAAAAGAATTGCTAATCCTGACAAACATTATCAGGGAACTTGACATGGCCCTTTGTTAAGACTTGAGTTTTTTTCCAAACAAAAATGTAGAGGCAGTAACCACAATTTGGAAGGGGCTATGGAACGAAGCCCAATTGAATTAATTTTTTTACTTTGTGTGAAATCTCAATAAGGGAAATGGGCTAGTCACCGTGAGAGCAGAATCTCTTCTGCAGATGTTTAACAGTCATCGTGGCTGATTGAAGAGCTCCGCACAATGTATCCTGTCTGGGTGGAAGGGTCAGGCACAGGAGGACATTTCCGAGGTCAGTAGGAACAGAGATACGTGGAAGGATGGCAGTAAGTTGTATGTGAGCAGGAGCTGGCACTGAAATGCGAATTAGCAAAGACATGCTTTGCCCATGGGCCTTCATGTGCTCTGGGAGCAAGGGGAGGAGAAGGGAGCTGCGATTACCAGGGAGACAAGCATACTTCCCAAATGTCCACAAAGCATCTGGTTGTCCACATAGCAACGTGAGCTGAATCTACATAGAAACTATTGAAAACTGCTGACCCTGTGGCTAGGCATTGCCCCCATCACCCAGTGTTGGTGTTATGGTCTGGGTCTGGGATGAGGCTAAAGCCATTAATTCCTGAACTAGGCAATTTTAGGAGATGCCAACCTGCCTATGAAGAGGAAAGGCAAAAGGTAATTGTAGATCTTGTATAGCATCATGCTGGTCCAAATTTGTCAGAGCATAATTGGGACATCGTGTTGAACGTGTGCACAGTGACCATTGTATAAAGGGCAATGATTAAATGACCCTAAACTAGAGGAAGTCAATCAGGCTGAGACAGTGATTAAAGGAACTGAGCTGTTTGGAGCTCAGGGTTATGAAATCTACCTCCAAATATGCTTTTTAGAACGGAAAAATAAAGAACATGCTGAGATAGATGGAGGTGTGCTTCAGGATTCCCTTTAAATGAGATTCTAGGAAATTGCGATGTGATTTTATAATAAATCAGAGGGGCTAAGTTTGGAATGCCTGGGACCCATTCCTTTGATATTAAAGACCAGAGTAGAAGCCCAAATTGCTGGAGCTATTACCAGCAGGGCTTCCTGTAGTGGCAGTTCTAATAAAGGGCATCCAAGGGACAAGCCCAAGGGTTAGCTCACAAACAGGAAAGTTGGACAAGTGTCTTGATGATGGGATAGCAGCATGCCAAATGACAATGATGATGATGATGGTGATGATGATGATGATATGATAATGATAAGAAGGAGGAGAAGTAGAAGAAGAAGACAAAAGTAACCAGAAAAACCAAACAATCAGGATAATCAGGATTCTATAACCAGGGTATAACCAGGGGAGCTGGAATAGAAAGAAAAGTCATGAAACTGATGTTGGAGTGGGTGACAATGATTAAGATCCAGTCAGGTTAGGTACCACATCACTCATTCTAGAAGAACTAATAAACTTCCATAACCACACCCTCATAATTGCTTTCTTCATCAGCTCTTTAGTGCTTTACATTATTACACTTATACTTACTACAAAATTAATTTATACTAACACAGTAGCCACCCAAGAGGTTGAAACAATCTGAACAATTCTACAAAGCTTACATCATGTCACATCATGTGATCATCAAATCAAAGATGATTTGGGCTCAATAAACATGAAGTATTTGTACTTCTGGTTTTTTTTCTGTCCTATTAAATTAGACAAGTCAAGAGAAATAGATGAATGCCACTCTTATGTAGTTCAGGACACACACACACATATGAGAGAGAATAATGCCTTCCACAGTAGGCTAGGTCTTCCAATATCAGTTAATTAGTGAACCCCCACAGACATGCCTACAGGCCAACACACTGTAAACAATTCTTCACTGAGACACTCTTCAGTGATTCTGGGTGGGATCAAATGGACAATGAAAGCTACCCATCACACACAGGGAGTCAGGTCCGGGTTAGAGATGCTGGACTGCTATCTAAAGAAATGTAAATGTTGCTCTATGGGTATAGAAGATACTCATGTTTTAGTACTGGGGTGTTTTTTCAGAATAGTACCCATTTAATATTTGTAAAGTAGAGATGAATAGGGTAAGAGAAAGAGTCAGCACATAAATAGGATAAGAGGCAGGGCCAGCAGATAAGGTCTCTCTTTCTCCTGATGGAGAATTATGGTACATGCCTATAATGCCAAAGGAAGGAGAATTGAGTTTAAGGCCAGTTGGGGCTATAAAAAGAGCTCTAGGCCCGCATAGGGTACATAGTGAGATCCTATCTCAAGAAAGAATAGAAGGAAAGGAAAAGTAATGTTGGCTTTAGTTGGAATTGGGGAAGCAGGGAGCAGGAGTAGAGAATGTAAGAAAAAAATCAAGAGTGCAAATCTAAGTACACATCGCCTGACTGCATGAAGAAGCTACACCACCACTAACGCCTTCATCCAGGATGTGACAGCCAACCCTACTGAAGCCTCCTTGCTGAAGATGGCTCCAAAGCGGGACAATCTTCGTGAAACCGAAGCACTTGCAACTGAAAGTTCTTGTTCTCTGCATGGTCTTTTCTATCAGTTAGGAATGAGCCAGAAGAAAGTTAAAACAGTATTTGAAACTCAGCTGCTGAAGACTTAGCCACCAAGGAACTAGGGGTAGGTCAGAGGGCACTCTCAGAGAAGCGAGAGGAGGAACTTGGCAGGGTGGAGGGGCTGCACAGTGTCGGATGCTGAGAGGCAGCAACACAAAGATTGAAGAGCGGCCACGTGGTCAGAACCGAGGCATATGGCCCGCACATTTATATATTAACGTTAAGATCAGAGGATAGGATGTGAACTTTTAAACACATGGTGGTAAAAATAAAATCTTGTAACATTAGTGAAGTTTTGAATGACGGAGTTCAAAGTTGTGATATAATAAAGGAAGGGTATTTCCAAATATTTCGATGGGGCACTTAATACAGCATACAACTTCATTAATATGATGGAAATAC
>JAQHUG010000019.1:1640564-1660170 GCA_028555095.1 Dicrostonyx torquatus | reverse complement strand
TTGGATGAGTACAATGTGAACAGTGTCTGATTTCTTGAGAATGGAATTAGTTCCTGATACAGCCTTGGCAAAAATACAATCTGTTACAAGAGTACTTCATTTCATCTCACATTTATCCAAGGAAATGCGACTAGTGTTAAAGACAAACCAGGCTTTTTGTTTAGGTCACTCAACAACCAGGAGTTCCATAGAAAGGTCTCAAAAGGTAAACTGAGTTCTGAGAGACAGAAAATGCTACTAACGAGGAAGAACCTTCTAGTCAAGATGTCAAATCAGAAGATAGGAGTGGGTAGAGATATCCCTTTGCTAGTGAGAGCTTTGCAGATGGCAGAAAACAATTTCTTCTGGGAAATAGGAATTCTTCTAGTCTACATAATTAAACCTTGGGGAGGGTAGAGGCAGATCCTTGGGACCAGAAACTAACACACACACACACACACACACACACACACACACACACACACACACACTCACACACTCGCACATGCATGCACACACACACACATACACATGCATGAACGTACACACATATACACACACACACACTCTTTTTTTTATCTGGGACCCTCTGTATGACCAAGCTTCTACTTTCAGATGAGATTCACCATGAGATGAAAGAGTGGATCCAGTTTATAGATGCTCTTAGCTTTCTGGCCTGGGGAGAAAGATATTCCTTTCCATTTATGTCACCTCCATGGCAGGAAGATGGATAGCCCAGACTACCCTTTCACTACTCTCCTAAGCTGGGGCAGTAGAGCCTTCCCTTCTGAGACATGTCCATGGTGGAAAGGGTACCTGGCTGCAAGGGAACACTAACCAGTGTCTCTATGTCTATCCCAATGGCACATTAGGGGGATTGAAAATCACAATAGGTGATAAATCTGATCTTACAGAAGGCTGGGAGCAAGCACTCCAGCTACACTCCTAAAACAACCAGAAGCTAGTCATGAGGTCTAAGATGAGGCAGTGCAGAGACAAAGGGACGTGTGAGGGAATTAGAAAGTAGAACTGGCAAAAAAAGGGGGGGGATAGAATCAATGTTAAAAGGGAGAGAGGGAGAAGATAAAAGGACAAAAACAAGGGTCTGTGCTAACTAGTCTTACATCACCTTGACAGAAGCTAGCGTTAAATACCTCCATAAACCATATTCTTAATGATTGTTAGAGGGCTGAACCCAGTGTTGGTGGTGCATTCCTGGGCTGGTAGTCCTGAGTTCTAGAACAAATTTGGCTGAACAAGCAATGAAGAGCAAGCCAGTAAGCAACACTACTCCATGACCTCTGCATCAGCTCCTGCCTCCAAGTTCCTGCCCTGTTTGAATTCCTGTCCTGACTTCTTTGATGATGAACAGTGATGTGGAAGTGTGAGCCAAATAAACCCTTTCCTCTCCAACTTGTTCTTTGGTCATGGATTTTTGATGCAGCAATAGAAGTCCCCGCTAAGGCAGGGTCTAGATTTGGAACTTAACAAAGGGAAATGAGAGATAATAATAATAATAATAATAATAATAATAATAATTAGATAGATAGATAGATAGATAGATAGATAGATAGATAGATAGATAGATAGATAGAATTCAGTGACAGATCCTGGATTATATGAATAGAGATGTCAGCTGCATAGGTGAATATAGGCTAGATTGAGGAGAGAAAAAACAGATCTGAGCTATAATAACAATCCACAGGCAAAATTTTCTATACCACCTATCTCTGTGAAGCGGATCAAACAACAGAGTGCCATTGCCTTTGACAACTAAGAGGTCACTGGTGAGCTTTACCAAAGCACTGTCAAGACAGCGAGGTGCTTTGTAGACATGATCTGAGGAGTAAATAAGAGGTGTAGAGGGTGGGGTGCGGTGGAAAGTGTGTTTATGAAAATGTTGTTTAAAGAGGCCAGAACTAAACCAAAGGAAGGAGCTCTTGGATTCAGTTCTATAGGAAATCATCAAACCATTTCTTTTCAAAACAGTCATAGTTTCTTGTTACTACCATAGAGAGGCCCTCTCCCATGCATCCTCACCAACACTTGGCATGTCTGTTCCTTTTCATTTTAGCCGTGTTCATCAATGGAAATGATTTTAATTTCATTGTGGGGATGAATGAGTGCTCTTAGAAAGATTTTTGTGTTTATTGATTTATAGCATTCCTATATTCTTTTTTGTTACATTGTCTTTTTTGTTGCATTGTCTTTTCAACTTGTCCTCCTATTTCTTAAGAGTTAGATTGCGGTTTTAAAATTACTCTGGTTTTTTTAACAAAGCATTTCTTTTCTAAAGATTTATTCATTTTTGTTTATATAGGTGCTTTGTTTTTTTTTTTCCTGCACGTTTACCTATGCCCCGTGTGTCTGCAATCCAAGGAAGGCCACAGGAGGGCTCCAGATCCTCTGGAACTAGAGTCACAGATGCTTGTTAGCCACCATGTGGGTGCTAGAAACCAAACCCTGGTCTCTGAAAGAGCAGCTGTGCTCTTAATTACTGACTCGCTGCTCCAGCCCCGACTAGACCATTTCTTCATATGAGTGAGAAATAAGTCATTTGCCAGATACACATTTGAGAGTATTTTCTCCCAATCCGTGCCTTACCTGTCTGCTTTATTGTGTTTTATTGAGAAATGAAGTTTTTAATATTCATAACTAAGACTACATCAGCTTTTCTTTATGACAAGAAGTCTTTGTGTTCCTTGAATGTCGCAGAGATGCTGCCAATGTTTCGTTCCCAGTTGTTTCCTAGAGTATTAAGCATTTTAGTTCAGACCTATCCGTCATCTCAAATATTTATACATCATGTATTATAGTAGTTAAGGTTTATTTTTCCTATATAGATTTCTCCATATTACAATAACATTTGTTGGGAGAAAAATGTCTTTCTCTATTGAATCAGATTGGTGGCTTGCCAAAATTCAATCAGCATTTTTAAAATGCTTGTGGTTTATATTTTTCTTATTTTTGGTCTGAACCTACTTCAACTGATCCATCTATATTTTCAAAAAAATTACTTTTATTATGTGTCATTTTAATAAAAGAGTAATTTTGAAATCAGCATAAGAACTACTATTATTTTCAAGATTACACTCTAAGTTTTATGTATTTTTATATAAATTTTAGATTCAACTGGCAAGTTTCTACCAAACTAAGAAAGAGCCTGCTTAGAATTTAAATGAGTTTGCCTTGCATATATATCTCTGTGTAGGAAACACAATATGTTAAAGATATTCAGTTTTACAGTTCATGGACCCATAGATACAAAAATAATTTTCTTGTTTTATTGCAAAATGGATCTAGTACATGTAAAAACAAGTCATTTGTGTATCCCTTTGTTCAATATTTTTGCTTTATGTTGCTTTGAAACTCTGCTATTACACACAGATACATTAGAGTTGTTGGATTTTCTTAGATAATTAATCTTTTTATCATTATGAGATGGCCTCATCTTTGCTATTCTTTGCTTTGAAGACTTCTTTCTTTTTTCTTCTTAACGATTACTTTTATTTGTGATCACGTGTGTGTAAGTGTGGGTATGCCCATATGTGAATGCTGGTGCCTGTGACATCAGAGAGGGTTTTAGAGCCTCTGGAACTGGACATACAGGCATTGTGAGTCACCCAACATGGCTGCTGGAAGCTGGATTGTATCCTCCGAAAGAGTGCTACACTTTAGCCCATAAATCATCTCTCTAGCACTTTGGACACTCTTTTCTTAGGCATTAGTAGCAGATAGAAGAAACTATATAATACGTACCTGTTTTATTGCATTTTCCCATCCTCTATTTTCAACATCTTTGTATTTACATTTTGTGTCTTCTAAATTGTGTTTTAGATCTTAAAAATTTTAAAGTACTGTCTTTCTTTTAACATAGCATTTTATTTGGAGTTGATACAATTGCTAAAATGTTGGGAGTTTAACTCTATCATTTGCCATTGGTTTTGCAGCTTTCTTTTTTCTTCCCTTCGCCGTTTCTTGAGCATGTTTAAAGTTTTTGCCCTGTTTCCTCTTTGTTATCACTGTGTTTTGTAGCTTCCCTTGAGGCTGCAATTGACAGTCTCAATCTGTCAGGCTGTGCAGATTTACTGCTCCGCTGTTCCACGTATAACCTGCACTGAGGTTACCAGCCCTTTTACTGCAACAGATGTTTTAAGTCCCAAATGCACTTTAAATATTTCTTAAGTTAAATATCTTTTAGAGAAATGAAGAAAAGACAGATTTTGTGTTTAAATACATCTTTAAAACTTTCTTGACTTCCTTCCGTTCTGTCCAGATTTGTTTTGTGTCATTTCCTCTTAAGCCTCCCATGACACTTCTCCCAGCACAAAGGCACCGACCATACAGCTGCTCTGTTTCTGATTATCTAACGACATTCTGTATGCTTTTCTTTTTAACACTTGTCTCTTTAAAATTTTTCTTTGAACTAAAATGCATATTCCATACAACATGAACTGCTGTTAAGTGCACAATTCAGTTTCATTAAACACATTTGGGATGCTGTGCAACCATCACCACTATTAATTTTCCAAAGATTTTTAGTACATCTTAACTCCCTCTGTAAGCAAGCAATAAGCTATGACTTTCCATCCCATCACCCCTCTCAACCCTTGGTAACCTCAATCTGTTTCTCTGTTCTAAAGATCTCCTATGTGTAGAACCATACACCCGTTGCTTTTACTTGAATTACATTGCTAAGTATGTTTTTGAGTTTCATCCATATTATAAATTTATTATTTCTTTTTATATGACTAAATGGAGCCACATTTAGTTGGCTTTATTGGCTAACATGTGTTGGTATATTATACAACCCCACTATTTAGAAGGCAGATGCAAGCAGATCTCTGTGAGTTCAAGTCCAGCTGGATCTATACAACAAGTTCCAGGTCATCAAAAAATACGTAGGGAGTCTTGTCTGCTACAAGAATTGTATGACTAAACCATATATCGTACTTTGTTTATCCATCCATCACTTGACAGACATTTGAGCTGTCCTCTCCTTTATGCTATTATAGGCGTGGAATTAGTACAAGGTATGAATATTTGCTGAAGTTCCCTTCTCAGTTTTAATGCATTTCCTAGTTAATTTTCTTATTGTTGGCAAAATAGTTAGCAAAGACAACTTAAGGGAGGAATGGTTTAGTTTTGGCTCACAGTTTGAGGAGATGAGGTCCAACATGGTGAGGGAGACACAGTCGCAGGTACAAGAGGTGGCCAGTCACCGTGTGTCCTCAGTCAGGAAACACAGATCAATGCTGGCTTTCTCCTTTTCTTCTTTTTCCGTCTGGTACTGCCACCTGCCTGCTGGTGCAGGTGCATCAAAGGACAGTAAAATTAATCGTCTCTGGAAACACCCTCACAGACTCACCCTGAAGTGTGTCTACTTGGCGATTTCACATCCAGTCAAGTGTCCAATTGAGAATGACCATGATTGCATGTAAGAATAAAACTGTTGGATCATGTGATGGCTCAATGCCTAGCTCTTCCAGGAAATGCTAGGCAGATTCTCACAGCCGCTCCCACTTCACACTACTACCAATAATATTCCAAAGGCTTGATTTATTAATATTCTTGCCCACACTTATTTTCTTTATTTTGCTTATTAAGAGGATAGTCATCCTAATAGTTGGGAAGTTTCCTAGTACTTTGGCTTGTGTCGGCTAAATTACCAGTGATACTGAATATCTTGTGTCTGTCCACCAGCAGCTTCTCTGTCTTCTTGGGAAGATGTCTTTTTAAGTCCTTTGTCCATTTAAAAAATCAATTGCCTCTCTTTTGTTGAGTTATAAGACAGATCAACCAGTTGGTTGATCAGTCAACACATGGATGGATAGATAGATATTCTGGAGTTTAAACCCTCTATAACTTCTGGTGGCTGGCAATCCAGAAAGGCAATGGAACCTGTTTGAGGTAAATCTTTTCTGGAGGAATTACTTCCCTGTGGGTGAGCTTTAAAATACTGTAACCTTTGACCACTTCTTGTTCCTCCCTCCTTCCAGTTCCCCACTTCCAGTGTGGATAAAAATGTGACCAGCCAGCTCCTGCTCCTGCTACTGTGTCCTCCCTGCCATAAGGGACTTTGTTGCTCTGGAACCAGAAGCTGAAATAAATCATTTCTCCCTTAATTAGCTTCTGTCAGAGTATTTATTACAGCAAGAGGAAACTAACAAATACACTGCCCTGTCTTCCTCACATGCCCTGGGATTACTCAAAACTAGCCTTCTTGTCCCCCCTCATATGCATCGAAGCTGGTTTTATCTGGGTTTTTGCAGGTGCTCGTCTCCATACCTGGAATATTCAACCTCTATCTTTCTGGTTATATACTGACTTATTTTCTCACTTTCTTAGGAATTTTATTTAAATTGGACATCCACTGAGAGCCCTTTAAGGCTCTCAAAGCAGTCCTCACACAAGTGTCTTGTTACCCAACCCTTTTCATATCTACCTCTTACCACTCCTTGATATTACATTATGAATTCTGTGCTCACTCAGTGTTCTCAGAACCAGAACATCAGCTCCCAAGAACAGGAGAGCTGTTACTGCTGTATCTCCAGTTTCAGGAGGAAAGAACTCAGTGAGATTCGCTGGCTGTGTGAACATCCTAGGATACAAAGTCTTCCTGTGGCTTAATTATCTAATTGTCAACTAATGTGGTGAAATCTAACATAAAAGAGTTTCCAGAGATTTCTACTTTTACCAAATAGAATTTTGCTATATTTTATGTTACCCACCATGCAGACGGCATCCTGAAGGATGAACTCATTTAACCTGAAGTGTGTGAATTAATTTTTTTGTTGTCGTCTGCATAGAATACAAACACGAAGTATTAACTGCCATGAACTTCTTGTTTAGCACTGTGCCCTTCAGATGACAGGGCACAAAACATTTTCTGCTTTCTCAGTTCATGTTGAACTTCTTGTTCGCAGAAGTGCTGAACTCATGCTCAAACCTGCCCACTAAGCATTAGTGGGTTAGCAGCCAGATCAGTGGGGTTAGCATGAGACATCCAGACATCCATAAATTAGACCTACAGCCAACTCACTGGGAAAGTCTACAAAATGCTTCAAGGAGTCTGAATCATTATACACAACCCTTTCCTAGAAACTATATTTTTTTTACATCATTTGCACAGTTTTGAAAGTTATCTTGAAAAACTTCCAGGGGTACCTAGCTACTTTTTGTCTACATACCTGTTAACATAAACTACAATGTAAGTTAATATCATGAAACAATCATGCATCATGTGTGACCACTGTAAATGTTAGCACTTCTTTCATGATAACTTCGGCAATACTTAGATCATTTGTTTTTGGAGTAAACTGCTTTTGAAAAGGTAGTTGAATGCTCTTCTTCAAAGCAGGCAACTGGACTTACAGTGTCAGTGAAGGACTCTCATGTGCTACAGGGAGGGCACAACCTGTTTGATCCCGGGTGTAAGAAAGATTTAAATCCATAGTTCCCATGTTTTGAAAATGTACTACTTTGAGAGTCAGAAAGCCGTATAGCAAATCATCATCCTGCATTTCCCCTGTCACTGATGTTTTGTCTAAACTTAGTGTGTTAGTTTAATTCATGGTCTTCAAACATAAATATTTATTTTTTGACAGTAACAATGATACATAACCATAACAGAAAAGTGTGGAAAAAATTATAAAAGGCAAACATAATTTAAGACTTTGTTGCTAACTTGACCTCACCACTGCTATTCTCTTATCCATATGGGTATCTTTATATGCTAAAAATAAGTTTATATACTGTATTTTACTGAACATGGACAGCTTTTTTTTGCCAGGCAGTGGTGGAACATGCCTTTAATCCTAGTACTTGAGAGGCAGAGGCAGTCAGATCTCTGTGAGCTTGATGTCAGCCTGGTCAACAGAGTGAGTTCCAGGACAGCCAGAGATGATACACAGAGAAACCCTGTCTCAAAACACAAAAACAAAAACAAAACAAAAAAAAGAAAAAGAAAGCCTTTTCTTATACTAACTGGAAAGTATCTGCATATGCTATCCCACACATGTTTAAAACATAACATAATTGTACTGTCCCCTAATAATTAACGGATTTTCCTAAATATCAGATATTCTGATTAATATTGAAAATTGTATGGATAATTTGTTATCAACAATCTTTTATCAAGTATGAATGCATTAGGGGCAGGATTGGGAGGGGATTCAGATGGTAGAATGCTGGCTGCACAGCGTGAAGTCTAGAGTTCCGCCCGCAGCACACAGGACAGAAGCTAGATCTGGGGGCTTATGCTTGTAACTCTAGTGTGTGTGTGTGGGGGGGTGGAGACATGCCACCAACCAGCCTGCCTCCTTGGCTAGTTCCAGCCACTGAGGGGCTCACCTTGTCTCAAGTAAACAAGCTGGACTGCTCCCAGAGAACAATGCAGCTGACCTCCCGTGTCCACGTGCACAGGCTTACGCCTGCCTGCGTATCCGCACACATGAACTTGCATACACAGCTGGTCGGTTAATTCATTTAGAGAGGTAGCATTTTTGTTACACATCCCCAAGCTTCTCCTCTGGGCCAAGTGTGATAAGTTCTCCTGATTAAGGCAGAGGCCTCATCTCATCTCTGTTGCCATGGCATTCCTGAACACTCCTTTGTAAATGTGATGACTAGCAACGATGCCCTCTTTACACTTCGCTTTGACTGTGCTGATGACAGTGTATAAAAATGTAATTTATTGTTTATTTCTTTTCTGTAGTTATTACATGTCTCTACCTATTTTGCCACTAGAATTCTTCTTTCTTACGGTTTTATAATGCTAAGGGTATTGACCTGTTGCATTTTTTTCTCACATATGTTTTCCACCAATGTGTAGCTGTGTGCTATGCTCACTCTTAAGTAAAGTAGCACATCATTTCACACAGGCATGAGTCACTGTAACTGGGAATATAAAGTTATCTCTCCCAACCTAAGTTCTTAACCCCGGATTCAGCTGGATTATCATAAGCCATATTAAGTTTTAAATGAATAGCAGAAGGTGTAGTTTTTAAGTATAATTTTGTGCATCGTTGAGTCTCCTCATTCCCATAGGTAGAATGAGGCCAGCTTGAAGGCGTCTGAGAATTGAAGGGAAGCAATGACCTCTGTCCTGACAAAGGAACTGCTGACTTGAAAGTGGAACCTTTAAGCCTTGCATGGCAAATGTCGAGGTGGCAAGACTTTATTTTCAGTTTCTCCTGAGTGGCTCCCACTGTGCTGTCTCTGATTCACAGGATGTGAGTGTGCCTGTGTGAGTGTGTGTGTCAGTGTCTATATGGCTCTGTGTGTGTCTTTGTATGCCTGGGTCTGTCCTGTGTGTCCGCATATGTGAAAACGTGTGCGTCTCTCTGTGTGTGTGTGTATGTGTGTGTGTGCACGTGCATGTGTTTGGCTGATTACTTAGTGGGACACGAATGTGAGAAGAATCAGAAGCAACTGATCTCAGTGTGAATCATGATACAATCCGCCGCTTATGAGGATTCATTCGAAAGCAAAACCAAAGACCAAAAACTCAGAAGTCTTTGATTAACATTGACAAGGATGATCTTGAAGGGAACTAAATTCACAATGTCTGTCTCTCCCAATCTGTCTAACTTATTGTGTAGATTTTTTAAATGTCAATAATTATTGCTTGTCTGTTAAAATCTCTTAGGAAGCATTGCTCTTAAAGTGGTCCAGATTAGGTACTGACTCTTGTATCTTGCACAAGAAAAGCATCCCAAGGTTTTAACTACTAGGCTGATGCTTTCTCTGATCCTGGGGCAATTCATAATAAAAACACAGTGTATTTTATTCCCTTCAGTAAAGCCTAGACCTTGTCATAGTACTGAGGAGGACAAAG
This sequence comes from Dicrostonyx torquatus, assembly GCA_028555095.1. Classification (NCBI taxonomy): domain Eukaryota; kingdom Metazoa; phylum Chordata; class Mammalia; order Rodentia; family Cricetidae; genus Dicrostonyx; species Dicrostonyx torquatus. Next base: position 1,650,353 of record JAQHUG010000019.1, on the reverse strand, counting down.
AAGTGGGGGGAGGAGGGAGGTACATCAATCTCTTTGAAGCTTATGTTGAGAGGACAAAGAGCTCCCTGCTGAGGCCTCTCTGAAGGTCTAGATCAGTGGTTCTCAACCTTCCCAAAGCTGTGACCCTTTAATACAGTTCCTCATGTTGTGGCAACCCCCAACTATAAAATTATTTCGTTACTACTTCATAACTGCGATTTTGCTACTGTTATGAATCGCAATGTAAATAACTGATATGCAGGATATATGATATGTGACCTCTGTGAAAGGGTCAGCCGATCCCAAAGGATCGCTACCCACAGATTGAGAGCCACTGGTTGAGAAAGAAGGTGATCAGGAGCCAGGTGCACAGGACTCAAGGAGTATCACAAGACATGAAGATCCTTTTCTGAGTAAACATTTCTCTAAGGAAACCTTACTCAAGAAACACACTTCCTTCTCCATATACCACTGGCCAGTCACCCTCTAGAGACGGGAAATGACTGAGGAGCTGGTGGGGATACTTGGGCTCTGCATGTTCATCTGTGCTCAGAACTGTTAGCAAAGAATTGGAAATAACCACCAGGAGGTTGGAGAACTCACTTTTATTCTTTGGTGAATATCTCCTGTAACACTTAGACTTTTCATAAAATTAGCTATATGTTAATGGAGTGATTCTGAAGTGTGTCATATATTATATAGTATATGTCACACACATCTCTCTCAGCTCATTGCTGTCTTTTAATATTTCTTTTTATATGCAATGGTTTTCTATGTGGATTTTTTCCCTTTATTATGGTTCTCACTGTTTAATCTTTTCCTGTGGATGAGTTATATTTTTTTGAGTGTATTTATGGTTATAGGGTCTGTGCTTGTGCCCCACTGAGAGTAAAGTAAGTAGTAAAATACCATCTGGGTTTTGTCACGCACTGTATTAACAGCAGAGGATACAGAGAGGTCGGCTGTAAGAAGGGGACATATGGGGCTGTAATTAGTGGGGGTTGGTTACACTCCAATGACTCTCTAGTCCCTGAGGGCTGCGAGGGTCCAGAGTTCTCTGAAGACAGATAGTATTTTGTGATCAGTGTCACAAAGTCCTTTGCCACACAGTTCAGTGTGCCTCCTGGGAAAGGGCTTCCAATTGCCAATCCTGCAGATAGATAACTAGGACTGAGGCCACCCAAATCTACTGATGACAACTTCTGAGTCTCTCAGTAAATGCCATTAATCCCATTAAATGCCTCTGTGTGTGGAGTGCAGTAATCCAAGGAACAGAAGCAACAGAGGTCAGTGCTGGAAGATGAGAGGCCCAATCCCACAATGGCCACACATTCTCCAGAGCGACCTCCTACATTCAGCCGCACGTCTCAGAAAAATTACGGAGTGTTCAGATTGAGGGACAGATGTTTTCTGACTACTGTTGCCATCTTTCCCAATCCTGTTTCTTTCCCCCTTTCTCTCTCTCTCCTTTAGCATCCTTACTACTTTGTTGCTCATGGGTTTTTTTTTCTTGAGATAATATAATTATAACACTTCTCCCTTGCCTTACTCCCTTCAAAAACTCCCAAATGCCTCTTCCCACCCTCCTTTAAATCCACAGCCTCTTCTCTCATGAATTGACATTGCATGCATATAGCTATAGATTCTTAAATGCAACCATAGTATTTTGAGCTAGTAATCTTGATTTCTTCCCTCTCTCCTCCTTTCCTCTGTTCCTGAGTCATAGCTAATATTACTTTTCCTTTCCTGATTGTTCTCTCCTTGCTTGTTTTATCTTGGTTCTCACCCTGTGAGTCCTATATAATATTCTGACTGTATTGCTAGTGTTTATGCTCTTGAGCACCATAAACATAAACCTCTTTGCCCATCATCGGCCAGGCACAGCTCAAAGTCAAATGCGAGTACTTCCCATTGTCTCTTAGTGAGAAAAATAATCTTAGGACCTGATTTTACTCACATTTTAAATGAAAACTTCTGGTTTTGTATAATAGGTTTAGTCCTGCTCTGTGAAGATTAATCATATTCTGCCTGAATGCTATGTGGCAATTATATGATGTATGCAGTTCAAGACTTTCCTAAGTAGTTGAAATATCCATTGGCTCCAACAATGTCAAGTGCTTTCTTGAATGAGTCCATTATTTGGCTACCTTCCTCCTGCAGTGTTCATGTCTATGTCATCCCAGGCAGCCCTCCTCCTTTCCCCCTTGTCCCTTCCTCCTGCAGTGTTCACGTCTCCACCATCTCAGGCGACTCTCCTCCTTCTTCCTCGTCTTATTGACTTGGTATGCTTACACAGATAATAATGGGTTTCTGCTTGGCATACATGTTCTTTTCACCCTAAAAATAACCATAATAACTTTTGTAAGGAAGGAGCCTCCATTCCCGCTCTTCCTCTTTCTTCAGTGTGCAAATGTGTCTTGTTTTACTCCAAATAAACCAAATAAAACTTAAGTTTCTTCCCACTCTTTTAAAGACTTATGCTTGGCCCCTTGATGTCACCAGAAGTTCCCACAGAATGTCAATCAGAGTCCCCAGTGACAGGATTACATAGAGATGACAGAGGCATTAGTTTTACTCTTTGTTACCCATTTGGCTCCATCTGGTGTGATAACAGGCTCCCCAATCTGCCTCAGAGGAGGTTTGTGACTTGATGGGGAGTTTTCTTTGCTACTTCCTCTACCAAATCTCCAAACAGATACTGCAAATCTAAATTAGACCCACATGTGTGTCTTATTTGGTTCACGTAGGCATTTTGCAAACATGAGCAGAAGAGCTGGCAAGATGGCTCAGTGTGTAATGGTGCCTGCTCCTAATTCTTGTGTCCTGAGCTCAATCTCTGAGACCCAGATGGTATAAAGAGAGCGCCAACTCTCTTAAGCTGTCCTTTGACCTCTCTCTGCCTTGGCATGCTTGAGTACATACACAAAGATAAAATAGATGAGTAAAATGCAACTTTTAAAATTATTTGAGCAGATATTTAATAATTTAACACATTTTGCCTGAGCTTATGACTTCTCATGAGTCACACTGAGCTGCAGGTTTCCACGTAGCCACCGTTGGCCAGAGCTGAGGAGGGTCTTCAGTCTTAGGTGGGTCCTAGAATCTGTGTATGTCTGGGTAAGTGTAAACCGTGTGTGTGTGTGCACGTGCGTGTGCATATGTGCATGTATGCATACATGTGCATGTACCCTTTAGGGATAGAAAAAGGGGTCAGATTCTCCTGAAGCTGGAGTTACCCCCAGATGTGGGCAGCCTGAGGTAGTAGGGCTGGGTTCTCTGCAAGAATAAAATATGTTATTAACCACTGAGCCATCTCTCCATCTCCATCCAACTGGTTTTTTTGTTTGTTTGTTTGTTTGCTTGCTTGCTTGCTTAAAACAGATTTTTTTTACTCTGTAGCCCAGGCTTGCCCAGAGCAACTGGGTTGTCAAAGAAATCCCCTGCCTCAGCCCCCATATGCTGGGATTACTGATGTGAACCAATGCACTCTTTCAACCTTTACAGTTGTGAAATATGATATATGTAATAAAACATAAAAAAGGAATGCACAGAGTTTAGTAAGGACTTACAAAAGCAAAATATCAAACACTTACAAAATAGTCGAGGCACTGCCAGACAGTACCTTGCACATGCTATTCCTTCCAGAGCATTGCCATCCTTCCCACTGAATGCAGTTCCTTGACTTTCTTTATAGTCTTATCTACTAAAACATTATAGCCCATTGCTGCTGCTAAATGGACTGAATTTTATACAATGGTCATTTGATGTCTGCAAGTAAGGTAGCCATAGGAACGTCCTCATAGAGTTTCTCTCTTAAGGTTAAATTTAAAGAAATCATTTTAGATACAACATCTCCCCATTTCCAACAATCAAACAAATGCAGAACCTAATGTAATAAATTAATTTATTTTTTAAAATGGTAACCAAGAGAAGATAAAATTCTTGAGAACACACTATTTGTACATAGTAATTCAGTAAAAATTCCTAACTTCACATCCACCCCAGCCTATCAGGGAATAGAAAAGGGCTCTCAGTACTTAGAGACATAACTGAGTGGGCATCTGCCTCCCTTTTATTAAGGAATAGCGGGGAAAACTGTTAGGGTAACTAGGTAGAATGGGAAATAAACATTAGCAAACCACCATAGACCATTTGAGTCTATGTAATAGTTTATGTACTATAAACTAGTAGATTATATAAAAAGACATATATTTCTAACAGTTCTGAAGGCTGGGAAGTCTAAGGTCAATATCCCATGTCTGCTAGGGCCAACTTTTTAATCAACACATAGAACCTATTGACTCTACCCTTGCATGGCAGAAGAAGTAAAGGTTTCCACAGAATACTTTATAAAATTCCATTCATAATTTGCCCTCATGACCAAGTCATCTCTCAAGAGCCTCACTTCCTGTGGATTATGGTTGCAACATATGAATTTAGTGGAACTCAAACGTTCAGACCACAGTAATAACTAAGAACTTCAAGAACACTTCACTAGCCCTAGTGAGCTAATGCAAGTCAATTGTGTCCATCCCATTCTGACATTAAACATGCCGCTGACATTTTAAAGACTGATATAATCCTGGCAAAGGAGGGAACTTAGGGAGGAATTAAGCATGTACTAGATGATTAGGTCTATATAAGATGGTGAGGCCTTGTAGATATGGTAATGTAGGAAGCTATTCCTGTTCCTGTGCTGGAGGGGACAGCTGAGGAAGTGACATCGTGAGAAAGCAGTCAGGACCATCCAGCAGGAACCAGCTCACGGTGGGGCCCATCTATTTGGGTACTGGAAAGCCAGTCACACTGAGGCTCACTCAAGGCATTTCTTGGGGCTGAGACAGAAAAGGAAATAAAGTAGTGTGGCTTCTTTCTTTCTTCTGCCCTCTCTTCTGTGAGCCTGGCTTCTACTGTAAATGCAGCTAGAAGCTGGTTGTCAAGGGACCCTGGAACATAAACCCTCCAGGAGTCCGAACTTGTGAACTACAAGCAAAGAGGAGAGAAGTGAAGATTAGATTTAAGGGTGAATGGAAATTATATACTTGGAACTTTCTGCATTCCACACCACCGGGTGTAGTTTAAGGGGAAGACGACTCTTCTAGTGGCAAGTGTTTATATACAACTTAACCATTTCTCAAAGTGTGCGGTGGCAAACCAGTAACAAGTTAAACACAACTGTGTCCAATTCTTCTCTTCTTAAAGGGATGCAGTTTCAGAAAATTTTAAAAAAGGCAACAAAACTCCATATTGTATGCAATTCAGTTTCCCGATTTGGACCGGTAATGTGTGCATTGTGATTCTCTGTTCTCTACTAGTCTACTTTTTGGTACTAAAATCTTCTTCTTCTAGGTGTGGTGGTGCACATCTTTAATTCCAACACTGACAGAGGTTGGGAGATCTCTTCGAGTCTGAAATCAGCTTTTCTACAGTGAGAGTTCCAGGCCACCTCGGGCTACATAGTGAGACCTGTTCTCAAAAACTAAAAATTCTTTTCAGTGAAAGAGATTTTTGACCACCCAAATTAGGTAAATCTAATGATAGGAGTCTTTATTAAACTACGAAAGAATATAACCACGTAGTCCATCTTCTCTGATGTGTGAATGAGAACGCCGAGAGCTTGGTTGGTCTGCTAATGGGAACAGGAAGCTCACATTGCTGTTCTGCGCATGCCTGTGTTATCACGGGGCAATGCCGATGTCTCGGCAGTGTGGGAACTCACAGAATTGATGGAGCGCCACCCCCAATAACATGCGTGTTATCCAGAACTGTAAGAAACGAAGAGCCATAAACATAAGATAAAGCAAGTTAACCGTTAGGATTGTGATAGTTCTTTGTTCCCAGATACTCTGACCATGTGTGAGAAAGAACATAAACAGCTATCTAGCTTGAAGGTTTAATTAGCCGAATGAAGACAAACTGTGGATGCTGGCCTGGCTACAGCACAATGAGTCAACCCATATGTTTTCTGTCACTGGAATATGAGCTTATAAACAGACTGTCTGTGGGGGAAAACTCACAGATGACTGATAAACGAATCTTGGCAGTGGCCTATGATCAAAACTGGCAATAACTGAGGAAAATATTGACATTGATAAAACTAGTTGAGCAGCCCTGGAATCCTCCTGGACCAGGGAAATTTTAAATTGAGACCTTTTAGATGGGTAACAACTGGAAACAAAAGCTTTTCAGAATGTGTCCAAAGTAAATGCTATAGATGTGCATACGTGTGTGCATGTGTATGTGTGTGTGTGTACACGCATGTGCGTGTGTGTGTGTGTATTCTTGCTGTTTATTAATGATTTTAGAAAGGACAACAGTGAATGGTGAATATTCACCGACAAAGGAAGGAAAGCCTTCTGTCAACCTACAACTCCAAAGCCTATTGGTCACATTTGACCATGAGAACTCTGCCATCTGTCCTGATTTGCTCTGACTCAGGAGATCTCACACTTTGCCCAGGCCTTCTCAGAGAGCAGGAAAACAGCAGTGGCATGTCACCGAGCTTGAATTCCTAAGTCATTAGTGCCATCGGAAAGCTTGTTCTGCAATTGTTCTGGAGACAAGTGGGAGATGACAGCAGGCCCGAAATAGCAGCACTGCTCACCCAACTATTTGTGTCAAAATCCTGCCAGAGAGATGCCTGTTTATTTCAATGAAGCACTTTCGAGGCTTCAGTTATCAGAGGCACACATTGTGTGTGTGTGTGTGTGTGTGTGTGTGTGTGTGTGTGTGTGTGTGTTGGAACCATGGCATCTGTCTCTCATGGTTGAGCTATCACTTGAGAAGACAAGTATATACTTGTTTACCAAGTGGGAAGTTTTCTCCATTCAGCAGACATTTTTGAGCCTTTTCTACATGGCAAACTCTTTGCAAGTCGCACAGAGAATACAAAGATGCATGAGCTATTCTAGGTGGAGCTCTTGATTTAGGAGGAAAGCGACAGATGAAGAGATAAGCTATCGCACGATGAAATTCATATTATAAATGGAATACAGTGTTTTGCTAGTCCCCCAAACAGATGGACTTCGCCTGCAACTTCAAGGAATGACTTTATGTAAGGGTGGAATGGAAACGTGGCTTAAAGATATTTCCTAAAAATCTGAAAAAAAATCAAAGAAACTGGAGGAGAAAGGAATGTTTATAGAATTGACTGTGGTTACAGTTTCATGAGTATACTTATCAACAAACTCATCCGCTTGAATACATTAAACATATAAGTTTTTTGTGTGACAGTCAAATAGAGCCAGAAAGGAGGCTGGAGAGATGGTTCAGTGGTTAAGAACACTTACTGTTCTCGCAGATGGCCTGGGTTCGGTTCCCAGAAACCAAAGTGGTGGTGGCCAGCAGAGGGTTCACCACCTTCTGGCTTCCGAGTGCACTGGATGTACACATGTATACTTACATACATACAGGCTAAACATACATGCATACAAAATAAAAAGACAATCTTTAAAAAAAAGCTAGATAGTGCTTAAACACATGATATGGACTGTAAATAAAAAGCTACTTTGCAATTAGCCTATGACAAGAGAAGGGAAGGATTCTTGATAAGACTATCAGGAAAGGTGATTCAAAGAGAAGCCTAGGTCTGGGCTGTAAAGTACTTTACAGGTCAGGTGACAACACTGGGTTACTTTCCCCGAAGGGAGCAGAAAACCAACCAAGATATATAAAGATAAAAACACAGACTTGGATTTATGGTTAAGCATGTAAATTTAGTACATGGTAGAAAAATATAAATTTAGTGGAGGAGAAAAACCATTAACTTTGAAAACAGTTGGTACCGGTAGCTGTAAAGCAATGTACTTACAGGCGGAGTTATATTCAGTAAACCCAGGACAGAGAAGTCAACAAGAGCTGCTAAGCACAGATAGAAGTAACACGGTGCCCATGTTCATGACACACTGTACTTCCTTTATAGCCTAGCTTTTCTCAAGTTTCTATTCTAAATCAGACCTGCTTAGATTTTATAGCTCCAATAAATTTGGGAGAAACAATGCTGGCAGACAATCATGAAGTGATGCCCTTGCTGTACTACCAAGAAATGTTCTCCCCACACTCTACCACAGCATCAGATTCAAGCTTAATACCTGGAGGACAATTCAAAGATGTTACCTTGAAAGATGATCCTGGGGTGGGACGGGGGGGGGGGTAAGAACAGCTGAGATCCAGTGCACAGGATGGGGGGATGAAGGTCACTGCTCAAATAAACAGAGTTAATGGCTTCCCATACTCTGATGAGATGCTGACGGTAGGAGCATGACCTCTGGAACTACCCAAGAATAATAGTTTTTTTTTTTTTAAATAAAACAACAACAACGAATATGCTTACAGGCTTTGTTTACTTAACTTTCTTATAAATTGTCTCAGTTTCATTTGAGGAAGTGTTTGTGCTGTTTAGTCCCCTCCCCAATAGGAACTAAGCTGCTGAGGAGCACAACCTGCACCTCACCCCACCACACATACCCCATTGCTAAGCTAGTGTGGACTCGGAAATCAGAGCGAGGCATGAATCCTAGGTTAAGCCATGATGTGTGCCTGTGGAAAACTTAAACTCCCAGCCCTGTCACCGTGGTCACGTTGTTCATGGACCAGTGGGCAAATACAGGGATCTCAAAGGTGAGAGATTGACATCACTCACAGAACAGGTCATACTACTTACTAGTTGAGCTCCTCATCTCCTGGGATTATCCTTCCGTGAGTGTTTACAGGGGGCACAAGTAGTTTCATATCCTGTGTCTGTTTGGATAAAATTAGCCATATGCTTCTTCCCCAAATGTCTTTCTGACAAAGTTTCTAATCACACTCCTAAGTTCCCAGCTACAGCCCAGGAATCAGGAATCACATATCTGGCCCTTTTTCCTTCCAAGCAAAATGTATGAGCATGCGTACTGCCTGAAGTTCTGATCTCTGTGGATTTCCTTCACTAGTGTCCCTCAGGGTTGTCCCAGAGAGGGGCTATTGTACTACAGCTGTGGTGCCTGCTTCTGTGAGCTGAGCGCCAGTCTTCTCCCCAGTAAATGGAGCATAGGGCACACCTCTTGAGGCCAAAAGTGCATGCTTGGACACAGAAAGCATTTTTATCAGGAGTGGGAATAAAAGGCAATTGGAAAACTTCATATAGCTTCTTTGTGCCTTTGCCTTTTTATGCCTGACCACATGTGTACCACGTCCATTTGATGATGGAGTGTTACTGTTAACATCCAACTTTATGACATGGTGAGTTAAACAGCATCCAGCTTGTGATAGGCAGCTCAGACTGCGTGGTAGTCTATTGCCAACTGTTTCCTTAAAAGCCCTATTAGCAAGACAAGAGCTGCCTCTCAAAGAGAAAATAGCCCTATGCAGATGACAGCAGCACCTTGCTCCAGAATCCCAAGAGCCTCTGCTGTGATTCGCCTATGAGTGTCTGCCAGAGACTCTAAACAGTATCACTGTCTAACACTGGTACCTCAGTATCAATGAGTCTGCTGGGTCACATGGTACAAGTGGCATAGCAGCCCATACAGCAGCCTGCGTCTATTGAAGAGTCTTCCTCATACTCCCTAACCCACTTAAAGCTAAGAACAGTGATTCTTAACCTGTGGTTCGTGACTCACAGATGTTGCACATATTACACATGACGATTCAAAACAGGAGCAAAATCACAATTACCAAGTGGCAGCGAAATGATTTTATGGTTGGGGGTCACCACAGCATGAGGAACTATATTAAAGGGCTGCAGCATCAAGAAGGTTGAGAAGCACTGCCTAAGAGCCTTCCAAGTCATTACATATATGGGCCAAACTCACACGGTAAATACAAATAGAC
>JAQHUG010000019.1:1584235-1639303 GCA_028555095.1 Dicrostonyx torquatus | reverse complement strand
TGAGTACATACCATGTTTGCCTTTTTGGATCTGAGTTACCTCACTCAGGATTATTTTTCTAGTTCCATCCATTTGCCTGCAAATTTCATGATGCCGTTGTATTTTGCAGCTATGTAATATTCCATTGTGTAAATATACCACATTTTCTTTATCCATTCTTTGGTTAAGGGGCATCTATGTTGTTTCCAGGTTCTGACTATTATGAATAATGTTGCTATGAACATAGCTGAGCAAGTGTCCTTGCAGTATGATTGGGTACCCTTTGGGTATATGCTTAAGAGTGGTATGGCTGGGTCTTGAGGTAGATTGATTACTAATTTTCTGAGAAATTGCCATACTGATTTCCAAAGTGGCCGTACAAGTTTGTGCTCTCACCGGCAGTGGAGGAGTGTTCTCCTTACTCCACATCCTCTCCAACATAAGCTGTTACTCCAGGGATGCAGTTTTGGTTTGGCTTACCCTGGTAGAGGCAGGTCTGATGGCTTCTATTTGGCCTTTCCAACCACAATAGCCCTCACTCAGCAGGTCAGTGAACCAATGTGGGGATTCTGTCAAATTCTAAGGATATTTATCCAAATTATGCAGTATGAGATTGGCAAAATAACAAGTGAGTTTAGGGGTCCACTGGACCTACTGTGAGTAGACTCAGTGAAAATTCCATTGGCCAACTGTCCTTCATGAATTCCTATTTTAACTAGAGGGCCATGGTGCTGTTTGTGGTCTCCTAAAATCGATGTTAATCCAAAGCCAGTGACTGTTATGCCCTAAAATAGTCTGATTATTTTCTTATCCTAGTGAAAGGCCATAAGTCCTTTCAGGAAAATATGAGAGAAAAAGAAACTAACAGTAAAACCTTGCAGTATTGTGGTAAGGTCCATCCTCAAGGGAACCTGGCCTCCCCCTCGTTTCAAAGGCCCAGAGTCTGTAAACAGGCTCTAGTCTAGATATTGTCTCAAGAGTCTTGTTCTCTGTTGGTATGATTCAATGTAGACTTTTATTAACTGCCTATAGACCAAACTGTCTCATAAAGTTTTAAGGACTCATTGAGTAATACTCACTCTCTCTCTCTCTCTCTCTCTCTCTCTCTCTCTCTCTCTCTCTCTAAAAGAGGTCTTACTATGTAGCTTTGGCTGGCCTGAAACTCACTATATAGAGCAGTTTGGCTTTGAACTCACAGAGTTCTGCCTGCCTCTTCTCTCCAGCGCTAGGTTTAAATGCATGCACCCCTACCCAAGCTGAGGAAACACACTTACATTCATAGCATGATACTTAGGAATCTAGGTTGCTAAGCTTCCTGAGCCTCCTTATTCCCCAGGGAAAGGAGAGTGTGCTATCTGCCCATTCCCACAGCCCCAAGATGCAGGACAATCAGACGCAGGACAATCAGACGCAATAGGGAGCTGGGCCAAAGCAGGAACTCAGAGTTGACTTATAAAGGGTAAGTGACATCCTGTAATGTGAAGGTAACTTCAGCCAATGAGAGGCAGTCAAAACCTCCCCCTGACTGGTGGGGCATCTACCTAGTTTTTGTTGTCTCATCCCCACTCAAACTTGAGCCAGGCTTTTCTCTGTCCTAAAGGCCCTGAAGTCTAGGCCCTGAGCTTGAGCCAGGCTTTTCTCTGTCCTATAGGCCCTGAAGTCTAGGCCCTGAACTCGAGCCAGGCTTTTTTTTTTTTTTGTCCTATAGGCCTCAAGGTATAAGCCCTGAGATAATTTTGACCCAACACTAGGTTGATTTTTTTCTTTCACAAATTTGGGTTCTTGTATGAAAAACTGAGTTTCACATATTTGTCTTCAACACTGTACTCAGTGTGATAAGCACTGAATTAAATTTGGAAATTGCTGTGAGGTCACCTTAAGGTATCAGGATATTTTGGCCACATTATTTTTAGGCCTTTCTATGTTATCTTGTCCACAGTGCCCTCCTGGGAAGCTATCTGAGAAGCCTGCTATTAGTGACACACTTAGCGTTGAAGTATGTTACTGCTAAAGGAATATTAGTGGGACTTGAGCCAAGCAATGATTGTGCAAATGGAGGAGACAAGGTGTTCATCAGTCTCATGAGTTGCAGGTGAACGTGGCATATATCTGTGAGCCTAGTACTTAGGAAGCAAGGTCAAAACAACTGGTTCAAGATCTGGGTATGGTAGCACATGCTTTTAATCTCAGCACTGAGGAGTCAGGGGCAGGTAGATCTTTGAGTTCTAGGCCAGCCTGGTCTACAGAGTGAGTTCCAAGACATCCAGGTCTGCACAGAGAAAGAAACCTTGGAGAAAGAGGTTGGGTAGGGGTGGTGTAGGGGAATCAGTTCAAGGCCATCCTTGGCTATATGGTATGTCCGACATCACATTGAGATACATGAGGCAAAACATATTCAGCTCCATGTCAATGGTCTAAACTAGTGATTTTCAGCTTTACTTCTCCTTGAATGTGGATACCAGACAGGATGTTTTGAATGAGTTGGAAAGTAATTTAAAATAACAGAAACTGACTGCTTGGTGGTCTTTCATGTCTATATTCTGAAAGTAGACTAAGAGAAAGGGACTTAATTTCTACAGTCCAATTAGGGACCCAAGTCCATGGAATAGCCTTATCCTTAATTTGCTTATCATTAAGTAAGAGAAAAGATAAAAATCTGGGAAGAGGAGGTTTACTACAAAAATTATGTTATTTTAATTTAAAAGTGACATGTGATTTTACTCTCAATTCACTGAGCATAATTAATCTTAAAAGTCCAATTCTTAACAAAAAGAGAGACATAAAAGCAGACACCTTCCACCTTCCCAGAATGGAACAGTAGCAGGAATATTTGATAAATAATATTGATGATGATCCTTGACATTAAGCCTGAGATGGGATTAATTGTCCTAGATATGACAATTTGCTTCTTAAATTAGTTTGCATGATTCTTACATTGAATAAGCAAATGGACTTTGGATATAAATCAGAGATCTAGAGTCCATCTAAGTTGAGCAAACCAGTAATTTTTATGCATATTACATCAATGTTTCATTAATGACAACATTATAGAGTCACAGGTTTTCCCTGGAAAGCAACTTTGAAACATTCCTGGACAGGAATGCCATCTGCTCTGTCTTCATTGGGTATGATTTACTTTTCAAAAGTTAATATATGCATGCATATTTATGCAGACATATTCATGTATATATTTTCTTACTATAAATATTCCATGTTCTCAAATATCTACCCATAAATAGTTTCCACAGCTTGTTATATTTCTAAATACTAAACCTGCTAAATAAAAAATTCTCAGTAGATCCTCATAGAACTACCAGGCAACTGCAATGACACAGAGTGTCTACTGGCACCAGAAAGACAAGAGAACGGGCTGTACTTACCATACAGGTAATGAGGTCTATTATTAGGAAGGATATTTTTGTAATGTGTTGTAACAATTGCTAAGATGGGGGCTATTAGGTCAGAACTTTGGGGTTTGTGGCTCAACCATGTAAATACATCTGGACTATTTTATATTCTTCCATCTGCCTCCCATTTCAGGTTAGAAAGAGTATCTGTTATTGGGATGGCCGTCAGCTGTAGTTACGTGAGATTTCTGTCAAACTTTGCCAAGGCAGCAATTCATAGAGAGAACTAAAGGCACGAGATTCACAACAAGCCCCACAGAGCACCCCCTAAAGTATTCAGTTCAGTACTAAGGAGAAAGATGAGTCCACTGACTTCAAAGTCAGCTGTATAAGTCACTGGGTCACTCCACCAGATTATGCAGATTATCCTGTGGTTGCAGTATCCATCACCCAGTATCTGCATTCCCGTGCTCTAATGGCTGGGTACATGTCAATATCTTTAGAGGACCTTTCTGTGGACTACTGGGGTCTCTTTGCCAAGCTGTCCTGGGAGCAGAAAATAACCAGCAGCCGCTACCAGAGATGGCCTGTGCAGGCACAGTGAAAGTGTAACCCGATTGACTCTAGACACTGGAATGTGGAAGAAAACACAGAGCTGATCACGGTATAGTAGGGGCATCCAGGACAGAGAACACCTCATACAAGAGGAAAGCGTCCTGCAAAAGGCATCCCTTCTTCCAAATGGCATATCCCATTTGTCTGCTTCATTAAAAATAACATGTGATGCCGAAGCCTGGTTCTTTTCAGAAATAAGGAGTCAGAGAGACATATAATCTGCTGGAGAATACAACAGCAAATTATAGGTGTGAGGCTACCAGTGTATTTATGAGGCAAGCTGGCCAAAGAAATGGTTGAAGAAGACGGTGTTAAGGTCAAAAGTAGCAGGATAACCCACGCTAAAGTGTACACACACACACATTGAGATTCTGACAGACAAAAGCCCTAAAATTCAGAAAGAAATGCTGGTCAAGCTAACATCACTGTGAAACGGGCCCAATTTGAAAGCTGAACTATGCTTCTGTACTTGATCCTCACAGCAAGAAGACCAACAGAATGGAATGCTCCTGTCCTGCCTGCGAGGCTCATCTCCTAGGGAAGATTATGCCTCAGCAAATGGTCTCCCAATCTCCCACCTTTCACCTATTGGAAACCTAGATAATGGCTTAATTTCTGGAGCTGTGGACTCCAGAATCAGTCCTGTTGTGCAGTCTGAGTTACTTGTTGATGCCCAAGACTAAAGCTGTGTACTGCTGCACAGCATGTAGGTACTAATACTGTATGCTGCTTGCTCGTGGGTCTATTTACATGACCGTATTTTATCATAATGAATTACATTTGCAGTTGTTTTTTTTTGTGTGTGTGTGTGTGTGTGTGTGTGTGTGTGCGTGAGAACCAGTTTAGAGCCTGGATATCATAAGGAGCAGATTGCTGTGGGTGAAATTTGCATGACTTGTGATAAGAGGTTGATTCCTGTCTAAAATAATCTCATCCTTGTCGTAGGCCTGAAAGCAAAGATAGCAGTGTGTGCAGCTCTGTAAACGAGCACTCCTTCCGGAATTGAAAGCATATATATGTGTCAAGGGTAAATATAGCCAAGTTCAAGGACGGTAAAAGGTTCAAATGAACAAGAGAAAGTAAATGAAAATAGACCATGCAGAAGATAAAGTAAAAGGAAAGAAACAAAAGGAAGGAAATATACACAAGGAAACACTTACCATTGTCAGAGTGAAGGTAACTCAATGGAAAAAAAATTGAGGTAACTTTCAATTGTCAAAAGGAAAAAGACTCCAGCAAAAGCCTGTCTCAAAAAAAAGAAAGAAAATAAAATGAGAAAAGAAACCTCTAACAAGGGTATTATGTTTGAAAATAGTTTTCCATTGTATAAATACATTTTCAATCAGTCAGGAGTTGATATTTACCTGCTGTTTCCTTTTTTTTAAAATTAGTTGTGTTTCATATAACGTGTTTTAGTCATATTCACCTCCACACACTTCCCAGATTCACCCCCTTTCCCTACTCATATCATAACACAAAATACCACAACCACCACAACAAAAACACCAAGAGCAATTCGTGCTGCCCACATATCCTTGAGTGTGGCCGTCCACTGGAGAGTGGTTGATTTTACCAGGGGATACCCTCTAACTCTTTCTCTCTTTCTCAGCAACTAACAATTCCACAGTTAGGGGCAGGGATCTGTGACCATTTCCTATCTCCCCATCCAGGATTGGTCTGGCTTGGGCTTGTACAGATGTAGGACACTCTAACAGAGCTCCTGTGAGTTCATACGAGCTGCTGTCCTGAAGTGTCCAGAGGACAGTTTTCCTGTAGTCGACCATCACCTCTGGCTTTTCTACTCTATTCACCCCCTCTTCTCAATGTTCCCCAAATGTGGAAGGAGGGTTGGTGCATATGCTCCCTTTAGGACCGAGTATTCTGCAGTCTCCTGTGTTCTGTACCTTGGTCAGTTGTGCATCACTGTGTTAGTCACCATCTACTGCAAATAGAAACTTGCAAGATAAGGGTTATAAGATATATTGACCTACAAGTGGGTCTTTATAGACATAAATGTCGTTATAATGATAAGGAGCTGATTTAATAATAAGTCCATTTAATAGCATAACAACAGTATTCCTGCCCTAGGGCCTATGGTTTGTCTAGCTACAGGTTCTGAGCCCAATACCGGTGCAACATAAAATCTTATTTTGTGGAGCAGGGCTTAAATCCAGTCAGAAAATTGTTGGTTCTGTCCATAAAATTCATGCCAGTATTGCATCACTCGGCATGTCTCTCTAGGTCAGTAATTACTGAAACTCAATGGGCTCATAGCTGGATATGACTGATAAAACTTTTCTTCTCTGTTAGCTTCCACAGTTCCTTCCAGCATTATGAAAGCTAGCAGCCAGTAAGGATGAAGTTTCCAGATCACACCAGCTTGATTTTTCCATGTTCTACGACTCAAGTTTGTAGTATCTCTAGTAATAGGATCTTACCATCAAGTTTGGAAGGTAGCTTAAAAAATAGCAATAGCCTATAACATTTGGGTATCTACAGGACCTCACTGGCCCACAATTGCTAAAAAAAAAAAAAAAGAAAGAAAGAAAGAAAAAGAAAAGAAAAAAAAACATTCTTGGCACTATATTTTTAGTTAGTTAGCCTCTAATGCTTTTAGTAAAAGCATTGTTGCCCTTCTATACGATGACTCTACTTTAGCTTTTTAAATTAATATAGATTTGCAAACTTCTACAGTAGCTGATTTCCATACAATGTGTCATAGATCACATAATGAACATGCTCAAGATTTGCAAGTATGACAATGATCAAGAGAAACATTTTCCTGATTCCCTGAGTTATGTTCTAATCAGGCAGGCCATATTTTATGTTTGAAGAACAGGTCCCTTGGATGCTTAACCTGAGAACTAGAACATGCATTGCATTTGAAACAATAACATATCAACAGGAAGGAAGAAAGAAAAGCAAAGGCATCTAGCAATATTCTTAGAATTGAAAGGAAGCCAACAATGAGCAAGGAGAGGATGAAGAGTGTCAGGGAGAATTGAGATTGGAGAGTAGCCGTATTTTCAGCAGTGCCCTTAGTCCCCAGAGCCACCCAGAAGCCTAAGTGCTACTCTCTAACTTCAGCTTCTAAAAATGTCTCCTGGCCTCCCTTTCCAGACTGATGCCCCTAATAAAATGCTATATGAATCAAAACCTACTGGATTGCAGAGATTATTTTGTAAGTAGCCACTAAAGGTTTTGAAGCAGTGTTGTGAAGCAACCAGGTTTTCATTTTAATATCATGTTCGTTTCTCTGTACAAGACACATTAGAGGGGCATCTTTCCAGTTAGCAGTAGAGCAAGCCACAAATAATAGTGATGTGGCTAGGGGAGCCTTCATTTATTGATGTAGATTTATACCTAGTGAGGCCAACTAGTGATAAAGACTAAAGGACCACATGACTAAGTATATTCAAAAGGTAAAATAGTAATTGATGGGGTATTTAAGATAGTTAATATAGATGACTTTATTATATTTTCTGAAGTTCCTACAAAATAAAAATTGATTTTGTGAATTTATTCATGTATATTCATACTAGTTTGATTAGATAAATACTTTTTTGAGTATGCAAACTATCTAAGGCATGGTTACAACCCACAATAGCCTTTGGAAAATTTAAAAATAGTAGCCACTGAGCCATTGTGAGTTCAACATCAGAAATATGGGTCTCCTGGAGAAAACATTAAGGAGTCCCTAACATGGGTCTGCAAGGAGGAAGAAGCAAGAAAGTATGTTCTCTCTACAAATTTCATTGGGGATTAAAACAGGAAGCAAGAGATGAATGACATGCCCCAGACAGCTCCTTCTAAAAATAAAACACGTCTCCTTAAAATAAAAATTTTAAAAAGGTCAGGAATTTAAACTTTGGTCGCATTAATATACAGATTTCACCAAAAGCAGTTAGTCATTCTGGGGACTGATGGATGACTGACTTCATCTGGGGACCATTTCAATTCTAATGAGCAAGAGCTGGCAGCGTTTTGTTGGATAGAGATTGCCAAACTAATAAAAATGTCCCTAATACCTGACTATGAAAATGGAAATTTTAATTTCTAAATATAAACCAATAGCAATAGCTTAGCCCCATGGTCAGTTCCTGAGTGAGAGTCAGGTAACCTGTTGCTTCCAAGTTGGTTCCAAGTGCCTGATTGGTATCTTCAAGGGAAACAGTTCCGATTGGATATTTCACAGCAGCAGAATGGCGACCCATATAGTCCCTGTCTACTCTTCTTGTCAACCTGCCTGCTCTATTCATGTGTCAGTGTGCCAATACCAGAGTGGCTAGCAACAGAGGCTGGATGACATAATAATTGTCTTTGTGGTTATGTAGTGTCTCTTCCCATCTCAGATGTTCAAACGTGGGGGAAAGAAAGGTCTTCACACTTCATAGCCAGTCCCTTAGGAGACAGCCCATATGACTCATTTCTAAACTTTCTTATTCTTTATCTTCAAGTATTTCTTTTTCCAGGTCCCTAATAAAGATCTAAAAGAATGCTTAAGAAAATCTATGCATTCTTATCTGGGCACTTCTACCCAAAAAGAAAGATGCAGTATGCAGTGATATGCTCATTGGAAAGATATCCCTCATCCTGAAATTTTGAACCAGCCATCCTTAGGACCATGGAACCATGGTGCAGCCATCCTTAGAAGTCTGTAGCCGTATACTGAGTCAGCCTATCTGTAAGTTAAGACTTCCATTTTTTTTTTATCTTTCACCAGCTCGTTGTAAAGGAATGCCTACCCTTGTTGATGTGTGTATACACTAAAGGAGGGGGGGATGCTACACAATCATCATTGATGATAATGTGCTTCTGGAATGCTTGACCATGAAGCTAGCTGTGTCCTCTAACCATGCTCACGCATTCTTCTAGCTATTCATGCCCATGTCATAATTGAGTCTACCTAATCTGTGGGTTTAACAAAGCTCAAAATGTAATGAACAACTCTTTCCATTTGCTTGTTACTTCCCTTGTTTATAAGGTAGGTCTCTTGGTTTAATGTTCTTTCCTTAGACATCAATTAATAGCAATACCTCTATTACTGACAATAGAGATGACACTTTTCTAGGCCCTTGTGAAATACATTATTCTCAATGGCAGTAACACAGATCCTAAAATAAGTTTTAATAGTGACCAAATGTCTTTGAAAAATAGAACTTGAATTTAAAAATATGTCATTCATTTTATAAAGAAAGTGAACAATTCTGTCTTCTTTCAACAGTGACTATCATGCACAGATTTTTTAAAGCACATAAAAATATTGTTTTATTATAGAAGTGAGATTTATTATTATTGTAGTGGTTAATGTTATTTTACTAAAAACCACCACTAAAGTATTTTTTAGTACCTTACAGTTTCTCATTACTGACAGCATAAAATCAGTCTTGCAGACTATTGGTAGAAATGTGACATAGTTTATGGATAACAAAAAAATAAGGAAGCTGTCCTTAATTTTAATACCATGTCATAAGATAAAATGGAAGCATATCTAACATAGGGCTTAACATATAACACTGTTCATTACTTATATGTTTTAAATAAACCAAGTAACTCACCAAATAAGCCATTAAGAATCTTTCAAAATTTCTCAACTCCTACTTTTTCTTAGAACTTTTATGAAAAGGCACCCTTCTTTTCTTCAGAGTTTCAGTATGTGTGGGATTACAGGAAACAAGGTCCAAGCATATGAAGATCAGCAGTTTAGACACATAGATAACGAGGTTTTTATTTTTTGGTTTTGGTTTTCGAGACAGGGCTTCTCTGTGTAGAACTGACTGTCTTGGAACTTGCTCTGTAGACTAGGCTGGCCTTGAACTCAGAGATTCTCCTGCCTCTGCCTCTTGAGTGCTGGGATTAAAGGTATGCACCCACACCACCCAGCATTATTAAGAAAATATTTAAATTGTGTGACCAGAGAGTTTAGGGGAGAATTTGCTGATGAAAATGTCATGGACACCAAAGCAAGAAAGTATCAGAGTGGTTGGACTAGGTGGTACACCAAGACAATAATGTAAAAGATACTTTATAGATTGGGTGCTAAGATTTCACTATGTCCTTGAGGGGAGCATATTTAGTACAGGCTGGGGACAAAATAAAATCGTGTTTCAAAGGAGAAGCAAAAGTGAGCTGAGAAAAATAAGAAGCACTTTTTTCTTTTTACCATTTTAAAAATATTTTGTTAGAATGTATCAACTGCACATAATCATAGGTTTACTTACGACAGTTTTATACATGTATATAATGTATTTTAGTCATATTCACCTCTGATTACCCTGAAGAACCCATGTAGAAAGAAGATATTTTCAAATGATGCTAAAAGTTAAGCAAAACGTTTTCTTTTGTTATGATAAGAGAAGGAGCAACATCCAAGAACTTTTTTGATAAAATATGGGAGCATATTCTTGCCTCGGGCTTGAACTTAGGAAGTTATCCTGCTTCCAGTATGATGTTAGCTGCAGCATGATTTTAGTAAATAAGCTTTGGGTTTAGAAAATTTCCCTTTATTTATACTTTAGTAAAAATTTTATAAAATATTGCATGCAGTTCACTTAGCTGGTGAGATAATATGCTTTTCGGTTTTGTATATTAATGTGACAATTTACTTGTTTTGATAGGAGTACCACTTTGCTATCCCAGGATAAATTCCACTTGATCATGGAGTCAAATCCTGTAAATATTGCTTATTTTTATCTGGCAAAAATCTTCATATATAATGAGTTGGGAAGTATTTCTTCTTTTTTATTGTCTATAAGCTATACAGTTAGTACTATATCTTTCTTAATGATTTAGTAGAATTGGCTTTTTTACCACACAACCCTGCCATTTTTGGAAATATTAAGATTAAATTTCTTTAATAGAATATAAATGTATCCCAATTATCTGTTTATTGTTTAACTAAGTTCATGAGCTTTGTCTATTTAACTTCACTGGGATTTGTGACATGTGGCTGTTCGTAATACTTATTTATCAATAATATAATAATATAGTGTCTACAAAGTCTGTGATGTCTCTGTTCAATTCAATTCTCAAGGGAGAATTGCGTTGTGAATATTCCCCTAAGAAATTTCAGCAGTATCATTAGTAATGTTTGGGGTGGGGGTGTGACATTCTCAGCTATAAGAAACATTCCTGGGATTCTTGGTGATGGTACCAGCTTCGCAATGGTGGGACCAAAAATGTCTCCTGATATCACCAAGTACCCTGAGAATCAGGGAGGACATTGTCTCTGATTAAAGCCCACTAATCCAAGGGATTTACAGTCATAGTATTCTAGCTTGAATTTTTTTCCTCTATTGTTACTGTTTCCTATTTTGGTGATTTCTTAATTTTAAATTCCCCTGCCCTACCCTTTGATCTTAATTTTTTAAAAGAGCTACAGAGGTGGGAATGTTCACAACTCCTTTTGATCTTTCTAATAGAAGCATTTACATCAGTAAAGGTTTCTGGCCAACTTTGACTTGGCAGCATCCCCACATATTGTGGTTCTGATTACACTCCATAGAAAACATTTTTTTTGATTTTTTTTGACTCCTTACTTTTTAAATTTTTAAATTATTTTTATTTACATGTACAAATGTTTTGTTTTCATGTATGTATGTGTACTGAATGCATGCCTGGTACTGAGAGAGGCCAGAAGAATGCATGGGATTCCCTGGAACCGAGGTTATAAGACCGTTGTGAGCCACTATGTGGATACTGAGAGTTGTGCCCTTGTCCTCTGAAATAGCTGCCAGTGCTCTTGACCACTTAGCCATCTCCCCAGTCATCTCACTGATGTTTATCTATGGGTTTACCAGCTTCTCCTACCACAGTTTGACCTTCTCTATTTACCACTTTAGCTCTAAATATATGTTTTATGGATGGCCTATGTAGGACTTTTCTAATTTCTCAAAGATTTAACCCTACAAGGAAGTCCCCTTAATCTGTGGCAATCGTCCTGTGTTAGAGTCCACTTTGATGTTAATAAAGCAGTTCATGTCCTTTTTTGTAGCGTTTGCAAAATCATTTTTATATCATTTAAATTGTGACTCACCTGTGATTCGGTGTTTAGGCAGAGGTTTATTTTTTGAAACACAAAATGATCTTTATTTTTCATTCATTCAATCTAATAATTTCTGCTTTTTTGTTTTTGTGGTTTTTTTTTTGTTTTTTTTTTTTTGGTTTTTCGAGACAGGGTTTCTCCGTAGCTTTGGAGTCAATCCTGGAACTAGCTCTTGTAGACCAGGCTGGTCTCGAACTCACAGAGATCCGCCTGCCTCTGCCTCGAGAGTGCTGGGATTAAAGATGTGTGCCACCACCGCCCAGCTAATTTCTGCTTCTTAAATCTGGAGCTTTTATACTGCATTTCAGTGATTGTATGAGTAGCTTAAATCGAACCTTTGACCCTTGTTTTGTGTTACCTTACTTTATGTTAATATTATCTTGTCTTGGTTAAGCCGCTTTAACTAGTTGTTTCTAATTAATACCATCTGCATAGTGAATGGGCTTAACCTCTATAATGATTCATAATAGAAACGTTCAGGATGCACACAAATAAAACTGAAAGCCTACTTCAAGTACTTGCAAACTGATTTCTTAAATCCGTACATACTTTCTCATTTTTTTTTTTAAAAAAAAGTTCCTTCACAGACCTGATTGGGGCCACTCACCTCAGGTAGATGATACATACTTTCTCATTTAAAAAAGAAAAAAAAAAGTCTTTTCACAGACCTGCCTGGGGCCACTCCGCTCACCTAGGTGAAAAGACACCCACACACCAGCAGGAGTCCTCACAGCCTGGGCTGGCTAAAGGCCTCCGTGCACTGGAAGGTGCCACGTGGGTAGGTGCCCTTATGATGAGCAAATATATGGGGGAGAAATGTCGAAAAGAAGAAAGAGAAGTAGAACGGTTTGTGTGCTGAAAGTGATGAGGAACAGGCCGCTATGGGAAGCTTGCTTGCCACCTGGGGCCAGGGTGACAGTGCAAAGGGCCACATCTGAGTCCGTGATCCTCCCACAGCCAGGGGCTGTGTTGACATCCATTTACCCACATTGTCTTCAATGACCACAAGGATGCTCCTGGTCTGGTCCACCACCTGTAGCTATGTCTGTTTAAGAGGGCCATGCTGCTCCTGGGGCAATGCTGATCCGAGTGCCTGTGTTGCTACTTGGTACCATGATGACATCCTGGCCTGAGCTGCTGCCAAGGGCCGTGTCTGGGTCCGTGGCCCTGCAGGAGGCAGGATCAGAGCTGTTACGGTAGGGGGCCATAGGAATTATTTGTGTTGAAATCCGAGGCCAATACTGAGCCGGCCCACCATTCTTCACTGGCCCTGGCATAGATGAGCGTGGGCAGTGCAGCACAAGAGATGGCCCCACCCTTCACTACATGGGAGAGCTGGGTTCTCCCCTTGCCTGCAGAAGGCCATCCCAATGACCTGGACTGACCAGCTTAGCTACCACCCAGACCTACATCCTGGGCCCGCCCTAACATCTGTCTTATCTATGACCCGCTGGAGCAAAAGAAGAGACTGATCTTGCAGAATGATAGCTGCAGAATCTCCACAACGCAGGGCAACAGCAGGATATCCAAAAGGAGTTTCGGTGAGGGTTCAATGATGATGGTGTGCCAGAGGCCTTGAGCCAGACCAGAGTCTCTCCCTGCAATGGACATTCGCGGGTGCACCTGAGAGGACAAAGTGTATATATGCTGTGTAACACGCCCAAGCTCCTGATGTCACCAGGACAAACGAGGGAAGTGGAAGAGTGAGGCAAGTTTTTTTTTTCTTTAATTAATTTGGGGCATCACTTGGGGGTATGCTGCAGGGGTGAGGGGTGACTATGGAGGGACTGAGAGGTGAGTGGGATTGGGGTGCATGATGTGAAATAAAGAATGATGCTACATAAAAAAAGATAAATATGGAAATATACAAGGGAAATAGTTTTAGAGTTGATTGTATGAATATTTACAATAGTGGGTAAAATTTACTTATTTTTGAAACTTAAAATTAGATAGGAGAAATACAGGTATGTGTAAAATATTCTCAAAATAAACTTTACTACTTAAAAGAAGTTAATCCTGGGTGGAGAGATGATTCTGTAGTTAACACAGCAGACTGCCCATTTTTAGCCTTCCATCTTTTTTTTCTTTTTTCTTTATTCTTTTCTCATATATTGCATCCTGAATACAGCTTCCCCCCTCCTCTTAGCCCCTCCCCTCCACCTCTTCTTCTCCCTCAGATCGACTCCTTCTCCATTTTCCTGTAGGAAAGAGCAGGCTTCCCAGGGATATCAACCAAACATGGTATAACAAGTTACAGTAAGACTGGGCACAAATCCTCATGTCAAGGCTGGACAAGGCAACCTGGTCTGAGGAAAAGGGTCCCAAAAGTAGGCAAAAGAGTCGGAGACACCACCACTCCCACTGTTTGGAGTCCCACAAGAACACCAAGCTATACAACCGTAACATATGTGCAGAGGATCTAGGTCAGACCTAATAGATTCCCTGATTGTTACCGCGAGCCCCTGTGAGTCCTAGTTAGTTGATTCTGTGGGTTGTGTTCAGCATACTGTTCTTGCAGAAGACCCAAGTTCAGTTTCTAACACCAATATTGGCCCACTTACAAGTGCTTACGGCTCCAAGTCTAGGGGCATCCAACTCCTCTGGCCTCCAGGGACATCTGTATGTAAGTGCCCATACACACACAGACACACAGACACACACAGACACACACACACAGACAGACACACACACACACAATTAAAAATAAAGATTAAAATGTAAATGTCGATTGTTTTGTAGTTCATAAGCAGGATGACTGGGTTGCCACACAGTTGTGTGAGGTGTGCCTCTCTCAAACCTTGTCACAGTGTTGGCACAAGTGATGTGAACTCAGGAGGAAAAGAAAGTCATGTCAATTCTCTGCCAAAGATTTCCTTTGATCCCCTCAGCTTAAGCGATAAACAGCAACCGGCTCCAGCCAGTCCTCCCAGTGCAGCTCTGTTTTCTTCCACATACCTTAAACGAGCCCTACTGGACTCTTTCTGAGAGAGGCCATCGATGTCCATCATCAGTGTTGAAACAGTCATTTCACTGGAGTCTAATATTCTCTAATATTAACAATCACATACAAGTAGTTACATGAAACTAAAAAATATATCTAATGGTTTATTGAGGAAATGTTACGGTCCCTTGCGATAACTAACTGTGCTTGTTCTATGAACTAGTGATTATCCTCGAGTCACCAATGATGCACTTTCCCTTAGATTTACTTAGCCAAGGTCAAGTCCAGATTTGAATTCTTTGTGTCTTCTGCCCTCTGTCTGCCTGCTGCACGAGTCTGAATCTGTGTCTGCCTGAAGGCTGTTTTGTGAATGTCCCTGACCCGTTGTCTGACTCTGTGTTTGTGTCTTTTGCTTTTGTGTGATCTCTGTGTGTCTGTCTCCAACAAGGGCAGGATACCCTTTATCTTAAGACCTTTGTTCTATTTCTATTGAACAACCCAGGAAGAAGACTGGGTCACTTTGAAGGGAACGCTAGCAGAGTTGTCAAGGGTTGTCAGCGACTCCATCTGATCGGGATAACGAACGCCTTTATCAACCAGAACCCTACACGGTTGCTTTCAACCTTTGTATTTGGTGCTTTCTGCAAACGTCGCACATGCCTTTTCTGGGTCAAGGGCATGGAAGAGTATGTAGTTGAAGATCACAGCTGTGCTTTAGCTCTGGTTGTAAAAGCTAACTGGAAAGTCCGAGGCAAGGAAGGTTAATTGCTACATTGTACTCTTAAGAGCTGGTTAAATAAACAGTGTGAGTACACACTAGGGTAGCAATCTTAAGTGATCTCAAGGTGTATTTTTAACTTTGTGGGCACACATTCCAGTCTCTTAGGAGGATGGGAGATAGTTTTAGAATATCGCACCTATATAACTATAGAACATGGTTATTCTGTGGGGACATCTAAAGTGTTTCACGATCTACTACGATCAAAATATGCTTATTCTTGCTGATGATATCTGAACTCACGTAAAAAAAAATGTAACACTTTCAGCCCTTTTTGGTACAGTAAACACTTTTAAGATAGCCCTTAGGTGGATATAGGTGATGTTGTACTCATGCTGCTTTAAACCCTACCGATCCCCTTTCTCTGACCCTGACTCTGCCACCTTAAAGCTGACATACATTCAGAGTAGATTAATATGGAGGCCCTAGGACAATGGTCCTCAACCTTCTTAATACTCCAAACCTTTAATACAGTTCCTCATGTTATGCTGACCCCAACCATAACATTATTTTGTTGCTACTTCATAACTGTAATTTTGCTGCTGTTATGAATTGTAATGTAAGCATCTGACTTGCAGGATATCTGACTTGTGACCTCCAATGGGGTTGAGACGCACAGGTTGAGAACTACTGCTCGAGGATCAGGCAAATACCTTCTTAAATCCCACATCCATTGTTTGAAGAGTCACATGACCTTGCAGAGTTTAATTGGTCAGAATAAACCCGTTTTGTTGTAGGTAAATAATAAGATGGGAGTAATAAGTGGTCCAACCTAAGACAATTATAATGGGGACTTAGTACAATAATACAAAGTCTATGCATCAAAGTCTCTACAACTACAAGTCGTTGAGATCAGCATGCTCCATGGCATAAGACTCTTGGTGACTGGGCTGACATTTCAGCCTGCTTTAGGTATTGAGGATCTCTGTGGAGCCAGACTAGCCTTGAGCCCTGATTCCCGAGAAAGGTCCATTCCTACAGGTCGATTCATGAGATTTTTTTTTTAATGTGGTTATTTGGTAGAACTAGAGTGGTCAGTGTCGTAAAGCCACAGATAGATACATGGACCTTCATCCAAACAAAGTTAAAACAGAATGTGGCAGGAGCCCTAGCTTCTGTCCCTGTTACTCCCCCAAGAGCTGTCATCTCACAGAAGTGCTAACCTGCCCCTTCAGAGAAGGGCAGAGGAGCCTGGATCTGCATATGTGGTAGCCTCAGTCATTCCTGGGCCAGCTGGTCCCCCACTGACCAGCAGACATGTACAGACTCAGGAGAAAAGAAGAGCAAAGCAGGTCTGTCGAAGGTAATATTATCAGGGATGGAGGAAAAAATCACAGCACTCATCACTCAGGTAGCTATCCTTCTGATCCTGGGGACCTTCCAAGAGGCAAGCCAAGCTTCAGACTTTCTCATTATTAGGAATTCTTATAAGGACTGTAGGAATGTATCCAGCCCTTATAGACTGTGCCAGCAAAGACAGTCCTAAGTGACTGATCAAAATAAAGGGTCCTAGAACGGAAAGAATTGGACACATGTCTCTATCCTTTACCTAGAGGCAATCTCCAATGGATAACCACTTGCAAATGAAAGTTTAGTTTTCTCCAAAGGAGTCTCACTGGGGAAACAGACTCCTCTTACAGGTCAGGTGGACTGCATGCCCAGCAGCAGGTGGCCCACAGAGGTTCCTTGTCTCATAATGGCATGGCGGGGCTTTTAAGTTGTTTTATCTTATTTTAATTTTATTTTATTTATACAATTTTTATTTTTTTCCCTCTTTTAACCCTACATGTCCTTTGTGTATATATTATGGATTCTAGTTTAGTGTTTTTACGTGAATCCAGAATATACAAATGAGTGAGTTTCTGCATCACTTTCTGGTGCCTTTTCTTGGGTTTTTACCTTCTGCTTGTTTGTTTTGTACTATTTGTGCTAGTTTTTATCTTATTATGTTAATTTATTATTATCCTCTAGAAGCTTGTTTGTTTTTCTGATAAAAGACAAAAAGAGGATGAATATGCATGGGGGGCAGGTAGAGAGAAACTGGGAAGGGGTGGAGAGGAACCCAAATCAGGATATATTATGAAAAAAATATCTGCTTTCAGTAAAAGAAAAAAAAGTCCATTGTGGTCACTGAGGAAATGATGTTTTTCTTAATAATTAACTTGTAAATGGGTTAACATGCGCCCTGGGCAAAAGTCATACATATCTGTCTCCTAAATGTGTTCATATACCAGCCACTGTATAGTCTGTTTGGAAACAAACTGCCTCTCTATATAGGCATGGATCTGAGAGCTGCACTCCTCTTGTTCCGGGATATAAGCATACTGATCACCCGCTGCAAACTCACTATCTCTCGTCTGAATATCGTTCACTCTTCATCTCTGCTCTCATGTTTGCAAAAGAGGTAAATTCTGTACTTTATTCCCCTAATTGTCATAATAAACCAAAGAAAGGACATGAAAAGAAAACTCTTCTCTCGCTAACTGCCTGGTCTTCTAAGTGGCACATTAGCCAGCAGCATTAATAGCTCCGTATACTTGCAGTCAGCACTAGCTTTCATCTTAAAACTAATTACTGCATCACAAAGGAAGAGATGAGCATAAGAACAAAGGCAGCAGCCGTGCTGAGCACCACCCCACCACGCACAGGAATCCAGCACAAAAAGATGAGCAGCGAGAGTTTGCTAAAGACAAAGCCTTTAACACTGAAGTGTGGAAAGTGTTTTATCATGTACATTACTGTAAATGGCTCAGCACTAAGTCCATATGGTCTCTCATTAGAAATATGAGTCTTGTCACTCAGGTTATGTACTTACTTGGCAAGAAGATGCCGATAAGTAAATCAACTAAGTAAAACATAGACTGTGTAGTAACTAGCATTGGTGTAGCAGGCACCAAAGGGATCTGGGGCTTTGAGGGGTTGTGGGGAATTTTTGTTGTTGTTTGTTTGAATGTGCTGGTTAGTTAGTCAAAGAAATGCATACTGCCCCAGGCTCCTCCAGGACTGATGGCCAAAGGCTATATAATTAGGCTTCAGACTGCCTGGAAGAGTTACAGTGAAGCTCCAACCCTGTACCTATTAAGTTAGCTTTTGCCAGCAGTACAAGCGGTTATATATTGACACTTCTGCTGATTGTAAGGTGCAGTGAGAACTGAGATCTGAGTATAGAACTCTGTAGCGATTTAGGACTTAAATAGTATCTCTATCTCTGTACACACACACACAAGACGACCTTAAGTATCATTTCTCAGGTATTTACTCATTTTCATTAGCCTAGACTTGGCTAGTAAGCCCCTGAGATCTGCCTGTCTCTACTGCCCAAAGGCTGAGATTAGAAGCCTCAGCAACTACATCTAATAATTTCTGTTTAAATGTGGATCTCGGGGATCAAGTTTGTGTCTGTGTAGTGAGATTTCACTTGCATTTTAATAAATAAAGCTTTCCTGAAGATCAAAGAATAAAACAGCCCCACTGGTCAGTCTTACAGGCCAGGCAGTGGTAACACACACCTTTAATTCCAGTAGCCACACCAGTGTGCTATAGAAACCGGGCAGTAGTGGTGCACACCTTTAATGCAGCCTAGAGGGAAATTTAAGACAGGAGAAGACGGCTTTCAGACACACTCATTCTGAGATTCCTGGAAGCAGGATCGCCATTTCAGACTGAGGTAGAGGAAAGAGCCAGTAGCTGGCTCTTTTGCTTTTCTGATCTTCAGGTTGAACCCCAGTATTTGTCTCTGGGTTTTTATTAATTGTGCTACAGTACTTACAAATCAAGTACTTAACCAATGTAGTCATCCCCCCAACCCTAGTACAGTTACTTTGATAGCTTCTCTGATTAGAGACATCTGTTTGTCCTCTAAGGAAAATAATAAAAACTAAACACAATGCCATTTATTTTCAAAATAATTTGAGGATAAAGTGATTAGTCTGGTCTACCTTGTAAATATTATTTTATCAAATTATATAGTACAGAGAAAATATGAGAAACTTGGTGACTGGCAGATAAACACTGTCTAGTCTGCTTGAAGCCTTGCTTGAAAATGAACTGGGTTTTGTAGCTGTAAGGTAACCAAAATTAATTGATATTTCAACAACTCTGTTGGCTTTCTTAGTATAGTACCCTCTTTTCCCTGGTTTAAATTAATTCCCTGTAATAAATTCTTGCCATATTTTCTACGACATACATTCCCATTTGCATTAAAATAATTAAGATTGTCCTCAATTTTTATTTACTGTTTAGTATTTATTTTCTATTTTTTTCAATTTAGCTTTTTTTTTATTTATGGTAGTTTCATATCATGCATCTCAATCCCACTGATCTTCCTGTCCCTTCCCATCTGCCTTCTACCCTTGCAATCTCCCCATTTCCAGGATAAAACAGAATAAAATTTAAAAGAAAAGAAAGAAGAATAAATTTTAAAAAAAAAAGAAAGAAAAAAATCTCATCCTGGAAGCTGTAGTGTGCCCTTTAGTCCTTATATCACTATATCAGGTATTCATTGCAGTGAGTCATTGGTCTGATTCTAGGCTATGTCATAGATACTGGGCTCTCACTGGGGCTCCTCTTGAATATTCTGTTGTTGTCCTGTGTCATGGAGATCCTGCAACTTTGGGTCTACAGGGCTGGTCCCTTCATGTGCCCCAGTAGATCATAAATGGTGTGGATGATTTCTGGGTCTGGGTGGTTGCTGTGTTGGTCATCCCATCAGCTCTCCCTTATCCTCAACACCAGGGTGAGCTCTGCAGCACCAACCAGCTAGCTCACCCTATGTAGTAAGCAGCAAGGGGCAGGACCGGTTCTCCTGCTCTCATGTGCTCTGAAACAATCTTTGTACATTGTAAATATGTATTACTCTCATTGGTTAGGAAAGAGCTGACTGGCTTATAGCTGTGCAGGAAGAGATTAGGCAGAAGAGGCAGATGCTAGGAGGATGCTGGGAAGAAGAAGGATGGAATCAGAGAAGACCCCATGAGATGTAGACCAGGATAGAAAATACATACATGAGGTAAGCGAGCCTTGGGACAGCATATGGATTAATAGAAATGGGTCAATTTAAGTTATAAGAGCTAGCTAAAAGCAAACCAAAGCTATTAGCCACTCATTTAGAATTAATATTGTCTCAGTGTGGATATTTGGGGAGCAGCTGGCAAGACAGAAAATTCAATCTACACTCATGGCCTCAGGGCTGGCTCATCCACACCTACACCACCAAGGCTAGCTCTACTTGGCTGCCAAGGTGAGGTGTAGGGGCCATTCTGCAGAGTGGTGAGAGACAGGGCCAACTCTCTTATTCTCATGACCTCAGGGACAGCTCTCCCACCTGCCACAGGCTGTGATGGGTTTGGGGGAGCCTTTTCTCCCTTGCCCATGCCTCCATACGGCAGATGTGGGGTGGGGTGTTCTCAGGGCCAGCTAACCCGCACCCCATCAGTGGGGTCAGCTCTACTATGTTATCTAGGCCACGTGCAAGGTCCATTCTCCCAAGCACTGCATTTGGTGAGGTACAGGGTCAGCTCTTCTGCTTTCTGCAAGTGGTAAGGTACCCTTACTATCACATGGCAGGTGAAGGGTACAGGGCCAGCTCTCCTACTTTCACAATCCCAGGGCAGGCCCACCTGTGCCCCTGCCAACAGGGTTAGCACTACTACGCTGCTCAGGCAAGGTGCAAGCTCTTCTGAGGGCTGTAACCAGGGAGGGGCCGGGCCAGCCCTTCCACTCTTATGACCCAGGAGCCCACTCTTCCACAAGTCACAGCCCATTGTAGGACATATGAGTAGTGGGGCTAGCTCTCTCATGCTCCCAATCTTGGGGCTGGCTCACCTGTGCCATCTCCAGCAGGGTCAGCTTTACGGTGTTGTTGAGGTGAGGTGCAGGACTTGCTCACCTAGGGCTGCAGCTGGTGAGATGCTGGGCCAGCTCATCAGCTCTCATGACCTCCGGGCCAACTCTCCTACCTGCCATAGGTGGTGAGGGGTAACAGGAGAGGGGAGGACCTCTCTCTCTCTCTCTCTCTCTCTCTCTCTCTCTCTCTCTCTCTCTCAAATGCCTCTGTATGGCAGATGAGGGGTATGACCAAATCTCCCATCTGTCATTCGCAGGTCGGCTCACAGGTGCCCCTGTCAACAGGATCAGCTCCACTGTGCTGCCTAGGTGAGGTGCAGGGACTGCTCTCAGCTCTCCTGCCTATCACAGGTGGTAAGGGGGAAGGGCATCTTTCCCTCACCCATGCCACCACATGATAGACAAAATGGGTGGGACCAGGACTCCCACTATCATTTCTTCAGGGCCAGTTCTCCCACACCGCCACCAATAGAGTCAGCTCTGTCATGCTGCCCAGGCAAGGTGCAGGGACCTGCTCTCTCCAGTGCTTCAGTGGATGGGGTGGGGGGGTAGGACCAATTTTCCCTAGTCCTGCACACAGTGAGGGGTGGTTCAACTCTGTGCAGCCCTATCCTCTTGGCCTTCGGTGGTAACAGGAGGCACAGACATCAACATAGACCACAGGTACAGCAGAGCCACAGGTGGAGACATGGCCCTTGGCAGCAGCCCAGGCCCAGATATCACTGTGGCCCCCAGTGGTGAACAGGTCACCTTTTAGAATCTGCCTCTCTCCACAGGGCACGAACCACTCTGTCTCTCTCTCTCTTTCATACCCGACCATCTATTTGCTCACTATCATAGAGCCCATCTACCCAGCACCTTGTGGCACCCGATGGGCCTGTGTTTTCTCATCCAGCCCGGGAAAAGAGCCCCAGACCTGCATGTGGCTTTGTCACCTGCTCCTGGTTTCATTACATTCTTTATTACATTTTTCATTACGTTTACATAACCTTTCATCCTCTTCCCTTCTCGACTTATATCAAATGACATTGTTGGGGTCTTTTTCTTTAATAGAGATTTTTTTTCCTTAAAGATAACCTAGAAGTTAGAGTTAAGTATCTATCCTGCATATTTAATGTCTCTTTAGTATGATTAATGGAAAGATTTTTGTTCATTGGATATTTAAAGACCAAAAAGTCTATTCAGTAGAAATAAATGTTCAATGACTTGCGCTAATGAAAAATAAAAATGGAAACTAGAAATAAGCCATTATGTTTCAGAGTAGCAGTCACGGAATTCGGCAGAACTCTTGTGAGCCAAGCTAGGTCGCTGATGACAGGTACAACCGGAGCATCTCCATCATAATAAGGGAATGGGAAAAACATTAGACTTGATTTAATTCTAAACTCCATTCTGCTGCTTGCTAGCTGTATGAATATGGAAGAATTCTTAACCTTTCAGCAGATAATTGTTTGTGAGGTAGAGTTCCCCTTTTTAATGTTCGCTTGTTTGCTGCACACTAGACAAATTTTATATCCTAGAGATATGCCCCTACCCCTAAGTGCAGCTGTGTGCATGAATGGAAATAGCCATCCAGTTGAAGGTGGGTTTTCAGCTCAAATTGTATACCTACTTCCCAGAAGCTTTGTAATTGTGTAACTTGAAGGCTACTTAATTTCCCTGAGCCCACTGGAGAATAATTTCAACCTCAACTCACTGAGCTGTAAAAAAAACCAAACAAACAAAAAAACCAAAAACAACAACAACAACAACAACAACAACAAAACCAAGATAATTAGGGAAGACTAGGAAGTCAGTGGAGAGGTCATTTTACAGAGGACAATGTATCGGTTATTTCTGTATTGCTGTGACCAGGAAGAAAGGCTTATTTTTGCTCACAGTTTCAGAGGGTTTGTGGTAGAGTTCACCGCAAGAGCACGCAGCAATAGCTGCTCACATCATGGAAGTTCAGGAAGCAGAAGGCCAGCAGGTGATCAGGGGCTGAGCTATATTTAACTTTCAAAGGCCCACCCCCTAGTGACATTCTTGTGCCCTCCCCCCACACCGCCACATCCTAGATTCCACGACCTTTCTAAAACCATGTGGGGAACAAGCATTCAGCAGATGACCCTGCAGGTGACAGTTTAGATTCAAACCATAACACATACCTTTTGGGCACACATGGGCTAGGACAGTGACCTACTGTGGAGTGATGAACTGTGGGACTTCTGGCAAGTCCCTTGATGACTTTGAATCTGTTTACTCTGACCATGGAGATTAAATGGAAGTACCATGTTTATGATGTGAATATTTGTTTTCAGCGGTCACTTATTACATGTGAGAATGAAAACGATGAAATTAAGAGTAAAGGTCACCAGCTTACTCTGTTTAACATTCACGCTTTGGGTGATAGGGATGGTGATGCTGACTGAGAATGTCTAGTCTGGTCACAGTTCGGCAAAGTCATGAGACTTCAGGTCATTGTGTCTTAAGTAAAAGCATTATGTTTGTTTTGAAGATCCAGTGTCTACTGACTAATAAATATGCCTACTATTTGGTTGGAAGTGTCACCCCAGCCCCTGGCATCCATATATCCAAAAAGTCTGCAATGTTTGGGGGGAAGTTCCATCCCAAGCCCCCTCCTCTGGGAGTTGCCTCAGTCCAGACTCCACCTCTGAGAAAGCCTGCCAAAAGGTGGCCCCTCCTCAGAGATACTCCAGACCACTCCCACAGGGTATTTAAACTGCCCCCTAGAGAACAAACAGTTTTCCCCTGTCTTTCTTCTCCATCTCCTCTCTGATGGCCTGGAAGGCCACCTGGGAGCATCCATTAAACCTGGGCTTTTTCTAATTTGGTTTGATTTGGTCTGATTCGGATTATTGCATCGACAGAGAGGTTTCTTGGGATGTAGAAACTTTTCATTTACCTCCTTGCCTGAGAATGTTCTCAAAGTACTAGAGACTCTCTAAAAGCGCTTATGAATATATTCAGCTAGTACACAACTCCAGCAGCACTCAGGAAGGGGCTGTAGTCACCTGCTGACTCTTTTTCATTTTCAACTCTTGCCCTCAAAAAGCCAAAGCTATGCACTGTATCGTGATGGAGAGTTCTGTGTCCCATTTGTGTTACACCGATTAGAAGTCTCTCAGAGTCATGTAGCTGGTAGCTGTCCACTACCGAGTTTCCGTGGAAATCTCTCCTGCCTCTCTCTGACCCAAACAGACTCCGAGGGAACACATCCAAGTGTCTCAGAGCTCAATAACCCCAAGCTCTCCCCTGTCTTCTGGTAACTGAGTTCCATTTAGCTTGATCTAGTAGCAAGTTTTATGACTGCTAGGGACACATTGCAAGACCTTGTCTCAAGTTAATTAATCTGATTTAACTTTATAAGGGTTCCTTTCTGTCTTTGTGTCTGTTCTGTTTTGTATTTGAATCATTACTGTTCGAAACCATGGTTGATTTTGGTTTTCCATGGCAACACAGAGGAGCAGGCCTGGACACTGGGTTGGATTTATTTTTATATCTGATAGGAATCAAGTCAGAAAAATGGACTCGGAATGTCTCACATCCGGGCCAATTCACCCACTATTGTTCTAAGATCTGTTTTACAACTTATTGTTGATGAATTTTATTTCAGTTTTCATCAAATATGAATCTTTAAACTTGGTGAATTTGATAAACTGTGGTGATTTCCCAAGGAAAATGGGACTGTTTGATGCTCCAGGAACTTCTCAAGGGTTTTGATCTTTCTTTAAAGCCCTCTTCAGGCAGAACACCCTGGCCAAACTTTCACTTTGCTGATATTGTCACTGGCATGAATTGTCTCATTTCCTTTAGAAAATACCAAAGGGAATTTTCTGCGGCTTCTGGTGGGCCAAGACGACAAAGAAACAGGCCCCAGTCTAGTGAGCCTTTCGGTGTTACTTTGTCCTGTGTTAGTTTAAGCAGTCACATTCACAAACATTATGTCAAGCTGTTCGTGCCAATGGAATTTTAGGCTGAAGTAAGGGTGTGTCCCTTTTTTTTCTTGTGTTTCTTAGGCTTGTTTACTGCTTGCAGATTTTATTGCCAGTGAAAGCCTAAATAATAGACCATTTGGACTAAAAGACAGTTTATTTAACCTAATCACTTTTCCTTTTCTTCGGCAGTGGTAGGAACTGGGCTCTGCACATGCTAGGCAAGTACTCCACCTTTGAGATGCACTTCCAGCCCTAACCAAACCGTTTGCTAGCCAGACATATTACATCATTTATCCAAAGACGCTGTTTTAGTTCATTTGGAATGCTATAACAAAAACTATGGACAAGCCAGCTCAAACCAGAAACATTTCTTTCTCACAGTTTTGGAAGTTAGGGAGTTTAACGACAATTGGATTTTTGCCTGACAAGGACTTGCCTTGTGTTTCATAGACCACAGTCTTCCTGATGTTTCTTCAAATGGAAGAAGCAGCCAGGGAGCCCCCTCTCCAGGTCCCTTATTCCATTCATGCAGGCTCCACCCTTATGGCCCACACTTCTCAGAAGTCACACTTGCCAATTTCTTCACTTTTGAGTTTGAGATCTCAACATATGATTCTTTGGGAGAGAGAGTAAATGTTCATTTCTGGAGGATTCAAGGTTGGTTAGTGAAAGAGTCAATTCGTGGTAATTTACTCGTGTTATATGAAAATGGCTCTGTTCAGTAAGCATTCATTTATATCATAAATACTCAGAATGCCAGCAAGAATGAAACTAAACATTGCTCACAGATATGTACTAAGGCTCCTTTAACTCTGTCACCATTCTGTAAAAGCTGCACACATCTTCTGCTAAAGATATTGTGAAACAAGAGAGAGAAGTGTTTCAAAGTAAAGTACTAAAGCCTAAAATTATGAGGAAAGTAACATTAATCTGTTTTCCATCTTCCCCCCAAAGCACATTGTATTTTTGAGACCCCTAGTGTCCCCTCTGTTGAGTTTATGGCCTTATTATTTCACACTGTTGCACTAAGAACATGTAAACTGTAAACTTGCTGGGGTTTTTTTTTTTTGCTTTTTTTTTTTTTTTGGTTTTTGGGAAGCCCAACACCCAGCTCCCAAATAATTACATGGAGACTTATTCTTTCTTATGAATGTCTGGCCTTAGCTTGTCTTATTTTCAGCTAGTTTTTCTTAAATTATCTTGTCTACCTTTTGCCTCTGGGATTTTATCTTTCTCTATCCTATGTACACTTCTTTACTTTTTACTCCACAGCTTACTGGCCCCTGGTGTCCTCTCTCCTTCTCCTTTTCTCATTACTCACACTTCTTTTTTTTCTCCTTCTATTTATTCTTTCTGGCAGTCCTGCCTATCCCTCTTCTGCCTTGCTATTGGCCATTCAGCTCTTTAGTAGACCAATCAGGTGTTTTAGGCAGGCAAAGTAGCACAGCTTCACCAAGTTAAACAAATGCAACATAAAAGAATGAAGCAATCTTTGCATCACTAAACAAATGTTCCAAAACATAAACTAATGTACCACAACTTCAACTAGTATTCCACAACACAACTTCATCTTGATGTGCTGTACTTTCCAAAGCAGCAAAAGCATCAGCCACAAAGAAAGGAAATATAGATAGGTAGATAAATACCAGAAACAATCCAGGGCTATTGTATGTAAGGGGACTCACTGATGTAAAGGAAGAAGTGTATTTACTGTTGCAAATGTACTAGCATGTACTTAAAGACTCAGTTCTTCTGGATGAACCACAAATCTTCCCTTGTTGCCCCTACCTCAGTGGGATTGGACATTTCTTTTGTGTTCAATCCTTACTTAAATCAGACATCTGCTGGATACCACTTCAATTGCTTTCAAGCTCTTGTTAACCCAGCCACTGCTGTAGCTACCTACCCCTTGCTTTAGTCGTTCCTGCTGGACTAATAGTTCCTCTCTCTGTGCCTCTGACTTCCTCCTTTGCCTGCAGTTTCTCTGAAATCTACAGGTGCAGGGCATCCATGGAAACCTGTTTCATGTTTATATCTGTCAAGGTTCAAAAAGAGTAGCAGGACCATGCCTATGATTGTCTTATGTTTGTTTTTTGAGTATATCTTACAAATATATCTTATAAAGATTTGACCTTATAAAATTCTTATATCTTATAAGAATTTTGCCTTGTAAAACTGATGAAAGTTAGACTGCCAGTGTATGGCTGTGGTTTGTTTTAGTAGTTTTCTTTCTTTATTAGTTTATAATCTCATCAAAGGTAAGGACTTGGGAGGTGTTGGATGTACTTAATATATCTACCCATAAGAAAGGTATCCTGAAAACACATACTTGTTAACTAAATGCATTAAAATATTTGAGTGAAAAGCTCATCTAAAAACTATGATTAAGACTAGCATATGCACTAACATAATGGCTTATTAATGGTGTTTTCTTCAGAGGAAAAACTAGAACCACTCTTCCTTAGCCTTTTAATAAATAGTCTCAGAAAATACAACATGGTGAAATATTCTGCACTGTTAAAAAGGCTTTTCTTGATAAAGGAATTACAAACTTATATAAGTAGCATGAAATGTTTAGGGTTGAGGATGAGACTACAGGATGCGAATTTGTACTAATTTTCCATATGGATGCACATGTCCGACAGTGTAGTAGAGAAAAATCACTGGACTATTGACAAAGGCTCACTGGTCATTAAAGAGACTCACAACTGTAAACAGCCCCAAGAAGTCATGTTCTCATGCCCTCTTCTTTAAGGAAGGCACATATTCATCTTATTTAAGAAGGAAGCTGCAAGTGGGGACACCCACTGATGAGTTTCCTGAAATGTTCAGAAACAAACAAAACAAAACAAAAAAACAACTTCATCACAGAGAGGGAGGCACTGTGCCCTTCTCTGGGTTCTCTGGTATTTTCGGCAGGAGACTTGTGTGGCAAAAAGGATGAGCCCCTGTTTAAGACCAGACCTCTTATTCCAGTCACCCCATGTCTGTCCCAGCTGATTCATCTGCTCTGGGCGGCCAATGAATGCCATCATGCATGTGACACAACTGTGTCTTGAGTGGATGCAGAGATTTAGGAACAAGCAACCTGACTCTAGGGCCTTTTCTTACAGGTGAGTATTGTGCTTCGTATCTGAAATGACTCCTTGAAAGACAGCATGCAGAAGACTTGATTCCCCAGTGCCGGGGTTTGTAGGGATTTGAGTGGATCATGAAGACTCTCACTTCATTAGTGGGTTAAAGACTGATGGCTTTATGATTTGATGAGCTACAGGGAAATGATGGAGTTTGGGAAGGGAGAGTTTGCTCTAGTCGCCTGCCTGCCCTCCTTCTCCCCAACCTTCATTTCTTATTTTCTGTGATAAAACATGCTACAGTAGAAACAGAGCAACACAGAGAAAGAGAGGGCTAATCTGGTTTATACCAAGAGGTCATAGTCCATCCCTGAGAAGAGTCAGTGGAGAAAGTGATACAAGAACTTGAATCAGAAGCCGTGGATGAGCGCTGCTGGCTGACTCACCTGTAGACTATGCTTAGCTAGACTTTTTATACAGTCTGGAACTACCCGCCCAGGGGCTGGTGCCACCCACAGTGGGTTGGCCCCCCTAACCAGTTAGCAGTTAAGACAGTACCCCAGGGTCCCGTCTGATCTGGGCATACCTCCTTTGAGCTTCCCTTCTCAGATGACTCCGGACTGTGGAAAGTTGATAGTTATAGCTAAAATTGACCTCATTGAAAAGAATGAATTCTTGGGGACTAAATCTTGTCCCTATCTTCTTCCCAACT
Source organism: Dicrostonyx torquatus (assembly GCA_028555095.1). NCBI lineage: Eukaryota > Metazoa > Chordata > Mammalia > Rodentia > Cricetidae > Dicrostonyx > Dicrostonyx torquatus. The sequence continues at coordinate 1,610,031 of JAQHUG010000019.1, read as the reverse complement.
TTGTTCTCCTTCCTGCCTTCCATGGGATGCTTTCCTTCATCGTGCCCTTCTTCCATGATGCTCTGCCTCACCATAGATAACCTCAGAAACCAAGAAGTCAACATACCACAAACTAAAACCGTTAATACTGTGAGACAAAAAAAATCTCCCTTCCTTTACATTGTTCTTCTCAGATGCTGGGTCATAGTGATGGAAAACTGAAACAGTGGTATTCATTTTTAATATTGAAATCTTACAACTCAAATAAATGTATGTTTTGCCATAAAATACCTATATGTTTATTGACCAGAATGAATAGGCATTAGCTGATCAAATTTGGGAAATTTTAGACCTCTATTTCTTCAAAATTGTTTTATGTATATTTTCTCTCCTTTATCTTTTCTCTGTTTGGGAATCCAATTGTTATATCAGCCTATTTAGTTTTTTATACTTATTTGATATATGTTATCCTTAAATTATACTATAGTTCCTTGTGATTTATTTTTTAAATGATTTTTATATCTTGGTCTAAATTTTTAAATTTTATTTATTTATGGAGTCACAAGTATGGCATAGTGTGCATGTGAAGGTCAGAGGTCAACCCTCTCCTCAACTCTCTGAGACTTAAGAATTGAACTCAGGTCATTAGGCTTGGCAGCAAGTGCCTTGACCGACTGAGCCATCTCAATACCCTATTTTGGTTTTTTATTATTAATAATTACATTTATCCATTTATTTTACATCCCAACCCGTTTCCCCTTTCTCTTCTTCTTCTTCCATTCCCTCCACTTCTCTTTTGTCCCCCCCACCCCCGTTTCTGTTCACAAAAAGGCAAGCCTCCCATGGGTATCACAAAAACATATCATATCAAAGTTGCTGTAGGACTAAGCTCCTCTCCTTGTATAAGACTGGGCAAGGCAACCCAGTATGAGAAATAGGTTCCCAAAAGTCAGCCACAGCATTAAGGACAGACTCTGAACCAAGCTACACAAACTGTCAAATACATGTAGAGGGTCTAAGTCGATCCCATACAGGCTCGCTGGCTGTCAGTCCAGACTCTGTGAGCACCTATGAGCTTAGGTTAATTGTTTCTGTGGGTTCCCTTGTGATGACCTTGACTCCCACTTCATTCCCACTACATTCCTTCCTCTTCTTCAGCAGGACTCCCCAAGCTTGGCCCAGTGCTTGACCGTGGGCTTTGCATCTGTTTCATAGCTTAGTGACTATCTTATGAGTATAGCAGAATATCATTAAGCATCATTATGTTGACTTTCTTTTATTTTCTCCATTCATGTTTGGTTATATGCTAGGTCTTTGGGCCATTCAGAATCATTTTGCTTTTAATAAAGTTCTTGTTGACTTGTTCTTAAGTTCACCAATCCCTTTTTTCCTAGTGATGAATCTACTCTTAAACATGCTGGGTGTAATTTTTCATTTCAAATATTATACTTTTCCATTTTAAAACATTGAAGGGTTTGTTTTGCTTTTGAGTTCCCTTATGATTAGTTCAACATTCTGTTACATCATTGTTTTTTTAAATTGGACCAAGTTAACCTGGGGTCAATTGTGGTTTTCTTTTAAGAAACACAATTCAATTTCACGTTTTATGATTAATAAATTAGGGCTTAGAATCTAATTTCCACAAGAGTGCAAAAGACAACATCCCCACCCCCATCCGTTTTGAAGTTTTAGGAAATTTTGCTGTGTATTTAGAAATTTGCCTCTAAATTTTATTTAGAGTTCAAAACTTTTGTAGATATCATTCTTCTTTTGTCAATGACAGCTATCATCTAATACTGCCTTAGTCTCTGCAATGAGAGACTAAATTTTTCATCAATTTATTCATATGCAAAGGGTGTCTGCCCTTCCATCCTGGGAGAAAAGCAACCAAGCTCTTTGATGGAACACAAAAAAGCTCACCCTCTTGCACAATTTAGTTCCTACAATCTTCTCTGGGTAATCTGGTCTGAATCTCAGGGAAGACAGACTCCAGAGTTCCAGCTGTAGCCCACCACTGGGAGAAATCACCATGCAGGAGGTGGGGACAGCGGCTCACATCACATCCACAGTCAAGTGTGCTCAGTCGCCTCTTTATGTCGGCAGTTCTGGGATCTTTGGCCAAGAAAATGTGCTGACAATGGTGGACTGGGTCTTCCCGCATTAATTAGCATAAGTCGGACAGCTAACCATGTCTCTACATGCCTACAAGCCACGCTGATTGGGACAGTCCCTCACTGAGACTCTGTCCTCAGATGATTTTAGATTACATCAAGTTGACAATTAAAACTATCACATTACTTATTTTTTTCCTGTCTGGTCCCTTTGCTCTCTGTCTTCCTGGAGCCAACTATGACCTTGAGGTTTGCATTTACTTGAAGCCCTGTCTTAACACGACTTCAAAACCCAAAGAATATATTTCCATTTTGAAGTTCAGAAAAATACCACTGTCTCGATTCCTTCACTTGAAAAAAGTCTCCAAATAAGGGCTCTTGTCTGTTTCATTCACAGATATATCTGAATTGATAATTGGCACTAATCCAGGATAGGAGTGCACAAATATTTGTTACCCGAACCAACAGAGTGAAGTCTTCTAGATAGCTTCATCTTCTCATACATGAAGCTTAGAGATTTGGCTTTAGTTGCTTAACTGGGCGTGAAGGTCAGATGCTTTTGAGGGTGGCTTGCTAGCTTTTCCAATGTAGCCATTTCCTTGTCTTTAAATCCAACTAAGCTGAAACAAGTAAGTCCATTTTAATAATATGAAATAAATGTCTTCCTGCTTATCTTACTGTCTGATTAGAATGTGCCTAAGTCAGAAATAACTTCTCAAGGCAATGAATTTTGCCCATCACAGAAGCACAAAGATAAGACAAAAATGGAGATTATCTTTTATCTGTTGTTGACTTTTAACCTGCCCTAGGTACAGAATTCTTGTTTAACCCAACAAGAGCTCAGAGATACAGATATCTGACCAAGCTTTAAAAATATTACTATATACAATAAGTATGCCATCTTATGATGTCATCATTAACAAATTACAGACATTATTCTTTTTCAAACCGAAATTCTCTGTGTAGCTCAGAGGGATTTCAAACTTACAATGAACCGCAGGCTGGACTTGAATCTATACTGACTCAGCCTCATGGCCTATTCTTTTTTTTTTTTTTTAAAGATAGAGTCTCACATAGCCAAGGCTAGCCTATCTTAAACTTCTGATCTTCCTGTCTTCCCCTCCTAAGTACTAGGGTTACAGGTGTGTATCACCACCCTACTTTATGTGGCTCCAGGGACCCAAACTCGGGGCTTTTATGGATATTAAACAAGCTCTCCATATAATGCATCATGCATCATTTCCTTCAGTGGAATGTTTTTCTTAAAAGATCACTCTTTTTAAATACATATTTCCTATTTTTTACTGTTTCTTACAAAACATTTTATATGTGTTATATAGTTTCAGTAGTAAGCATTAAGTCCTATGTGATGAAACTTGTGAGATGCAGGATGCTTACTTATGCCTGCTAATGCATTTCATATAAAAGACACCACATGCAATTGGAAGGTTTGCAAAGGAGGAAGCCGAGCAGTGCGGGGAGAGATGGCTGCTTGAGGTTGCGGGAGCTCTGTAAGTTGCAGAAGGGAGCCAATCTTCTGAGCCTCTGCCATGTTGCCATGGACTTCTATTCATCAGCAAGGCATTCCTGTGTATTCTGCTTTGCAAGACTGGAAATTCCCTGAGAACTTTCCCAGAAAGCTGCATGCCATTTAAAGGCAAAGAAAACTGAAACTCTGTGTGAACCCAACATGTGGGAAACAAACCTAAGAAAGTAGACACATGGCTCTTTCTAAATGGTGGTATTTTTGAAACATATAACAATGTTCTCTCTTGGACAGGGGTGTGTGCATTATTGTCTCTTGTGTTGGATTTTCCTGATATATAATCAATAAAAAAGTGTCTATTGATTCATAATACATACTTAGCATTGTTTGAGACAGTGGGATTCCTATAGAAGAATCTATATAATCTCTGCCCTTCCAGAGTTTTCCACCAAGGACAAAGAACAAAATCAATGTATTTTAAGGCACAAGGCAAAGCAAGATGACTCTTAATTGCTCTAAGTGCTAAATTGCAATGTACAAACTATTAATACCATACAATTGATTGGGGACGGATACATGAAGTTCAGGACTTGCTCCAAGAATTCTGAGAATCTAGTTCCTGTTTCAGAGTGTGCATGGGTGTTTTTTTCACGAGCAGTAGGTAAAGTGAACACATTTATTTTGTTCACTTTGTTTATTTTAGAATTCACATGGCAAACCTTAAGAGGAGATGAATAAGACCTACAACAATTTGGGGGAAAAGCCTGTGGAGGAAATAGAGTTATCGTTGCTGTTAGAGCTGGCGAAGAGAAGAACAGACCATTGTAAACACAGTGGGTGAATAGGGATGCAGCGAGGGAGGGAGCTAGCCAGAGTGGACTTGGAGTTTTGTGGGAAAGTCCAGGGCCACAAACAATGTGGAACAACTTGTGGGTGGGAGAGGGAAATTAGGAGTTGAATGACTCTGGACAGAGGCAAACAAAGAAAGCTGATGGATATCTTAAGATATCCACACATTACAGATTTTAAATTTGGTTACAGTTGAGGACAGTGGAGCTGAAGGAAGTGGCTGCCGTTGTGGGTATCCTTGTAGGGGAAAATAAAAGTTGGAGCGACAAAGAGAAGCAGGAACCGAATCACCAAGTGGTGAGGGCCTCCTCTTGCTATTGCTGGAGAGGATGGAGAGGAATGCTACAGAGAAGAAAATGGCCACCACTGGACAGACAGCAAGGTGAAGGAATGGACAGGAAAAACGAGCCTCATGCTCTCCAGTGTCCGGGAGATCATGTTGCCAGTGACAGCACAGACGTGATGAACTAGAACTAGACAAGGGGATTTGATCTTCCCCGTGTAGAAATGGCACGGCAGCAAAACTGGGCAATAGCACGATGGCAATTTTGCAAAGTTAAATAGAGACATTCTGATGAGCATATTTAAATATATAAGTCATAAGTGAACCCTCATAGCATATCATACGCTGCATAACTTTAAGTTCCTATGTTGTAACAATACCATTTGGTAGAATGGAGGACAAGAAAATCAAGACCATTTCTCTGAAAGTTGTCACCAAACTCAACATTATTCTTGTCCCTTTCTATTTCAGACTGGTCTGTGTTCTATACATACCTGAATTTAAAAAGAACACCTGTCTGTTTTACTGGATGTGGTGGGGAAGAAAAGGTTTTCCTTTTTATTAGTGGTGATATCTAGGGAAGCTGAAGGATCATAATGACATTTGAAATCAGTTTGATTTTATGTCTTTTAAAAATGTGGAGAGTAAATAATACCATAAAAGTGAAATCTATAAACGTCCAAGGGACCGATAGAACCAAGAAGGCAGATTTTAATTCAATACCAAAAGCACTTTCTAAAAATGTGAACTACCCATAAATGGAAAAAGCTAAGTGTTCCCTCTTCTGGAAATATTGCAGCAGTGGCTCGACTCTGAGGAGATGCTATAGATAGAATTCTTACTTGGGGCGTAAGACTGGGAGACCTCCGTAGCAGCTTTCCTATCACCTTCCTCTCGTGTGTCATGGGTAAGCAGAAAGCTTGTAAGAATACTAATCGTGTCCACTCATGCAAGTAGGGGGCTTGGGGTCTTTAATTAAATATTGGGGACTTAACAGTGCACAGCCTGACCCAATCTACATGACTTGGCGGGTAAGAAGGGATGCTGGTAGCAAAGGGCTAAACACTGTCTTAGAAGTGAACATATGGTACTCAGGGAGCATATAGCGCAGCCTTAAGGAGCCAAAGAAGACTTTAGGGAAGAGGTAACATGTAATCTGAAACTACACCAGAGAATATTTGTTAAGAAGAAACTCAAAGGTCATAAGTTTAAACTAAGGTTTATTCAGAAAACATATTTTCTTTAAAAGGAAACAATTGAAGACTGTCAATCTTTAAGGGTCAGATTTTAGTCAAGTTCTTTTTTTTTTAAATAAATTATCATTGGTAAGTATATGAATAAATGCCCAGCAAATGTAAAGTTATTAAGGTTACCTTAGTTTCTAAAAAGACAAAAAAAATGTTCTGAGGACCGCCACCTGCTGTTTCTCCTTTCAGTCCTCATTACTTCCACCTGTCTCATTGCTTGGGTCAAAACCCCAGGAGTCAACACAGGATATGGTACAGCATAGTCCTCATCCCAGTATGTTTAGGAGGATCATCACAAGTTCAAGACCAGCCTGGGCTTGTAGTCAAATTAAGATCAACCTGGGCTATGTAGCAAGAGCTTGGGAAAAAAAAAAAGCAGATATTCTCAGTCTTCCTGCAAACAAGTCCCATATAGTTTATCAGCTACTTCCAAGAGTACCTGAAGTAACTGCCTCTCTCAGCTCCCAGTGCTATCAACCTGCCACAAACCAGTCATTTCTCCTGAGCACCCTAGATGCCAGTAGCATCCACATTGCACTAGCTGTGAAAAACAGAATCTCTCCAAACTTTGCCAAAGGCCTTTTGTGAAATTAGGAGGCACAAAGTCACCCCAGGTCTGTGTGGTTTTTGCTCATCACTTTACTAACCTTCTTGTTCCATTTTCACCCTTCTATAATCTACACCTAATCCAGTAGCCAGAAAAATTTACTGCAGCGTGCAAGAACCTTGAGAGACCAGAAGTAGTCACACACAGTGATTAGATTTGTCTCTTGGGAGAAAGAGCTTGTGTGGTTACAGGATGTGGTCAAGAAAAGCAGAAAATTAGAGAAACAGAAAAACATAAAGCTTTGGGGTTTGACAGAATGTTACTAGTCTTGGCTCTGCCATTTAGATTCCCCAAGGCCGCCGTAAAGAAGCTCCTACCCTCCTTGGGTTTCAGTGTCTATATTTGCGTGATAGGCATAATTATTCTTACCCCTGACAGGGAGATTAAATAAGACAACATGTTAAAACCCTCCATTGTGCCTCATGCACTGTAAGCGATGTGTGATTGATTGTCAGCTATTGAAACATCTGAGGTAGTAATCGTGGAGTTCAGAAAGGAGGGTAAGCATCAGAGATGTTAGGAATAAACGAGCTTGGGACACACCGACGTTTTTATGTTTGGGGATAAGAAAGAAGTAAAGCACAATGTTTAGATTGTTGATACTGGCAGCTTTGTAGGCACAAAGAGCAGACACTGTGAACTTTCTAAAGAAGAAGAGGGGGTGGTCTCTACTGCAGAAGGAAAGTCCTCTGCTTCCATCCCATCCGTCCTCTTCCCCACCACCCGCCTTCCCTCCATCTCACAGTTCGGAACTTGGGGTCCTTAGCTCTCCTCCAGTGGCACATCGGTCAGATTTAAAGCTGTGTTTAGAAACAAAACCTACAACTTTAATTTCCCTAAACTAAATTTTGTGTTTGCACCGATAGTCAGTTTGGGGGAAAAGAGAAAACTACTGAAGCTAACAGTACCTGTGATATCAAAAATACATTTTGATGTTGGTGAGACGGTTTTGCAGGTGAAAGCACTTGCCACAACCTGATGACCTGGATCAGATCCCCAGGACCTCCATGGTTGAAGGATAAAACCCACTCTCCCAAATTGTTCTCTGACTTGGATGTGTTCATAGTGATATATGCAAACCCCCCAAATAATACTAATTTTAAAACTATAAATACATTCTGAAGCTTCCCCAGACTTCTGTAAATATTACTTTTTATTTGAAATTATAGTATTTATGTATTTTTCAAGTAAACATTATTTAAGAAACCCCTAGACATCTCCGAAGGCCTTTGGTAGAAACAGGGTAAGACTTCCTGCTAGTTCATTACAGAAGTCATGCATGCTTATTAGTGTGTTGTTGGTGGTGTGTACTGCTGCCTTTGCTTCTATCCCTAAGACCCAACCATCACCCCATGTTCCTCCAAGGAAAACAGCCGCATGAGTTAGTGTTTGTCATTGTTCTGACCAGTCTTTGAACCCTTCGCTTTTCCCTTGGTCTTAAGATGTCAGACTGATTTAAGCACTGCCCACTCACTTTTCCACCATCCACAAGCGTTACTGAGCAGAGGCTACTGGGCTGCATTGCTCTTTAGCACGGAACCTAGCAGCAGTTTGTCATTTGAGGGCTGTAGTCAAAAAAAAAAAAAGGAGACTTGTAGGGAAGTTACCAGACAACACGGGAGTTACTTTGCTCAGGATAAAGTTTTACAGCATGCGAATTCCCTCACATTTATTGGGAGGTGACATTGAGAAGAAAGGAAATTCCAATAAAGGATCGAGTTTGCCCAGATTGGGTAAGTAACGTTTGTAAAGCTGTTCTGCATTTTCTATCAGTCTTTGAAACCTTAAGCAGAGTGAAGGACATTTTGTTCTCCATCACGATGCCTTTAGCATCCTCGGTTAGGTTGAGGAACAAGTAGAATATTTAGGATATTTTCATTCCTTCAGTCATTAGTCTCGAGGTACAATGTTGATGATCACTGTAGTTGCAATTATTAGGCAAACATTGACTTTAAAAGCATTTTGCAATGAGTTGTTGGTTTTTCATAAATGAGTGCATGACACCTGCTGGCCGAATGTGGAATTTTACATAGCTATTGAAGTGGAGTTTGAGAATGTTCCATATAGTGAAATCCATCGATTGGAAATGCACAGTTCTATGTGTTTTGATCAGTACGTGTGGTTACATAACCACCATCAGGATTCAGAACAGTCCTATCAACTCCCAGAGTTTCCCTGAATCCTTTTGTAGTCGATTCCATCTTCAGGACCAAGTGAACACTGATCTGCTTTCTGTTCCAATAGCGTTACATTTTCCAAAATGCCATGTGCATGGAATCATATGGAATGTAGCCTTATGTGTCTGCCTTCTTGCCTTTAACTCCAAACTCGGCAGATTCAGCCTTGCTGCTACAAATATCAGTAGTTTGCTCTTTTTCACTTTAAGTAACCTTTACAGAATGAGTAAATCACAATGTGTTTTAATAGGTGGCAGAAATTTGAGCTATTTTCAGTTCTCTCTCTCTCTCTCTCTCTCATGTTTACACCTTTAAACTTGACATGTAATTGTACATATTTATGAAGTGCAGTGTGACATTGCGATACATTTAAACAAAATGTAATAACCAGAGCCTGACAATTGGCCTACCCATTATTTCTGGCATTAATCATCTCCTTGTATTGAAGGCATTCAAGATCCTCTCTACTAGCTATTTTGAAATATGGAATTAGCTGTTTCCCACCACAGTTACCCTATTGGACTATAGAACACTAGAAATTATTCAGCGTACCCACAGAAATACTGTACTAGATATACCCTCTCTTTAATCTTTTCTTCCTGAACCTTCTCAGTCTCTGGTATCCACTGTTCCTATTCTATACAAAGTCAAATTTTAGCACACACACACACATACAAGGGAGAGGAAGAGATATCTGTCACTCTGTGCCTGATGTATTTACTCAATACAATGTTTTCCAGGTCCACCCGTGTTGCGCAAAGTATGGATTTGATTCTTTTTGTGACTAACTAGTATTCCAGCGTGAATAAGAGCACATTTTATTTACTGATGGACACTTGGGATGATGCCAAATTTTGACTAATTTTGGCAGAATAGTGTGGAAACAACCAAGGGAAGGCAGGCAGATTCCTTTTCAGTACACTTTTTTTTTTTTTTTTTTTTTTTAGTTATCCACTCAGCTGCAGAACTGCACCCTCTGGTAGTTCTATTTCTAGCTTGTTTGAGGGAAACTGTACTGGGTTCCACAATAGCCATATTAACTACATTCCTACTAAAGTGCTAAGAGCTCCACTCCTCACCAACCACGTGTGTGTGTGTGTGTGTGTGTGTGTGTCTGTGTGTGTGTGTGTCTGTGTGTCTCTGTGTTTGCTGTTATAGCAAGTCGTTCGTTATTTAGTTGTTTTAACTGGGATGAGAGGATATCTCATTGTGGTTCGATCTCTTAGAGATGCTTAGAATTTTTTCTATACATTCACTCGTCATTGGGTATCCTCCTTTTGCAAAATGCCCATGGGATCATTTGCCCTTCTAAAAACTGGATTGTTTGGCCTTCTGTTGAGTGCCTGAGTTTCGCACAGTCTCTGAATTCAAGTCTCCTACCCAGCAAATCATCTGCAGTTCTCCCTCACCTTGTACACCCCTTTCACACCATGGAATAGAGATAGAAAAAGATTGTTTTCTTTGTTGTGCACAAGCAGGTTAGTCCAATAAAATCCCACCTGACAGCCTTTGCATTAGCTGTCTGTTTTTTCAAATATATTTTAAAATATATGTATATATTTTTATATTATATATACATATATTTAAAAATATATGTATATATTTTATATTATATATAGATATATTTTCATTCTATTTCTCAGTCTTTAAAGGTGTGTCAATTTTATCAATTTTATCTTGTTGTTGTTGTTGTTATTTGTGGTTTTGATTTGTTTGTTTTTTGAGGCATGTGAGGACCAGGCCGACACATAGAGTCATTAGAGGCACTGTGCCACCAACCATACCCAGCTAAAATATAATGTCTTGGTTTTGTTGATATTCATTCTTTAGCCTCAATTTTATCTATTTACTGTGATATTATCCCTTTGCTGCCTTGAGATTTGGGATTGGTTTTCTTCTTGCTTTTGTCATGTTGCTAGCTTGCTCATTTGAAGTCTTTTTGCTTCTTTATTCAGGGTGATCTTAAACTTCTGATCCTCTTTCCCCCACCTTCCAAGCTCTGCGCCAGCCTGCCCAGTGTATGTGGTGCTGGGGATTGAACCCAGGGCCTTGTGCATGCTAGGCAAGCACTCTGTCTCCAGCCCCAGAAGAGGCAGTTATCATACTCTTAGTTCTCAGTGCCACTCTAGCTGTATGTGACAGCTCTGGGGGAGAATGTCTTTCCACTTTTCCTTGATTCAAGAACATTTTTAATCCCCTTGTCAATTTCTCTTTTTTAAAAAAATTCTTTTATTTCTTGAGATCATAACATAATTACATTGTTTTCCCCCTTTCCCCTCCAAAGTGTTTGTCAGAATCTTTGCATTTCGTGAATCTTGTTATATTTCCATGCTTTGCACATTCCTCCGCCCCTCCAGCTGGAAGGGAGTTGTTCATTGGTGCAGATCCTTTCTGGGGCGGGGGCAGTGAGTGGCGGGAGCAGTGAGTGGCAGGCTGCTCCACTCAGTCTTACTGCTTTCAGATTTGCTTCTGGCTCTTTATGATTATGAGCAAGGTTTTGATGAACATGTATGTTTTCGTGTGCACACATAAATCTCTGCTTGGTAAATACTGAGGCCTTGGGTACTGTTACCCAAGATGAATGAATGTTTGACTGTATAAGAAACAACGTCTTCTGCTGTTGAAAGGTAGTTTTATACACATTCCTTATGGTAAATGCATGTTTCATTTTTTTTGTAGTTCTTTTTATTTAGCTTATTATTTTTGGGACAAAGCTCTCACTATGTGACACTCTGGCCTGGAACACACTGTGTCTCCCGCCCCTCACCCACCTGGCGCTATCCTTGTGACAATTCTCCTGCATTGAATTCTTGAGTGCTAGAATTACAGATGTTCACCAACACACCTGGATGTGTGATTCACTTGAGAAGACACATTGACTTTTGCTTTCCAAAAGTAATTTTGCCTGCCATATCTCTGTTCTAGCTTATTCTCTGTGCTTCATATCTTTGTTATAGAAATTATTTGGACAAATATATCTTTAACTTCACTTGAGACAAACAAGAGTGGTTTTCTTAAGATCGTCATGAACTAACACTCAAAAGAGAATGGGCTGTTACATAAAAGGAAGAGTAGAGCCTTGAAGCCAGCAGCATGACGGCTGCACAGACCTTACTGGATAAACAAGTTACATCTGTGAACATCGCTTACTGCAGCCTCATCCTGTGGATGGTACAAGTGTCTACACTGCAGGCTTTACCAACAGGGATGAGTGTAGACTGGAGTTGGCATGGAGGAGGTGCTACTCCTGCTGTCTGTAGCTAAATTTAAAACTTCTGCTGTGGTAGGGCATGGAGTTTATGAGGCCGTGCCCCTAGCTGGGGTCCCTGTTGCTAATTAGTGGCTGCTACGGGAAGGAGGGCCATTTTCTTAGGTGTTGCTGCTCACAAGTTTCTCACGATCCAGTAAACGACTCTAGAACCACGCACATGCGAGCAATTCTAATTAGACTCAGTCGGTCAGGTTTTAAAGGGCCTGGGAGAGGAGAGGAGACGGGGATGTGAAGGGGAGACTAGTACCAAAATACATTGAATAAATGTCAATTAATGAGTGACCATTTATTTTGAAAAATAAAAGTTTGACTAAGGCAAAAGCCTGCATTCTAACAGCAAGCAATAGCGCATGGTTTGCGTCTTATTGTTTACTAGAACAGTGTTTTTTAATAAGACTTATACTTGCCAGAGATAAGTGAATTTTTGTTCCTACTGTTTGGGATGTGAGAATTTTAAAGCTTTGCTATTCTAACCCTTTATCACACAGAATTCCATGTCCAAATTATGCCATTGATTTGAGAAACCTCATTATTGCACAAATTCTGTAATGGATGCTATAGCTTATTTAATATGATCGCCCTAGGCTGGGATTCATCATAACTTAATAACATATTTATTAATTTATTTGTTCACTTTGGGAGAGGGCATGCCTGTCATGGCATACAAGCATGGATCAGCGAACAACTTTACCTTGGTCTCCTTCCACGATGTGGCCTTCAGGGCTTGAACTCTGGTCATCTGGCTTGGTGACCAGCGCCTTTACTGGCGGAGCCAGCTCACTCACTCTAACTTAGTCTCTCTATATTCACTGAAGAGCTATTTTTCTAAATTTATTTTTAATTTTTAAAACAATCCCTTTTTATTTATACCAATCCCAGTTTCCTCTTCCTCCCCTTCTCCTGCTTCCCCATCTTCTCCCATCCACTCCTCAGAGAGGGTAAGGCCTCTCATGGGGAGTCAACAAAGCCTGGCACATCACTTGAGACAGGACCAAGGCCCTCCCCCCTGCATCTAGGCTGAGTAAGGTATCCCTCCATAGGGAATGGACTCCAAAAGTCCAGTTCATGCACTAGAGATAAATACTGGCTCCACTGCCAGTGGTCCCACAAACTGCCCAAGCCACACAAGTGTCACCCACATTCAGAGAACCTCGTTCGGTCCTATGCAGGTTCTCAAGCTGTCAATCCAGAGTCAGTGAGCTCTCACTAGCTCATGTCAGCAGTTTCTGTGTGTTTCCCCGTCATGGTCTTGACCCCTTTGCTCATATTATTGTTCCTCCCTCTCTATTACTGGACTCCAGGAGTTTGGCCCAGTGCTTAGCTGGGGATCTCTGCATCTGCTTCCATCAGTTACTGGATGAAGGTTCTATGATGACAATTAAGATAATCATCAATCTGATTACAGGGGAAGGGCAGTTAAGGCAACCTCTCTCCTCTTGCTTAATTTCTTAGCTGGGGTCATCCTGGTGGATTCCTGGGAATTTCCCTAGTGTCAGTTTCTTGCTAACCCCATAATGGCTCCCTCTAGCAAATGATATCTCTTTCCTTGCTCTCCCTCTCTGTCCCTCCCCAACTCTACTTTCCAGATCCCTCATGTTCTCCTCCCTCTCTCCACTCTCCTTCTACCCTCTACCTGCCCACCACAGTCCCAATTTTTCTCAGTAGAACGTGTCTATTTCCTTTCCAGGAGAATTCATATGCGTCTTTCTGAAGGTCCTCCTTGTTTCCTAGCTGCTCTGGGGTTGTGGACTGTAGGTGGATTATCCTTTGCTTTATGGCTAATATCCACTTAGGAAGCAAAAGCAGGGACAGTGGGCTTTAGCCTTGCTAGTCTAAAGCTTTGCTAAGTTTACTGGAAGGCAGCTAAATGACAGAAATCTTAGTTTATCGGGCTGCACTGACACCTGCTGGTAAGAAAGTCAATTTTTAAAAATTCTGTTTTAGATATAGGCCCTACTTTAGTCTTCAAAACTTATATTTGCATTCTAGGTTTAAAACATTAGTAGCTGTAAATAGAAATTTTTGATTCATAGTAAGCCTGTGGGCACATTATAAACCACTGACTCTCAATCTTCCTAATGCTGCGACCCTTTAATACAGTTCCTCATGTTGTGGTGACCTCCAATCATAAAATGATTTTCATTGCTACTTCATAACTATATTTTTGCTACTGCAATGAATCTTAATGTAAACATCTGTCTTTTCTGATGGCCATGGGTGACCCTGTGAAAGGGTCTTTTGATTCCCCAAAAGGGTTGCAAGTCACAGGTCGAGAACTGCTACTCTAAACAGAAATGGTGTTAAGGAGCAAGTATCCTCAAAGATAACCTCTCCAGGTCTGCTTGTCATCCTGACCTTCCACCCTCAGACACTACGGTCCCGAGCAATGCTTAAATCAGAGCCCACTTAGAGACCCTGCTCTGGACAGATGGGCCTAGGCAGAGTGAAGGCACCGATTTCAAGAGGGGGATATTCTAGGGTAGCATTTTCTCTTGCCAGAAAGGAAAACATGGCTGCTACTGCTTTTGCCTCAGATAGGGCTTCACATAGTCTAGGGCAGCCTCTGATGTGCTGTGTCACCAAGAATGACCTGGACTTCCTCTTGTCTCCAGTTTCTGCACGCTGGGAGTGTAAGTGTGTATCACCGCATGTGGTTCACGCTGTGCTGAGGGTTGAACCCGGGGCTTTGTGCATGCTAGGTGAGCGCTCAACTAACTTAGCTCCACCCATGGCTGCTACTTTTTAAGACCAACTGATTCAACACTCTAACTTAGGGTCATCAAATTTTACAATTGGAAAGAAATTTACTAATCATTTACTTTGCCCCTCTCTTTCATAAATGAGGAAGGTGAGAAAAATAAATTTAAATAATTTGGGTACCTGGAAGATTCTAGGGGAAAAGAATTCCCTGATGTTCACATTCTAGAATCCTTCATTAGGTGAGTATTGTTTGTGACTTAAACCAAAAAAATTATACGTATAAACATGCTTTAAAATTTATATCTAGTTTTCCCCAACTCTTCTGTGACAGCTTTCCCAAACTCGAGATGTGTTATTTGAATACACAGTGTGTTATGTAACACTGCTATCTGCTGCTTCCAAACTATCATTTTCCCCCCAAGTCCTCCTCAGAAAAACAAACTGTTTTCTTGATGTGAGACTGGAAAGGGGACTGTGGGTCAGAGAGGGGACGCTAGTCACCATAAGGCTTCTCGGGAGACCTGTACGGCTTTTCTGACGGGGCTGTGCTCACAGTATCACACTGGACGTCTTACAAACACAGACAAAAACATTTCTTCTTGGGTTTTTCATTCGTGCAGGCATCGTCACATGGGCAACACGTTATAACACAACTTTCAAGTGAGAAAGCATGCTGTGTAGGTATAACCAAATGGCAAAATGATGCCAAGCAGGTTTTTGCTGTCACGGTCAAATGTGCCCTGCTTATTGGTGGATACTCAGCAACACCACCCTCACCATACCAGAGGTGAGGAGTGTCCTTTCAGTTGTAACAACCAAAACTATTTCTCCAAATTGCCAGCATGCACACACATAAATACATACACACACATACACACACAATTGGTCCAGGTTAACATCTGATATGAAATAAAGCTGTTTTCTTGTGATCAAAAAAAAAACAAAAGAAAACAAAGCAAAAAAGAACTACTTTAAAAATCCCAATCAGGTATTTTACTTTCCCTTAGGAATAAATGAAATGCTGAGATACAAAAAGAGGTCCAAGAGTCACCTCCCAATTAGGTAAATACTTCTGGAGGCAGGACTATAATCCCAGTGACCAAAGGCTGAGGCAGGAAGACTGTAAACTGAAGGCAAGCCCACATAATAAACTAAATAAGACCATCCTGGATGACACAGCAAACACACAGACACACAGACGATAGACACACACACACACACACACCTTTGCTGCAGTGGGATTATAATATATACTTTGGTATTTGCAGAATTTGTTCTCTCTTCATGCTGTACAGTGTAATTTTGATACAACCATACTTTGTAACTTTAAAACCAACCTCTTGGCTGTAATGCCCTTTGTCTGTGATGGTGTTAAAGAATCCTTTTGTTCCTGTAGCATGGCCAAGTTTCTTCCTGACCAACATGTGAAGTTTCAGGGCAGGGTTTCAGCCTGCAGGGAAGGGAATTAAGGAGGGTCAAGACTCAATGCAAGAGTAAGTTGGAAAATAATGGGGTTTTATGCTGTGAAAGACTTCATGAAAGGAGAGAGGCTGGGGGTGAATAAACCAGGGTGTGGGGGA
The DNA here is from genome assembly GCA_028555095.1 of Dicrostonyx torquatus. Lineage (NCBI taxonomy): Eukaryota > Metazoa > Chordata > Mammalia > Rodentia > Cricetidae > Dicrostonyx > Dicrostonyx torquatus. The sequence continues at coordinate 1,593,741 of JAQHUG010000019.1, read as the reverse complement.
GTAACAAAGTTGGGAGTCTTGTTAGACAAAAGCTGTACAGGATAATGAATTATGTGTCCACATAACAACCTTGAAGTCATTCCTAGAAGCCCTTCCAAAGCTTCCTGAAGCTTCTACCAGCCTTCTAGCTGTCACGGGTAGATCCTCACCACCTTTTCGGCCTTCTCAACATAAAGTTCTGTGAAAAAGAGGCCTTTGAAGCCCGGTAGCATGCCAACATTTTATGTGAAATAAGTAGATGACAGGAAAATTGAAATGGTGAAGTGGGGAAGGCTGATGGGAAACAGGTGTCCCCGATAGGCTATTAATAGTGTCACCAAGGCAACACGTCTGGCGGAGTCTAGCAATGTGTATCAAAACCCCTAAAAAGACGAGACGAAAACCACTACATAGATCCAGGTGCTCACTTTCATTGGACTTCATGTTAAGGAAATAATCACAGGATATGCTCCCAGATATGGGAGAAAGGCAGGGTTGTTGATCTACCCATTATTGTAGAGTAAGAAGGCAGGTGAAATGGGAACATTCTAACCGATTGCAGAATCATGGTATGCACAATGAAATAACCAAGAAACCATGCTATTAAGACATCTGTTTGGGCACCCCTCCACTACTGCTAGGAGTCTTAGCTGGGGTTATCCTTGTAGTGTAGCTAGAAGTATTCTCCATCCTGCTGGTCCCCCTGGGCTGGTTTTTACTTGCCTGTTTCTAAAGCTGCTTATGAAATAACCACTCTGAGGTTTATTATCAATTACAATTGTTTGGTCAGTGTCTTAGGCTTCTTACGGGGTAGCTCTAACCATTAAATCAACCTATTTCTATTAATCTGTCTAGTGCCACGAGACTGTGGCTTACTGGTATATTACTCCTTTGGCAGCTACATGGCATCTCTTTTGATTCTGCTACTCTCTCTCTCTGTTTAGATTTCCCACCTGGCTTTATTCTCCTAAGCCACTGGCCAAAACAGCTTTATTCATCAACCAATAAAAGCAACACACACACAAAAGGACATCCCACATCATTGTAGATTCCTGGAGGTGCCTGAACTGGCCATCTTCTGTGATCAGGTTGGTGATTGTCATCAGAGAGCCTTCATCCAGTAACTGATGGAAGCAGAAGCAGAGATCCACAGCCAAGCACTGGACCAAGCTCCAGGAGTCCTGCTGAAGAAAGGGAGGAGGGATTGTACAAGCCAGGGGTATCAACGTCAAGAAAGGGAACCCACAGAAACAGCTGACCTGAACTCATGGACTATGGATTTAGGAGCTTGCATGGGACCTACCTAGGCCCTCTGCATGTATGTGACAGTTGTGTAGCTTGATCTGTTTGTAAGGCTCCTAGCAGTGAGCTCATGATCTGTCCCTGCTGCATTTAGCTGGCTTTTGGGAACCTGTTCCCCAAGCTGGATTACCTTGCCCAGCCTTGATGCATGGGGAAGAGCTTAGTTCTGCCTCAACTTGATGCCCCATGCTTTGTTTATGCCCATGGGAGGCCTGCTGCTTTCTGAATGGAGATGGAGGAGTGGATGGGGAAGGGTTAGATGGGAGGGGGAAAAGGAATGGGAGGTAAGGAGGGAGCAGAAACTTTGGTTGGTATGTAAAATAAATGAAAAAATTTAATTAAAATATGCTGGGCAGTGGTGGTGCATACCTTTAATCCCAGCACTTGGGGGCCAGAGGAAGGCAGATCTTAGTGAATTAGAGGCCAGCCTGGTCTACAAAGCAAGTTCCAGGACAGCCAGGACTGTTAAAGAGAGAAACCCTATCTCAAACAACAACAACAACAACAAAATCTGTTCAGCATGGTCAAGATGTGGGTAAAGGCACTTGCCCTGAAGCCTAAGAGTCTGGTGCCTCTAACCTGCATGGTGGAAGGAGCTAATTCACTCTGGGAAGCTGTCCTCTGACCTTCACATATCACACACACACACACACACACACACACACACACACACACTATCACACACATAAAACAAAAACATCTTTCTTAAAAAAGTATTTTTTAAAAACCATATGCTCAGAAAGAGTTCTGAAACTACAAATCAAAATGTCATTAGTTGGATGATCATTTCTCTCTCAACAAACACACAAACACACACACACACACACAAATCAATACAGGGTCTTATGCTGTAGTGGGTCTGGTCTTCACGGGAATTCTCCTGCCTCAGCCTTCTGAGTGTTGGGATTACAGATGTGAGCCACCATATCTGGATCTTTATCTCTTCACACTGCCATAAATATGCCAACAGTGACAGAATATATATTGCCTTCATGTTCAGAATAAAGACATCTGGTCAGATGTGATGGGTCATGTCTGTAAAACAGCATTTGGGAGACTCAGGCAGGAAGGCCATAAGTTCGAGGCCAGCTTGGATTATGGAAAACTCTGTCTCCAAAACAAACAGAGCAAACGGAAATAAGGGAAAATAATGAAAACAAGGGACAACCCCGATGGTTCCTGTGTGCTAGGCACAGACAATGTTCTCAGTATCTCTTGGTGGATGCTGGGCTTCCTAACATTATCTTCAGTGATCACCCCAACAGCTTCTGAAATGGGGAAGCCACCATATTCTATCCAGGCACACTATCTTTTTCTTCAAAGGCAATTACCAATATAACCATGAATATTAACCTATTCTGAGTTTCCCAATTTTGAGACCATACAGGCATTACTTAAGAAAAATGAAGAAACACAAGCACTCTTTGATGAGGAAATAGGAGCCTAGACTGGTTAAATAACGAGATGCCTAGCAAGGATTTGCGCCCCGAGTCTAAAGGCAGAGCCTGCAGGCTTCACGTCTGAGCTACATACACTGTTTCATGGGTGTAGTTTTGAGCCTGTGCAAGTGATTTTGGATCGTGTGGGCATGAGTAAGAGGTATTCAGGGGAAGACAGCCATAGGGAGCAAGCCACAGAGCAGGGGTCTTCTGTGTGTAGACCAAAATGTACTCTTATTGACTATAATATGTGAGACCACATTACTGTTTATATGCTATAATGCTGTACTTCAATTTAAAACACTGATAGGAAATCAAATACAGGAATAGTTTCCCAGGTGGTGAATATATCAACTTTTCAACTTCATTGTCAGTAGTATCTTAGAGCATGGAGAAATATGTAAGGCACCACAAAAGTAGCCCGCTCAGTCATTAACACAGAACATCGGAAGGGTTGGAGTTTATTTATTTGATAGTGTCCTACCAAGAGGCAAAAAATTACTGCCAAATTTGGAGAAAGCATGACTTTTAACGAGGTCAAGTTTAAAGAAAAAATATTGCATTAAGACACACATACACACTCGGTTGTTAGACAGACACTGGACTGACAGCAGGAAGATATTACAGTGGAGCTTCAGCTGCCGTTATTCTGCTGTTTCACACCTTTGAAAATGCATCGGCCTTATAAAAAGAGAAAAACAGTGATACACAGAGGCCTGACAGAGTATTCCTTTTCAGTAGCGCTGAACAAACTATAAAAATACCAGACAGGTCACAGACACATGGTTCCCCTAAGAAAGAGCAGGTGATAGCAATAGGAACAGTGAACAACTGTGGGTATCCCACAGTCTTCTCACACGATGGCTCAGTTCTTCTACTTATTTATTTTTGCAACTATATAATTGGATTATCATGATGAATAGTGCCTTGGGACTTAAAAACCATACCAACAAAATGCAGGGTTCCGGATGCAAACACCTGTGTCACACAGCTATTAAATATCTACAGGAGAGCATGTGCTTTAATAATAGAGATCTTTGATACTAAGGTCTTTAATTTCTGCTGCTTCTACTTAATGACTCTTTCAGAAGTTCTTTTATAGTATTTATTAAACATTCTGTAAAATGTAAGAAAGAACGTACATTCTCACGGTCACACACAGTGACAGATTGCAGTGACACATTTACTCCTTGTTGGTTGCATATGAGAGACATGGGCTGGCTGTGCATTTTAGTGATCCATGCAGGGTAGGCTCACAGAAACACCAAGCAAACAATTAGACTGGTCACACGTGAAAACTTACCCTCCCAGTCACAGAGGCTTAACAGCAGAATTACCAGCACTCATTCACACCTTCGTCAAAACCATGCCGGGCTCGGTTAATTCTGGTTAGAAGGGCCACAAGTGACACTGGCAACCAGGAATTTTCCTGGTTCTTGACTACACTCTCTTTACATGGCTTTTCCCTATACCGCAGGCATTAGCTGAAGAAGCATTTCAGGCTTCAGATAAAGACAACCAACCTTCACTGAAAAGCTGGAAAGGGTCTCTTGAGTCTGGTCCTGGAAGCAGCTTGCTGTAGGTCCTTAAGGCAAATGCCAGGGCTCGCTCAAACAAGTTGGAGAGCAGTCTCGAGATGTAAACAATAATATCATGACCAAGGAGTAACAACCTTGGACAAAAGCTCTTCACAAACGGGCCTGTCTGGGTAAGACAGGCTTCTTGGCTTTTGCAGTTCAGGTGGTTTACATACTAGAAATACTGCATATGTTTCTTGTTTTGTTTCTATTGTAGAGACTTGTGGACTAGACCAAAGTTCAGGGTGTTGCTTGAAAACCAAAATTACACAGCATGGAGAAGCCAATCAAAAAAACCTACCTTTGATTGTTTCCTGTTCAAATTTTACTTTTGTGGTTGGCATATGGAAAACCAAACTGGGAAATCATGATGTTGGAGTATTTTAAGGGCATGCCATCGTAGATATTAACAAGCTTATTTATGCAGTAAGATCTCTGCAGAAAGTGTTCTGCCCGATGCCACATTCCAGAATAGCCATTGGTTTCTTTCTCCAGATTGATTATGTTTATAGGTTTCACAAATATCCCCGAAGACTTCCCAGTGTGCTTGGAGACCATGAAATTCATAGCAATATCATCGCAGTTCTGAGTCTCATCGACCAGTGCGTGGACGGCTGCAGGCTGTCTCTGAAAGAGGTCCAGGTATTTGCTGTTGAAGAAGGAGGCGCCGATGAGCACCATGGAGTACTGGTCACCGTTTCCAAGCCCCGGTGCCTGCAGTTCAAAACCTCCATAACTGTAGATACCGGAAGAAGTGGCAACATGCTTTCTAGGTACAAATCCTACAATCTGATCAGGAAATTGCTGAGAAGAGGAGGAAACGAATTATTAGTGTGGCATTTCTTTAGAGAAGACATAGACAAAACATTTATTACAGAGGAGGTGGCTGATTTTTCAACTTGTCCTTATTTCTATATCCTCCCCTTAGTTTACACCCCAATTTCCTCTAATTTTGGACAACCTCATAACTTTGTCTCCTGATAAGTTTAAGTTGTACCACAACCAAAATCTCCCTGAGAAATGATTATAAACAGTGCCCTGATTATAACATCTGATCTAACAAATTTTAGTCACCATGGAGTCTAGTCCTTTAAAATTTGCTGTAAGAAAACTTGATCGTGATGGGCGTGGTGGCACACACCTTTAATCCCAGCACTCCTGGGGAAGGGGCAGGCAGATCTCTGTGAGTTCAAGGCCAGTCTGGTCTACAGGGTGAGTTCCAGGACAGGCAGGGTTATATAGAAAGACCCTGACTCAAAAAACTAAACCAAACCAACCAAAAACTACCTCACCCCAAAACAACAACAAAAACCCAAAAGGCAAAAAAACAAGCAAGAAAAGTTGATCACATGAATATTATTATGAGATAAGATTTGAGTGATCATTTGAAAAACTATTCTAATCTCTTACGTGTATATAAACAAATATATCCATAGAGTTGACTTTTATTGCTTTTTCAATATTTATTTTTTCCTGTGTTGATTTTAATGTTCTTGAAAGTCACTATTGATTTTAAGCAATTTCAATATTGTTAAAATTTTAAATTTTATGCCCTTTCAGATTTAGATATTTCCTTTTCAAAAAGAAATTTAATGTGAATTTAAAAAAGTAATAAAACATAAGTTACATAATTACACACACATACAGATAAGAGATAAAGGATCTTTGAAGAAAGAGTAGATAGTAGCAAAAACAATCATATTAAGGAAGGGCTTCCTAAAGGTAAAACAAAAAACAGCAACCAAAAGAAAACGTTGAATTTACAGGATTGAAAGTTTAAAAGTTTAATTCATTCTCACGAATAATGTGAACATCACCCAGTTTGAGTTTTATCTGACCAGGCAAGGGACAGGCTCTTGCATGCGCGCGCGCACGCGCACACACACACACACACACACACACACACACACACACACACGCACACGCACGCACGCACACACACACACGCACACACACATGCACACACACACACACGCACACACATACGCACACACATACACACGCACGCACACACACAGTCTGGGCTGAATTAAATTTCAAGGAGCTCAGAGTACAATGAGGGTATTCACACACGGAGTGGGGATTACCATGCCTGCAGAGGTCAGAAGGCTATAAACAAGGCAGTTGGGTGCACTGAGGATAGTGATCCCTGTGTTGTTGGAGACAGAGAGGATGCTCAGGTGATGGATGGAGGATAAAGGTTAGTAGGCTCCAAGGAAGAACCATTTACATTGGCCAAATACTGGAGAAAGCCAGGGGAAGGCACCAAGGCGGGGCGGTGACAGGCATGTGTGGGCACAGTGCCCGTCTTCGCCATCTTACGTGCACACACCAAATTACGAAGAGATGCAGGAAACTGACCACACAGTCAGACACACACACATGCACACACATGCACGCATACACACACACCCACACATGCACACAAGCACACATACACATGTACACACGCACACACACAGTCTAGGCTGTATGGTTTTTGATATTTTATGTCTAAAACTTAAAATACTATTTATATTTCTTTATAGTTCATTGCTCTAACAAATCACATCTTTACAGTGTACCTGATTCTACCTTTATATTTAGGGTAGACTGATTTTTTTTTTTAAGCCTTAAGTAGAAATCTCATAGCTGAAGCATTATATTAGAACTTTTATATTAGAAAATTTTATTTACAGGGCAGGAAAAAAAACTGTTAATGTAGAAAAAAAGTACAATTCGTTAATCAATATGCGAGGCATGAAATTAAAATCTGCAGTTTTCAGAAGGCTAGGATGGCGGGGCATTGTCACCACCTGCCCTCCACGTCCCACGTGGCTCTGAAGGAGGCTTCACTGTGAACCTGACCATCCAGGCTCTGAGGGAGGCTTCACTGCGAACCTGACCATCCGGGATAGCGCAGTATGTAATCAGAAGATCTGCCCATGGTTCTGGATTCCAGCAGCTTGTAAAGCAGCTTGCGAAGCTCAGCTATTATTGCTGTATGTTCAGTGGGAGAGCTAGCGAGCAATTTATGCCTGCTCGTTCAAGCTGGCATGTAGGAAAAACCACGCCAAAACAAACACCTGCCACCACAATGGCACGCACACAATTATTATCTCAGAATTTCTCAACACGGTCTCCACTAGGATGCAGTCTTGTTGAGGCGATAAATGCTTCCTTTTACAACAAGTTTCTTACATTGTGAACACACAAAAACATTTCCCATTTGAGACATGAATGGTCTGTGGAAAACGTTTCTGCATTGCAGTTTGGCTGAGACAGATCACTTCACTCTTCTTGGGAAGCTAATTCCAATTTTGCTTCCTACTACACCAAAATGGGAAGCTAATTTTCATGTTGTCTTATTTAAGCTCAAAAACTCTTGACTGGCCTGTGACAATTTGAGCTATGGTTTAGATATTGCCTAAATAGTTTTTGTGGCCTCCATGTTAAACTAAGCTGCCCTGGCTAGGTATTACACAGATAAAACTTTACCCATACAATGTCATAAAAGATATAGCAACATTACCTGCCAAATTGAGAAAGCAAAAACAAGGTCCTGGGCACTAATGAGTGTGTCATCATCTACCATTAATACTGCTGCAATGGAAAAGAAAAAAAATACATTGAACAGTCTGGAAATAAATACAAAAATCAGCAAGATACAGTTGCGTCTACACATACCGTTCACACTGAGTGTTTTTGAACCCAATTAGTAAATTAAAAATGTATTCTTAGATCTGTCTAGTAGGATATTTCCCTGTGGGGAAATATTAACATGCAATTATAGTCCATCAACCCAGAAATGAACCCTTAAATACAGCCAAGGTTCTTTTAAGAAAATCCTACCCTGGAGAAACTGTTACGCATGGGAAGAAGAGAGTGATACAAATACATTAAGCATAAATGGTGCTGGCTGTGCTGGCTGGCTTTATGCGAACTTGACACAAGCTGTAGATACCTGAGAGGAGGGAGCCTCCACTGAGAAAATGCCTCTATAAAACTGGGTTGTCGGCAGGCTTTTAGGGCATTTTCTTAATTAGTGATTGATAGAGGAGGATCTGGCCCATTGTGGGTGGTGCTGTTCCCTGAGCTGACGGTTCTAGGTTCTAGAAAAAAGCAGTTGTGCACGTCATGGGGAGCAAGCCAGTAGGCAGCATCCCTTCATGGCCTCTGTATTAGGTCCTGCCTCCAGGTTCTTGTTCTGTCTGAATTTCTGTCCTGACTTCTTCAATGATGAACAGTAATGTGGAAGTGTAAGGCAAATAAACCCTTCCCCCTCCCCCGCAAGTCACATTTGGTCATGGCGTTTTATCACAGCAATAGTGACCCTGGCTGGGACAGTCATCTTACGACTTTCTTAGTGAATAATATACACTCTGCAAGTACTATGCCACATGGCATACCTTTGAAAAATATTTTAACATTACCCTCTTTGTTATCATTACAAGATGCATGTGATTTCCTCCCCCAGGAAACTGTTTGTTAGAAACCTGGAAATCGCTTAAGTGTTTCAAAGTGCTTTTTTATGATAACTCCCCTAAAATCCAGCGGTTCGTCTGCCCACCCACACGCGCCCTGTCAGCCGCAGAACCCAGTTTTGACTCACCGTTGGTCTCCAGCTCGGGGAAGACCTGGAGTCGATTCCTCATCTTGTTGGCTGTCTGTGGTTTGAAGAGGACAGGGACCGGGTGTGGCCCGAGAGAATTCCATAATTCCTCTGGTCCCTTCTCTCCCATGTTGTTCCACACCACGATCATTTTGTGCAGATTTGGCACTGCCTGATAATGGTTCAGCAGTCTCAGTAAGAGGTCCGTTCTGTTGTACGTCTGCATGATGAGTGTGAAGGAGTCCAGGGCGGGTGTGCTCTGGGGTTTGACTTCCCTGCGCAGGGTGAGCATCTTGTCTTCTTTGACGTTGGGGAGCAGATTGGTCAGAGCTCCAGCCACGAGCAGTAACACAAGGATGACCACCAGGGAGAAACGGAGCACTCGGATCCCCATGACTCTTCCAGGAAGTTTGCAGATGTGGCAACACCTGGAATAGAGAACACAACACTCTTAGCATGAATTTTAATTGACGTCTCCACTCTTTCATAAAGATATTTGGCCTAAAAGTTTTTAAAAATGTAGTCTTACATTCTTTTGTTCCTTAAAATATTTTTAATCAATTCTCTGAGAATGCCATACAATGTATTTGGATCATACTCCCTTCCCACTCCTCCCAG
>JAQHUG010000019.1:1566866-1584036 GCA_028555095.1 Dicrostonyx torquatus | reverse complement strand
TCACTCAGAGGTATCAACTGTCAAGAGTACCTCAGGGCTGGCAATTCCTGGCCCCTCCCCCGCCATGATAGTTGAATGTTGATTAGCCTGATACTGCACAGGCAGCAGCCATGGCTGCTCTTTTCCTCCTTCTCCTCCTCTTCACCCCACCCCCATCTCCTTCCATTCTATTCTTCCTTCATCTTCTCATTTGATAGTTTAGATGCTCACAGGGGTTCTACAACTTTTCCAGGACTATCAAACAATTTGAGTTTTACATCAGGAAAATCTGTCCCTAGAGGCCAGGCTGTTCGTCGCTGTGGGCTGTGCTTTTTTGCCTGGATTCACCCACAGGCTCAAGTAGGGGCTTATGGTGATTTGAATGAAAATACCGCCCCCCACAGGCTCTTATATTTGCACTCTTAGTTCCCAGCTGATTAACAGTTTGGGAAGATTAGGGGGTGTGGCCTTCTTGGAGGGGGTGGGCCACTGGGAGTTTCAAAAGCCCATTCCAGGCTAGTATCTCTGTCTCTCTTTCTCCCCTCTCCCTGTCCCTCACCCCACGTCTCGTCTTTGTCTGTCTCTCTCAGCCTGCTGCCCACAGAGATCAAGAATTAAGTTCTCAGCTACTTCTCCCGCACCAGGCCTGCCTGCTGTCATTCTCCCCACCATCATAATGAGGGACTAACTCTCTGCAACCCTAAGCAAGCACCAATTAAATGCTTTCTTTTATAAGACCTGCCTTGGCCATGGTGTCTCTTTACAGCAACAGAACAGTAACTAAGGCAGGGCTCTTGTACTTCCAAAGCACCACATCTCACAGCATAGATCACAAGCCATGGTGATGATTATTGCAATCCCAGCATTCAAGAGGCTGAGGCAGGGGGACTGCAAATTCCAGGCCAGCTTGGGCTACATAATATATCCTAAGATCCTACCTCAAACAAAACAAAACAAAACAAAACAAAACAGTCTCCCAGAGCCAGCCACGGACTAGCAGGAGTGAAGAGATAACTAATGAGGGTAGCTTGGACACTCACTAGTCAGAAAGTTTTATCTAATCAACCTTTCAAGTATACATACGTTAAAAAGGTTAACTCTTACTGCCAGTTTTACAGACTTAGAAATGATTTTCTGACTCCACACATTATCATTTCCAGGATTGCTACCTCCTGTTCTAACACTGATGGTTTTTAATTACCCCTGCTTCTGATTCCAGACAATTTATTACTCCACATACCTCCACTTTGATTTCAGACATGTCCTTATGTTGTATTTTGGCAACTGTGTCTGTATCTGTTCTGTCAATGTAGGAATTCAGCTGGTCATAGCTGCAGCCGTCTTTGGATGTAACCTCTGTGACTGCCCTGAGTAGGAAGCTGGGCTTCTCTCCAGAGTTTCCCAGCACACCGCAAACAGATAAAACCATGGGACTCACCAGGCCTTCCTATGAGACCCCACTGAAAGCATGCGCTGGAGTCCTTAAGATTATCTTAAGATAAACCGGCTACAATCTAGAGAAGATGGTCACATCTGCCTCACCCTGTAAATATGCCTTTTTCTGACCCACACTTCAGGAGGTCTGGCTGGTGCTTCTGCCATCTGGTGCCACACTTCACTATCAATTTCCCAATAAATTCTGGATCTGTCTGCCTTTCCTCCTTTGGCCTCATAGCACTCTGGGGCCAGTCCTCACACCTAGGACCTACTGTACAAGTAAGTACAAAAGCCAGTATCGGGGAAAATAGATTGTCCAAAAAGATGATATTAAAAAAGAAGAGATGACATTAAAAAAAACCAATCAACTAGGAATTTCTGGTCAACATTCTAAAAGAACCTTTAGGTCAAAACAACAAATTTCTTAGGATCAGAAAGAATAAGAGGGTCTGGGAGAGACAGCTCCGTGGGGGAAGTGTTTGCCACACAAGGATCTGAGTTTGATCCTTAGCACTGCTGTGAAAAGCTGGCTGTGGTAAGCAAGACCTGTAATCCCAGCACTGCAGAGACAGAGGCAGGTAGATTCTAGGTGTTTACTGACCAGCCAGTGGACCTTAGTATTCACGTCCCAGTGAGAGACCCTGTCTCAAATAATCAAAGTGACTGAAGCCTGAGGATCATTACACCAGAAGCTGACTTCTACCCTCCCATTTATATGTGAACACACACACACATACCCTAAATCCCTTACACACAGAGAAAGAAGAATATGGAATTATTATTACCTGTTGATTCGTTTTGAGACAGGGTCTTGGGATAAAACTCTGGCTGGCCTTGGATTACATAGCACAGGCTAACCTCAAACTTGTGCTGTACATATATAATTGTGTATTATGCCCGATGACTTTGGTCCATCCTCTACTCCCTTTTCATTCGTATTGAAAGCATCTCTCTTCCTAGGTTACACAGTAAACAGTCTGATTTACTGCCTAATATTTGATATTAAAAGATGAAGAAGCTCTTAGGACTTCTCACTGGAAACCAACCATAGCTAAGGCATGGATCAGTCCGGAGAACGACTCTACTCTTCTTAATAGAAAACTGCCTTTATGTACCACGCTCTGTTTCCTTCTACCTTCTTGGAAGGGTGTAGTAGTGTGTGCACACAGAGCACACCTAAGGTCTACATTTCACAGCTGTGGTTGAACTCGGGCAGCTGCAGCTAGTCCACTGTCCCACAAACACCCCTTTAGACCAGACTAAGCCATCTTTCCTCCTGCAAAGAGGACATCTTGCAGCAGTATTGTGTTAAAATCATCACCACACACCCATGACCTTGCTTCACGGCCTGAAGTGTGCTTTAGAACAGCAGAAAGATTTCTCTAGTTCAAGGGCAGAGAAGAACCATACAGACTAGTTTTCACACCCTGCATTTAAGCTTCTGAGGATGCAGATCGGGGCATGCACACACTCCCTGATGGGACAGTGTCCTGACTCAACTGCGGCTTAACTGTTTCTTACCTGAGACAGGGCCTCTCTCTTCGCAGCCCAGGCTGACCCTGCAAGCGCAGTCCTCCTGCCTCAGTCTCCTGAGTGCTCAGGTTACAGGAATGCACCATCATGTCCACCCCTGGGAAGTACTTATTCACAAGCCACATTTCCAGTCCAGACTTGATGTAGTATTCCTCAGACAGACATATTTCTGGCCAGTTTTCAAGGGCATTTGGTCTTGGACTATTTTCTGTAGTTTGTTCTATTAAGAAAAGCAATTCTGTGCTTCTGCCTCTATCATGACCTCAGTCTAAGGCATGAATACAATTAGTAACCTCAGCTTTCATGGAATTATTTTTCAGGAACAGTAATCTAAGGCTTTGGAGCACAATATTTTCATTCCTTGTGCTCTCTTCCTAAAAACACAGACTGCCAAGATAGTCAACCAAAGGTAAGATGCAGGAATTAATAATCTTGATTCCCTAAAAACACAGACTGCCAAGATAGTCAACCAAAGGTAAGATGCAGGAGTTAATAATCTTGATTTCTTAAAAACACAGACTGCCAAGATAGTCAACCAAAGGTAAGATGCAGGAGTTAATAATCTTGATTCCCTAAAAACACAGACTGCCAAGATAGTCAACCAAAGGTAAGATGCAGGAATTAATAATCTTGATCCCAAAGGCTCGAAAATCCTTTCGGCACTGAATTTAAAACCAGGTCTCCTAAAACACATGCTCAGCTCTGCATGGTCAGGTATAAACACTCAGGGGGAAGCAAGGCTTTGCCAGCCGCATTAAAGAACACCAGATCAAGAGCTTTGTACTGCTCTGTGGAGCTCAGCAGACAGGACATATTATAAACCTTGGAAATGTTTCCACCCACTCACTACCCGGCAGTCTAATTTGGAAAAAGTAATGGAGATTAATTACTATAGATAACTGCAAACTTTTGACCACGTTAAACACACTCCGGAGCGACAGCTTCCCTTTCACTTACACTCCTAAACTGGCGCTTATTCCCTGTGCCATCACACAAGGTTTCCCTTCCAAACACCTTCTAAGCCTCAACTTGACTTGTATCAGACAGGTTTTATATTTATGTCTTTAGTGATAGATCATAAATATTTCATTTGGCATTTATTAAATAATGCACTTCAATTATATCGTGCGAATTCCTTAATTTGCACGGGAGAGTAAGAGGGAAAGGACTTTCCAGGCGGCAGGACAAGCGCACTCTCCTTTAGCATGGCTGATGTTTAGCGCTCTGTTGCAGGCCCGTTGCAAACAACCTTGATACACTTTGGAGAATAGTTCAAGTCTTTCTTTTGTTTTGTTTTCTAAAGACAGAACCTATCACCTAATCCACAGCTCTGAATGGGGCATAAAAGAACACGCCAGCAAGAGGCGAAGAAATAAGAAGTAAAAAAAAAAAAAAAGCTGGGCACCCTGTTTTTAACCCCAACTTTTCTCCTTTACTTATTTTTTCTGTTTTAAAATCGTGTCTGTGCATATTTACTGACACTCTGTCTCACTCTGAAGGGGATCTCACAGCTTCTTTCCCCGTCTTTTGAGACAGTCTCTCTGTGTAGCCCTAGTTGATTGGAACTCGCTATGTAGACCAGAATGGACTTGAACTATGAGCTCCGCCTGCCTCTGCCTCCCTAGCGCTGGGAGTAAACCCAGCTGACAGCTCTTAGCCTATTTTCTCTTGCCCCCACAACCACACTCGTTGAAAGATAACTAACAAACACTGCAAATGTCCTTCTTGTCTCCGTGTCTCCAAATAAATAAATAATAATAAAAAAAAATCAAAGTTCTCCCAGTGATTATTTCAACTTGCAGTTGGGTTCACATCTTATTTCTGCATGGGTAAAAAAAAACATCCTCTTGGTTATTTTGATAAATTGCCATTCTACAACAGAGGTTTGTCAACCATGGATGGTTGTCCCATTCAGGGATAGCTGGCCAGGTCTGGAGACATTTTTTGGGTTGTCCTGACTGAAGGGGAGACACGATCTAGAGGGTAGACGTCAGGGGAACTGCGGAACACATCTCAACAAGCAGGACAGCACCTACAGCAGAGTATTAGCGGGCTTGCTGCGCTCAAAGCGCCAAGGTGGAGAAGCCTTGCTCTGCTTTTCAGTTGCCTAGTAAGATCCACTTGAACAGGTTGAGAAAGACTACCAGAGAATCCACTGCTATTCATTATGCTCAAGGGATAAAGCTGCCAAAGACGTCACAATATTTGCTCGCCTCCCTGAAAAGACAAATAACCCTCGGACAGGAGGACCTCAGAGGCCTCTAATGCCAACTTCTTCTTTCTATAGATCAACAGTTGGAGGTCTGGGGAGGGACGCTTGCAGTCATGCAGCAGTAGCAGGAGAGCCAAGGCAAGCTTTTCTGGATAGCCCAGCCCACGACTGTCCACTGTGGCATGGCTGTTCCTAAAACACCTGGCAAGTAATGTAAAAATTAGTTCTTTGTATAAGAACATTTTTATGGTTTCAACGAGATGTCACATTCCACAAAATGCACCCATTTAAAGAATATGGTTCAGTGTGTTCTTTGAATATCCTCTGAGTTTTGGAAACATCATGACTTTTTGTTGTTGTTGTTATTGTTTGTTTATTTTTAAGATGGATCCTTAACTTGTAGCCCAGGCTGGCCTCAAATTCTCAATTTTGCTGTGCCAGCATCCCAAGTGCTGAAAATGCAGGCAAGAGCCAATAAGTTCATTCAACATTTATTTTGAAAAAAATCTGCGGTGCCCATAAGGAAACTCAGACCTATGAACAGACCCTTCAATTTCCACTAGTCTCATCCTTTCCCAGCCCCAGAAAACCACAAATTTACTTTTTGTCTCAACGAATTTGCCTATTCTAGCCATTTCCATGAATGCAACTATACAATATATGGCTTCTATATCTGTTTTTGTTTTTTTTTCGTTTTTTTTTTGTTTTTTTTTTTTTTGAGATAGGGTTTTTCTGTAGCTTTGGAGCCTGTCCTGGAACTAGCTCTTGTAGACCACGTTGGCCTCAAACTCACAGTGATCCACCTGCCTCTGTCTCCCGAGTGCTGGGATTAAAGGCGTGCGCCACCACTGCCCGGTTGGCTTTTATATCTTATTCCTTTTACTTAGCAAAAACATTTCCAAACTTCACACACAAATAAAAGGATCTCTTTTTGGCATGCACGTGTACATAATGTGTGTGCGCATATGGACTTGGAATGTGGGTGGGCACACGTGTGTGTGGAAGCTAGAGGCCGGCATTGCTTATGTTCCTCAATCAGTGTCCACTTTATTGACTGTGGCAAGGTCTCCTGCTG
Source organism: Dicrostonyx torquatus (assembly GCA_028555095.1). Classification (NCBI taxonomy): domain Eukaryota; kingdom Metazoa; phylum Chordata; class Mammalia; order Rodentia; family Cricetidae; genus Dicrostonyx; species Dicrostonyx torquatus. The sequence goes on along the minus strand of JAQHUG010000019.1, from coordinate 1,577,800 downwards.
ACCCAAGAACTTGCAGATTCAGCTAGTCTACCTAGTCAGCTTGCCCCGGAGACTCTATCTCTGCCTCTGGAAGGAGCACAGGGATTAGGGGCCTGCCATGCCTGCCTGGCACTTATGCCAGTTCTGGGGATCGTCACATTTGCACTGCGAGCACGGAATGTACTGACGCGTCCTTTTCAGGCCTCCCCCCATTCTATTTTCGTTCCTAGATAATGTTCTAGTATACAGATATTTCGCATTTTGCTTGTCTGTCCATCAACGGCTGTGTACTTTGGTTGTTTCCATATTTGGGTTATTATCAATATTGCTGCAATGAACATTTGTGAGCAAATGTTTATGCAGACACTGCCATCATTTCTCTTGGACAAATGCTGAGCTGTGGAACTGCTGACTTATGACGTGAGGAAAGTGGTTTCTGGAAGACCACTGTTGGAAATTGTTTAGATGTGGACATAAGATAAAGTAAGAAAGCAACAGTATACAGCAAATGAACTGCGAGTTACAAATATGTATATGCATTTAAGTGGAAAGGGAAATCGGAATTTTCCAAAACGCGCTACCTACCAACAGTCCCCAGAAGCAGTACTGCTGAATTCTTTTCTTGGGGCTACTTTCTTCAGACTGAAAGAGCAACCATTACGCAGAGAGAAGCTGTAAACAAATATGCCAGAGTGGAGCAGGAACAAAAAAATGTCCTCTGGCTCATCAGGTAGAAACACAGTGAACAGCTTGGCACCAGCTAATGCCGATCTGCCGCTTTCATCTTTGATGTCACAGATGGTAGAAGAATGATAACTATTCTGCCATTTCGCTGTGCGATCTGCCCGATACAGCACAGACTGTTTCTCTTTGGGCTCATTCTCCAGGATATGTACTTGCATAAAAACTGATGATTATAGACTACAGATGCTCAGAGAAAGGCCTTCATCTGCCAGGCGAGAAAACACTCCCAAGGTGGAATGCTAAGGTCATTTCAGAGCGTGGGGCTTCCCTCTACAGACCTGCAAGATGAGCGGGAAGACAGAGCCGCCAATTGCCCAGCAGCTTCTGGCCAGGTATACTGCATGCAAATGGCTCTGTTCAAACTGAGCAAAGGGGCTGGGGACATACAGCAAGCTGATCTGTCTCCTGTCTTAGCCATTTACCTACACTTCTTTCTGCCAATCCCAACAAACTTTGCCCCATCAAATCTTTCAAATATCACCTGTACCCTGCAACTTTCCCTCCCTGCCCTCCACCCCATGTGCTCCTGTGAACTCCAGGCATGGAGACAGACCTCGGTTCCAGGTGATACAGCCACACCTCCAGCACCTTCTCCACAGTGGATGTATCTCTTTCATTTCATTTAATTATTTCGAGTGGGGAGAGGCCCCTGTCACGCAGGCATGGGGAGGTGAGAGGACCTTCATTTCCTTCCACCTATGTGAGAGTCCTGGGGACCGCTCTCAGCTTGACAGGCTTCTCAGCAGATGCTCTTACTTGCAGGAGCCATCTCTCACTGTCCCACTGGGTGGCATGGGGGACATCCTGAGGAAATCTCTGGTAATCTTTATGAATCACAATCCGATGTGGTTCGTTGAGCTCATGAAGTGACTGTTGTCTTTAACAGTTGAATGGACTGAGGGAATCTATGTTTAAATTGTCCTAACTTTTGCAACAGTTGCCTACACTTTTAACAGAATAAATTAAAATGTAAATTAGGTCCAATTAAGAGAGCAGCCAATAAACTTTTCCCTATATCAAGGACCTGGGCCATCACCATGAATTTATGATGCAAATCGTAAATGTGACTTCAAGCCGGAGCCACTCAGGCCACCTTTCTACTTTCAATACCAGGATGTGAGCTTGGCTTTGATTAGCGACTACAGATGCTCAGAGAAGGGTGTTAGCCCGCCAGGAGATAAATCATCCCAAGGTGAGAGGAAGAGGCCAGTTCAGAACTTGGGCTTGCTTTCAATGCACACACAGGCACAAGGTGCAGCCAAATGATTTGAGTAATAGATACCCAAATCTCTGGCTGGTTTTGTTTTGATTTGTACTGCCCCCTCTCCAATCTTTCTGGGGTTATTCTGAATTGAAATATATTTTAATATCCCAGTTTCTACAAAAGTTCTTGGTGAACGAACCTGGAGAAAAACACCGTCTGTTAGACACTATCATCCCTTGAATTTCCCCAAGAAGGTATAGAAGGTAATGGTAGCCAGAAAGAATCTGACTTACTCAGACAGGCAGCCGACAAAATTCTTACCTACTTGACTGCTAGAGTTTGAACCTGAACTGCCTGTCACAGGCTTGTGTGACTGAACACCAAGGCTAGAGGCAGCAGCCCTCTTTAAGGACATGTGGAGCCTTTAGAAAGTAGGTCACTGAAGGGCAGGCCTTATGGGTCATTGACCCTCCTGGGTCCACCAGATCTCTGCCTCCTGGCTGGACCCATGTAACAAGCAGCAGGGTTCAACCACCCTGAGATCACTGGTTGCTGTGAGTTCCCTGCCATGATGGACTGTATCCTCCCAAACAATGAGTCAAAATGAATCCTTCCTCCATTAAGTTTGTTTCTATGAGCTATAAATTAATGAATAGATTGACAAATTAAAATTTAGTTTGGGCTCTTAAATGTGACAAAACCATAGACTTTATTGCCCCATAACGAGCTTTTCTATTAAAACTTTTAGGCCTCTCATAGTTATTGATTTAAAGGATTGTTTCTTCACTATACCTTTACTGCACTCTGAAGTTTTTTTCTAGGTGTTATAGGGTAGTTTAGGAAGAATATATTTTATATGCATTGTTTTATATATATATATATATTATATATATGCATTGTTGTTTTGCCTATATATGTCTGGGTGAGGGTGTCAGATCTTGGAATTACAGATAGTTGCTAACTGCCATGTGGATGCTGGGAATTAAACCCAGTTCAGAAGAGCAGTCAGTGCTCTTACACTGAGCCACCTCCCCAGCCCCCAGGAAGAGTAGATTTTTAAAGATTTCTTTATTTTTATTTTTATGTGTGTGAGTGTTTGGCTGCATGGTTATGTATATGCACCACATGCATGCCTGGTGCCCATAGAGGTCAGGAGCACATCAGCTCTCTTGGAGCCGGAGTTACAGATGGTTGTGAGCTGCCCTGTGGGTACTGGAAACTGAACTTGGGTCCTCTGGAACAGCAACCAGTGCTCTTCACTGATGTGGGATGTCTCTCTGTATGTGGTGATTATGTTTTATTACCATTGGTTAATACAAAAGCTGATTTGGCCAATAGTCAGGCAGAATATGCCAGGTGGGAAATCCAAACAGATACAAGGAGAAAAAGGGCAGAGTGGAAGAGACTCCAGCAGCTGCTGGAGAAGTAAGGTGTGAGGTAATAATCCATGAGCCTTTTTGGTACAATACATATATAATAGAAATATATATATATATATAATAGAAATATAATGGAATAATGGAAATGGGTTAACTTAAAGTGTAAGAGCTAGTTAATAATAAGTCTAAGCTAATAGGCCAAACACTTTGTAATTAATATTAAGCTTCAAAGTGGTTACTCTAAAAGGGCCCTGGGACTGGGGTGGGGACAGAAAAAGCCTCCATTTACACTTCACCACTGAGCCATCCCTCCAAGCCCAGGTTGGATTTTGTCCATATTCAGACATCCATTCTTGTCACTGTTACTTCAGAAATGTCACACTGCCCTTCATTCATTCTGTCAGTTCTGGCCTCTCACTTTCTCCCAAATAGCTCACCAGATTCTTGACTTCTGTTACTTGTTTTGCAAGTCTAAACATATCAAAAATACTTAAAGTTACCCTGCGTTAATCATAAGCTTCAAAAGGCAGGAATAAACATACACACACACACACACACACACACACATACACAAAGGATACAGATAAAAGGTCATGCAGTGTCATAGATATTCCTTGCGATCTTGCCATGGCTATGAACAGTCAATCATACAGCTAAATGAGTGCTGATCAGCTAAGTCATGAACTCTTAGGGCTAAAGTGACTCATCTTTTCCAGTAACAGTATAATACACAGACATATAGACACACATGATCATGAAAAACCACCTAAAACCCTGTTCTTTAGAAGGCCTAGCTCTGTCTTTACTGTATTTCTGGAGCTATAGTTCTGAAACAGAATCCTTAAAGTCCCATATATACACTATCACATTTGACTAGGGAAGTGCAGCGATACCAGGTCCCTCCTCAATGCACACAGTGAGAAAATCATTTCTGCACTGATTACATCATAGCCAAGCCCTCTGCTGCAGGCAGCCAGGGTGAGTGAGCCACTTTGGTACCGTTGAATCAAGTTAGAGGGAACAGCACTGGCAGCATGCAACGTAGGGTATCAGTCACTACATACCAGCGTCTCCATTGCCGGGCCCAATCTCCCTTGCCTGTCTACACCAAGAGCTGGTCATAGGTCTTGGGCTTTCAGCTCCTCCTTCTTCCCTCTCCTACTCAGAACATCATGTTCTCAACACAGCTCCAGGGAGTCACTATCAATAACTAGAACTTATCATCCACTTACGGGGAAATAAAACATAAATATGTATAAATTGCTTCTAATGCACAGCCTGCCTCCTTCGATCCAGCCATTTATCACGGAGGCACACAGTGAGGGCCTCTCAACCTTCAAAGTGCACAGGTGTGAGTTATCATAGATAAAATCTTTGATCATTTCTCTTGGAATTGTCAGTGAATTACAGATGATTATGTTGATAATGACGTGTTGGGAGGGGACCAATCCAATGGAAGCCTACTAGAAGAGGATCAAGAGTGGCCTTATTCCTAAGGGGAACATTGAGGACTCTACAAGGATCCAAGGCATCAATGGACACTAATCTAGAAATCTAGAAACAGAAAAGTGGTTTTCGCCCAGCAGAGTCTAATGCAAAAATTCTTTTTGAGAACTGGGTCAAAAAAGATGTCAAGTCCATCTGCAAATCGATTGCTTTCGCCATTTCAGGACACAGGCGCTTTTCATTTGAACCTCTACCTGTGTTAGTAAGTGGAAGATTGGGGACATGGGGAGCAACACTGTCAGGTCACAAATCCCTGGACTGTCTTGTGGAACTCTCTCCCTTCTAGCAGAAACTGGTTTGCAGCAGCCTCCAAAGCTGCTTCTTGAGGAGAAACAGATTCATGCATATGAATTATGACTTATAAGCATTTTCAGATACTAAGGCTAAGACAGAAGCAGCACCAGTTCACGACAGCTTTCTCACTTGAGTGGGAGGTCCATCACACAACCAATGGCGCTCTGTCCTCTCAACAAATATTTATAGGTTCTTACCATGTGCCAGCATGGTGGGAAGGAGAGACAGACATAGCTTATCTTACCCTTCTTATCTTACCCTTGCCAGAGCTTTCCTCCCTTCACATTATACAACAGTTCCAACTGAGAGCATTTCTAATTCTTGGAGAGGAAAAAAAAAAAAAGATAGGCACCCATCTGGGACAGAATAGGACAAGTGTTTCCTGAATCACAGACAGAGTGGTGGGCCAGAATCAAACTCCAGACTCACTTGAGCAACTCCGTACACTCTCCATGTTTTGCAGGGACGCTATTTTCAGCTTTATCCCAGGCTACAAGAGTATTTCATATATAGAGTTTGGGGTGTAGGCTTAGTATATGCTTAGATTATGTGAAGCCATAGGCTCAATCCTCAGATTAAATTGATTAAAAAAAAAGAGAGACACTACACTTGATCTTAGCCAAAAGGCTGAGTCGTTCAATCTCAGAAAGGCCTCCATACACCTAAAAAAACGGAACCTTTCAAGTACTGATTTTATCCCAGAATCTGGATTATGATTTTAGTGCATTCACCCTAAAAGAGACCTTATGGTATTTTCTAGTAGGTCCTGTTTCCAGCCAGAATTTTCTTTTTGTTTTTTTGAGACTCACTATACAGTCAAAACTGGCATCAAATTCACAGAACTCATGGCCTAGCCTCCCCAGGGCTCGGACAGCTTCTATACCTGCCAGAACTTTTATTTTCAAGAAAATAAAACAACCAATGCAGAAAATTTGAACTAAGTCGGGTATGGTGACATATGCCTTACTCCAAGCGCTTGGAGGCAGAGTCAGAGGCAGCCAGATCTCTGAGCGTTAAGGGGCCAACTTAGTACACATAGTGAGCAGGTTCTTGGCTAGTCAGGGCTAGCGAGTGAAACCCTGTGGCAACAAAACAAAACAAAAATCCAAAGGAAAAAAATGCAGACAAAAATAGCTGCATTTCATTATTGTCATAACATATTTACAGTAGCTTTAAAAACAAAAGGAAGAAAAGAAAAAGTCACCCAAGTGTCCATAGATGAATAGATAATCCATCTATTTGGGAAGTGTGGTATATACATACAATAGACTTTTTATTCAGCCTCAAACTACATAAAACAAAGACTCACACAAAAATGGCAACTATTGCATGATCTCCCTTAGCATGTGGCATTTAGTCAAACTCATAGAAACAGGATGTAGCCTCGGATTGCCCAGGGCTGGGAGCAGGTAAAAAAGGCTAGTATTTTTTGTTTTTGTTTTTTTAATGGGTATAAAGTTTCAGTTTTATAAGATGAAAACATTTTGGAGATTAGTTATATACCAATATATTCCAGAGTGGCAAATGATATATTTTAGTATATGTATTTTCCCATGTCTTTTTTTTTTTTTTAGACAACAGAATCTGTTACTTACCTCATTGTGTTACTAATTTTTTACAGCAGCATCCCTTATGGCTTCAGTGCTCGACAGGAACAGGCTTTCTTGGTGCTATTAAAAGATATCAAAGAATTTTCTGTGATGCCTGGAGTGACTTTTAAATTAAAAATTGCTATTCTATGTTCTAAAAATTACATTTGGGGGACAGGGAGGCTAGTGTTTTCCTGCCGGTTGATGCTAAGAGCTGCGGCTCTTCTGTATTTAGAACTCTCTGGCGGGCCCAGAAACAGAAGACACAGGGATCAAGCCAACTACTGAACACCGACACACTCGGAACCAAAGCAAACACACCATGAAGTGAACCCAAGGGCCCTGCGTATAATCTGCATCACTATTCAACCCCTAGACTTCCATGTGCCATTACTCTTAGCTACTGCTGGAATTCCCTGTGTTCGCCAGTAGCTCACAGGACATTAACCTGCAGTGTCTCATAAACCATGGGTCTAAAACAGGGTTGCAGATAAATGCCAGCCCGGATTACTGAAGTTGACAGATGGTATCCTTCTCACGCTTGCTGTCTGCCATTGGGAAGGACCTGGAACAAGAGGAGTTTCCGTCCTTTAATTCTCTCTGCTTTCATTTTTCAATTTTTCAACCACATGTCTGAACAGCTGGGTTTCTCGCCCCCGGCCCCCTATATAGCATGCACAATTAATCAAAAGCAACTAATTGACGATGTAAACAAATATTTAAAAGTTCACAGTAGGAACACATTGATTAATGTAAGAACATTTATTACTGTGTCTATTTTATGGTCTTCCCTAGTCATTTGAACTTGTAATGCGTGAAGGAATTAAGAATTATGACTGGGGATTTCCCAATACCTCATCTGATTGAAGACTTGCTAAATACTGACCACCAAAATAGAGCTGAGAAATCAAAAACATTTTTTCTCCCAACTCATCTTTTTCTTTCTTTCCTTTTTTAATGATAAAAATGATTGCAGAGGTAAAAGGAATGAGTTAGCATACAGAGAAAGGCTCCCTGAGTGATAGCTGTCTGTCTTCACTCCTCCCAATTCATCTCCTGTGTATAACGTACACACCACGCAACCCTAAGACACAGGACTCTTTACATCAGCTTGTCCTCGCCATAAAACTGTTTCAGGCAAAGAACTTAGCCTTCATAGCCCCAGCTGCCATCAGAGTGTGACACAGACTAGAGACTCACCAAATGGATTACCGAATGAGAGAGACAAATTTTGACACAACATACACAGGGAAACATATACAGGACAAATATTATTTTCAAGATCAAAAGAAGGAAAAAGAAAGGAAGGAAGGAAGGAAGGAAGGGAGGAAGGCAGGAAGGAAGGCAGGCAGGCAGGCATAGTGGAAACAATTTCTACCCCTAGAACTTTTCCTGATTTAAACACTGTCCCACTCTGAGCTTTATATTGCAAACAAAAATTCCTTTAATGCTGAACTGGCCATTGGCCATTATGCTATCCAGGGCTTAAGGATTTGAAACAGCACTGCTACTTTTAGAAAGAAGATCCCCAAGAGAGTATCTACCTTAAATCTTGGAGGGAGGGAGCTAAATCTAAGAGTCTCTGGAAACTGATAGAGCTGAAATTAATTTTCTTTAATGTATTTCAAAACTATTCAATAGCGGGTAATGTGGGTTTCTCCCTAAGCCAGCTAAGCAATTTCAGATCTACAGCAGTGCAAGACAGAATACAGAATTTTTTTCCAAATGCAGGATAAAAAAACTCATAGGCTCAACCTGCAGCTGACCTTGATGTGAAGGCTGGAAATTAGTTGTTGAAATTTGATTATTTCTATGTATCCCCACCAACATACTGAAATAAAGCAGCCTTGAGAGAAAAAAAAAAAAAACCAATTGCAATGGAAATATTTAGTCTTAAACTACCTACTCTGCATCCAGTTAGGGCTTCCTCAGCAATGCAGTAAAGCAAAATTAAAAGACTTTTCTAAACACAAAAGTATCTTTTAAAAAGTAAATGCTATTAATTGAAAACATTCACTTAAAATTAAATAATCAAATATAACCCAAGAAAAGCAAAGACAAAAATGCTCTTCCCAGAACTTAATATGTAGAATTAAGCCGTTTTTTTACCAGCAGATTTTAAGGGTTTACCGTTTTAAAAAATTACAAGATACATTTTCAAAAATCAAATTACAGAATAAATTTCTCCTACACATAAAGTTCCAAGAACGAAGGCAAAACAGGCATAGATCCCAAATGGAAAAATAAAATCAACGAAAGAGCATTTTACAGTCGCCTCACCTCCAGTGCAGAGGATTGCAGTGGGACCAGCTTGGTTCGCATTAAACGGAAGGGGAGTCTCCTTTGCTTGCTTCTCTCCCACCCCCTTTCCTAAACCAGGCTTCCAACCTCTTCGCCAGTCCAATTGATAACCTAGGAAATGCACCGCCCGCAATGTGAGAGCCCAGAGCAGGGGACAGTCCCCGAGTGGCCATCCCTCCCTCCCTTTGGGTGACGCTCCACTTCCTGTTAGGCAAAAAGGCATTCCCAAGAAGCTCGGTTTTGTAGTTTCCAAGCCACCTCCCAAAGCCAAACCCCCTTTCTCGGTTTCCATTCCTAGGGAACAACTTTTAGCCATTCACGTGGCCAGCTAGCCTTGTCTAAACAACCCCCCACAAAAGATTCTGGACTGTGTCCCTACCCAGCCCAGGCCCGTAAGGCTCATCCACAGAGTTCCTCATTCAGCCGGCTTATGACTGCACCTCCTGAAATGGATCATAGTGACAGCTACTGTCCCGGGGTGACCGGGATGCTAATGGGACGTGTTTGCACTTGTCATCAGGGCTGCAACCAACTGAGGTTGCCCGGAGGAGACAAACAGAATGAAGCCACAGCCTCCATGTACGCTTCCTAAAAGACTTCTTCAAAAATACCTTTAAGTGTTTCTTTTGCAAGGTACCCAACGATCGCGTCCCGCGTGGCGGTTTCCGCGGGTGAAGTGCACTCCCTCAGCGTTGACCTCGCGAAGCCATCGTCGCGCATCCTGCGCAGTGGCGGCACGGCACGTGGCTGCCTGGGTCCTTCAGCGGTGCTGCCTCAAGTCCAGCGGGGATTTGAGGTCCTCAGGGGGTTAACGTAGAAGGGGCAGGCGCGGGCTGCACTGCATCCGGAAACGCTGGTGGTGGGCGATCCGGGTGGGTGACAGCAGGCCCTGAACCCAGCCAGCCGCATCTGCACAGACGCAGCCGAGGATTTCCTTCGTGAGATCAGGAGACAGGACCCCCCCGGCTCAGCTGGAGGTCCCCAGAGCCTTGCCGCCCGGGCTTTCTGCAGCTTTTCAGAGCCCCCGCCTCCTCCCTCCGTAAGCCCCGCCCCCGCCCGAGCCCCCACCCCGCCTCCCTCTTTCCCGTCCCAGGACGCGTTGCGCGGCCCGGGCCGGAAGTCCTCGAGTTCCCGGGTGTGTGTCTGTGTCTGTGTCTCGGGGCGGTACGCCGCCGCGGTCAAGCACCTAGAGGGTCCGCGTCTAAAGCGTCTCCGCTGTCACTGCCGCCACCATACCGAATCACTTCTGTAAAGGGACAGAGGCCCGGCCCTTCGCCGGGTGGAGAAGATGTTGCCCCTGTCCATCAAGGATGATGACTACAAACCACCCAAATTCAATCTGTTTGGCAAGATCTCAGGCTGGTTTAGGTGCGGGGTGCCGTGTCTGCTGGGAGGGGGCTGCCCGGCTGGAGGAGATAAAGCCGGGAGCTAAGGATGGTGTGAGGTCCAGGGTGGGAGCGTCATCCTTCTGCTGTGGTGGAAGGAGCATGTGGACTGGGTGGGTCTTGAAAGGGGGACTCGACTTCAGGGTCCCGGCACCCCCTTGGCTCCTGCCTGCTTCTAATCACCTGTATCGTGCTCAGGTCCATCCTGTCGGACAAGACATCCCGGAACCTGTTTTTCTTCCTGTGCCTGAACCTCTCTTTCGCTTTTGTGGAACTACTCTACGGCATCTGGAGCAACTGGTAACCAAAGGGGAAGATGATTGGGGCGGAAGGAGAGGGTTAGGGAAACTAGCCACTGTTTGCTTAGTGCCACGTAGCTCTGTACCGGTAGGTTCAGGTCTTACCTTGGCCGCTACCACTTCTGCTGAGTTGCTGTCTCAGATCAACTCGTAAGGGATGCCTTTCTAAGATCAGGGCCCATAAGGTACATCTCTTACTTGATTTCCTGCAACTCCATCAGACAGGACTGACAGGCCCCCTCCTCTTTTTTTTT
>JAQHUG010000019.1:1450509-1565001 GCA_028555095.1 Dicrostonyx torquatus | reverse complement strand
ACAAAACAAACAGAGACCACTCATTTATGCACTTAGAAATCCCATAAAAACACTAAACTGGAAGCCTTAATATATATGCAGAGGATCTGTTGCAGACTTGTACAGGCCTTGTTAATTTTCATTCATTTATTGTTGAGTAACTACATAATCACAACAGAAGAATGTAGTTTTGTATCATCAAGGTTAAATTTTTTTTCCCCAAGTTACAGAAAAACGCAAAGCCAATAATTGTTTAAACAGACAGTACCTTCTTCCCAGGATGGTTGGCAGAGCTGTACCTCTCCCTTGCATCAGAATGCTCAGAGCTTAGAGAGAACGAGACAGAAAGTGTACATAGTCTTTTAAGACTTATCTGGATGCTAACACATAATGCTCTCCCTCATACTTTTATCACATGAGCATGCCTAGAAGCAATGTGGTTTAGTCCATGAAACCATGTGGATTGATACAAGTCAAGGCTTTGTTACAGAGGAAGAGAGGGCATATGTACTGGAGAAAGAGATCAACCCACTTAACACTGATGTGGGATTACCCTCTATATGCTATGAATATGTTTGATTATCATTGGTTAATAAAGAAGCTCCTTTGGCCTATGATAGGGCAGAATATTGGTAGGCAGGAAAACTAAACGGAATGTAGGGAGAAAAAAAATGGAATCAGGCAGATGCCGTGTAGCTGCTGAAGGAGAAAGATGTCAGAACCTTACCAGTAAACCACAGCCTTGTGGCGATACAGAGATTAATAGAAATGGGTTAATTTAAGATGTAAGAGCTAGCTAGGAATATGCCTAAGCCATTGGCCTAACAGTGTTTTAATTGATGCAGTTTTTGTGTGATTATTCAGGTCTGGGCAGTTGGGAAATATAAAAGCACTCTCTGTTTACATAGCTTAGGAAGTCCAGGTGTAGTGTCTTTGTTTCTTCTTTCAAGGTACCAGAAAGGGCTCCAGCACCTTTTGTCTGAGTTGTATGGTGCTTCCCACCTCACCCCTTGTGTACCACTGTGTTTGACACTGTGTGTTTTCATGCCTTCTGCTAGCATTTACTTCACCATCTGTTTAGAAACTTCATTTCAATTATGCCATACACTGAAACTGTTGAGAATAGTTTCACTTAGACCAGCGGTTCTCATCCTGTGGGTTATGACCTTTTTGGCAACCCTCTATTTCCAAAAATATTTGCATTACGATTTGTAACAGTAGTAAAATTACAGTTATAAAGTATCAACAAAATCAATTTATGGTTGGGGTCACCACAGCATAAGGAACTGTATTAAAGGTTACAGCGTTAGGAAGGTTGAGAAGCACTGCCTTAGACACTGGCGAAACTCACAGAACAGACTGTCAAAGGTTATGTTTCTGTTTTGATATTTGTTCTAGAAATCCTAATGGCTATATTGGGGGTGATTTGGTTCTGTTTTTATGTAATGTGTATAGAAGATGTTTGCTAAGTAATTCCTTGGTCAGAAGTGCTCGCATTTATCATGTATTTTTTATTAAAATTTAAAAATGTTTTAGTCTTTCATCAAACTTTCTCTTTTTGTGTGACAACTCATCAGGTGTGGAGCCCTTGGCCTTCTCGTAGTTTTGTTTTTCCCCTTAAAAACTTGGATAAGTATTCATTTTGATGAACATTAAGAATCATAGAATGGCATGGAGTTGTAAGTTATTTAACTACAGTTCATTAGTTTACTAACTTTAGTCAGGTCGTGAGCCTCATAATTTTCTTTGGCTTTTAAGATGTGTTTGTGTGTTATTATTTATGTGTGCATGAGTGTATGTGTCATTGCACCTGTGAATTCAGTAGCATCATAGATTACTTTCCTCCCTATTTTTTGAGACTGATTCATCCCTAACCTTGTTTTCTAATTTCTTAATAACAAATGTATACTTAGTCCTCTTATTCCACGTTATAAAAATCAGCTGGACAGGGGTTTGTGAATTACGATGATCCTTTGTCTTCAATTGTAAATTAATATTTAACAATCACTGTGAGTACGCTGTTAGCTCAGTTACCAGTAGACCTTTTCAGAACCTTTTATAATGGACAAGCCTGGGTAAATAGTATAAAGGGCACCATGTACTAGTTGCCCATCTGTACAACCCACAGCTTTTCTGACCCATTTTGTTGCCCATGTTGCACTGCTGGGTTGGGTTGACTTAAACAGATACAACATCCAGCCTTTCAAAACTGCTTAGGGTGAGTCTATAAAAGACAAGAGCCAGCCTTAGCAGTTCCCAAGTGCTCATATATCCTTCTGTGTGTTGTGCATTCTTCTTAAATATGTTATACAGAAAGGAGTCTAAGTAAGATCCACACAGTGTTTGTTTGGCTGATAGGGGAAGACCTTACATATCTAGAATTGATAGCCTAATCTTCCTGCCTTTATTTTTTTTTAATATTTATTTATTTATTATGTATACAATATTCTTTCTGTGTGTGCCTGAAGGCCAGAAGAGGGCACCAGACCTCATTACAGATGGTTTTGAGCCACCATGTGGTTGCTGGGAATTGAACTCATGACCTTTGGAAGAGCAAGCAATGCTCTTAACCGCTGAGCCATCTCTCCAGCCCCCCCGCCTTTATTTTTACATGTGGATTTTAAACATTTTTTTTCCTTTTAAAAGCTGGTGCCAGAATTATAGATACATACTACCACTCCTAGTGTAAGATAAAATACTTTTCAAGAAACTCTTTCCTTTCCCTCCCTCCTCCCTCCCGTCCTTCCTTCTTTTCTGTTCATTGTAGACAGGATCCTTTTTTCATTTGTCATGGAAGTTGAGCACGTTCCTTTTTACTGAAATGTTAGGGTTTCTCCTTATACCACAGGAAATCTCTCTCATTCAGATGCCTTTAGAACTAGTAATGTACAAAAAGTATCGTAACACTTTTTAAAAGAAATTAGTGTTTAGGCTGGGCGGTGGTGGTAGGTAGGCGGATCTCTATGAGTTCGAGGTCAACCTGGTTTATAAGAGCTGGTTCCAAGATAGGCTCCAAATCTACAGAGAAACCTGTCTCTAAAAACCAAAAAAAAAAGAAAAGCAAAACAAAAATTAGTGTTTAAAGAGGAACCCAGAACAAGCATGCTGATGGTAAGAAATAGCTTTTCCTTAGCACACTTTACTTGATGTGCAAAGCCATAATTTTAGGTAATATCTATGCCGCCTTAGTTTTACTTAACTTTTTATTTTTCAAAAGTTTGTATTATATTTTATTTGCCCTTTGTGTGTGTGTGTGTGTGTGTGTGCATGTGCATGTGCGTGTGTGTGTGCGTGTGCATGTGTGCGCACATGTGGAATGCATGCCTTGATACACCTGTGGAAACCAGCAGATACCCTGTGGGAACTGGCGCTGTCTTCCCACCTTGAACACACAGGTCTTCGGATTTGGTATCAGGCACCTGCCCTCTTGAATCGTGTCATCAGCCCGCACCTTTGTGTTGGGAAGAACTTTGTACCCTACAGTCCAAATGATAACTCGTAGTGAGTTACACTTGCTAGTACTGAAGATGAGAAGCGAAGTTCACGTTTTCCCACCAATATTTTCCCAGTGAACACCAAGTAGAGGCTTTTCATGTGGGTTTATCTACTCATCTGTAGCTTAGTAGCTCTCACATCACGATCCTAGGTCCAGGGAGACGGCTTCATATCGTCTGCTATAAGAGAACATGGTGCTCTTCCATGTCAGAAGAGGAAGTAGATTTTCAAGTTCGGTTACATTTTATTAAATGCTTAAACTGCCCCGGGAATATAATGCAGTGGTAGAGCCCCAGCATCATAAAAATAAATATAAGTAAGTAAGTATTAAAAAGAACTTGATTGCTACAAGTCACAGAACTTACTTTTTGTGTTGCCCTTAAGGCAATGTTTTGTATCCATTGAATGTACAGAAAACAGATTTGTTGGGCGGCGGGAGGGGGAGGCAGAGAGCTTGCTGGGGCTCCTGTAAAAGTACCTCAAATTAAGTGGCTGGCATATCAGAAGTTTCTGGACTCATAGTTGGGAGGTATAAATCTGACTTCCAGGTGTCCATAGAGATTTGGGGAAGAATCTGCTTGGTGCCACACTCCTAACTGGTGGTGATTTACTGGCAATCTTTAATATTTCCTTGACTTGTAGAAGCAGTTTGCTCATCTCTGCCTTGCCATGTCTTGGTCTCCTGTGTGTGTGTCTTCCTTCAAATTTCTGGGCCTTTTAAATAAGAATATCTATCAGGAGGACCTGTATATGATGTCCGTCTAACCAGTTTATTGCAGGGAATCTGTCTCTAAACAAAGTCACATTCTTAGGAGAGATTTAGTTCATGGCAGTGTTTTATTAAATATACAGGTAGAGAGATAGATAGGTAAATACATACATGCATACTTACACACATACATACTGTATGAGGAATGGTGTACCTCACTGCTGTAGTAACAGTCATGGTGTCCTGATTCCTTTAATGAGATGTGTAGCTGAGACCAACATGGCTGCCCAGAGGAAATAATTATAGCAGAAAAGGGGCCTAAGGCTAGCCCATCTCGATTAACCTCTGATTTGGAAAGGAAAGGGGGGAAAGGATGAAGTTGAAGTGCTGGCCTGCCACTTCCTGTGGCTCTGGGGATGACGGTAAAGAGAATACAGCAGGTCATGTTGGGATCCAGAACCTTGGAACTCAGGGGAGGAGTTGGATCATAAAGAGTTAAAACTCGAGGTGAAAGTGGGCGGTAGTGGATGAGACCCAGTTCCCCAGGCAAGATAGGACCATTTTCACTAAGAAAGGTCAATTTAGCAGTGAGCTTGGGACTGGGACAGAGCTTTAGTGGCTCTGAGGATCCATACTGTGGCGCTGCTGTGGAAGGAACTCTTGTAGGATGGAAACTATGACAGCCACTTCCCTGACAAGGGGGCCAGAGTACGGCGGGAGAGGTCTGCTCTAAGCTCTGTGTTGAAGGGTAGATGTATTGGTCTCCTGTCTATGTGGTGGTTTATTTCTGGGCCTCTTGTTTGCCTTAATACCAGCACCCACTGTTTGATTAATGTAGTTCTGATGCTTTGAGATTGAGAAATATCCTCTATCTTTGCCCTCCTTCTTCAGGAACGTTATTGCTTTATATAGGACCACTGCTTTTTTTTATATGAATTAAAGTTTATTTATTTTACATGTATGAGAGTTTTGCCTGTCTGTGTATGTATACTACATGCATACCTGGAGGTCAAAAGAGGGTGTCAGATCCTTAGAACTTGAGTTATGGATGGCTATGAACCACCTTGTGGGTGCTGGGAGCTGAACCCAGCTCCTCTGAGAGAACAACCAATACTTTTGTCTGCTGAGCCATCTCTCTAGTTCCCATGCTTGTAATATGAATTGTAAGATGTGCTTGACACTCTCTCGATAGATAATGGATTGAGAACATAGCTCGTTTGGGGACGTATGTCCTCTGATTCCTTGTTCATGTGTCACATGTACTGAAATTGTAATGGTGCAGAGACTAGCACTGACCCTGAACAAAAATGGCTTCCATGGCTTACATCCATGAAGCTTTGCTGAGTTCTAAAATGAAGGCTATGGAGTATTGTTTTGTGGGTGTGGGGTGCAGCTCAGTAGGAAAGCATATACTTAGTGTGTCTGAAGCATGGGTTTGGCTATGGCACTAAAAAGGTTTTGGTCTTTTTATTTATAAACATCAAAGTCTTCCCATTTATTTAGGCTTTTGTATTTTATTTTTTGTATTTTTTATTCTGTATTTTGTATTTTATTTCTTCAGTATTTTGTAGTTTTCAGAGTATAAGTTTTGTAATTCGTTAAATTTATTTTTTAAGTGTCAATTTTTCTTTTGAGTACTGTTGCAAATGGAAAAATTTTAATTTACTTTTGTTCTTTTTCACCATGTAGGAATGCTAAGTATTTTGATGCTTATTTTTATCCTGCAAGATTACTGAGTTAATTTATTAATTCAAACAGGGTTTTGGGAATTCTTTAAGATTTTCTATATATAACAGCACTTGTGAGTATATTTAATTCTATTTCTTCCCTTATTTGAGGAACTTGATTTCATTTCCTACCATATTGCCATTTAGACTCTCCAGTAAAATCAGTAGTAGAACAAGGAAAAGGAGCATAACTGTCATATTCCTGACCTTTGAGGGAAAATAGCCTTTCATTATTAATTAATTAGTCAGTTAATTTCAGCATTTACTGATGACATCAGCTACGTATTTTTGTAGCTACCATGCAGAGGGTAAAATTCCTTGTATTTTCAATTTGTTGTGTATTTTTATCACCAGGGAAATTATATTTTACGTAATGTTTTTCATCTGTTGAATTTTTTTGTCCTTTATTGATATGATGATTATTTTTATTATATTACACCATCCTTGCATTCTTGGATTGAGTCACAGTTGGCCGGGTATGTGTACTCTTGAAGTCTGGGTCTACTTGCTGGTGTCTTGTTGAAGGCTTTTGGATTCATTTTTCCTGCTGCACACTTCCTTAATGGTTCATCTTGCCTTGGTCGTAAGGTAACACCAGTCTTATCCTAGGGAAGTATTCTCTTATCTTCTATTTTTTTCCCAAGTGTTTGTGGAAGATTGGTAGTAGTTATGTTTTAAATGCTTGAGAATTAGCTAGTGAAGCCAGCATTGGATGTATCATTCGTTAGACCTTGTTGTTGCTGGAAGTTTCAAAACAAGCAAGTCAATCTTTTCCTCCCACATAGGCTTCTGATTATCAACTTTCAGATAGTTTTGTGAGATTGGTTGCTTCCTGGTACTTGGTTTTAGATAATTTGTTGACATATGGGTCATAATCTTTCCTTATTATTTCTTTCAGTTCTTTAAAGTCAACAGTATCTCTCTTTATTCTTGATTTTTAGTAGTAAGAATTTTTGTTGTCATTGTTTTTTTTTTAGACAAAGACTTTCACTGTGTAGCAGCCCAGCTGACCTCAACTGCTCCCTCAGCTTCTGAGCTCTGGGATTACAGACTCATGCCTGGTGCTTAAGTCTTTTTCACGGATCAGTTGATGTAAAGGTTGCCAATTTCCTTGAACTTTTCAAAGAATCAACTTTCGGTTTTGATACCTTTTCCCTTAAAAAAATTCTCGTAGAGACACACAAACTTCTTTCTTGTGTTCTTTGAACATGGTGCTACATTATGTTCTGACTTAAGCCATTTCCAGTGAGAATAATCTACAGCCTTTATCCTTCTCCCTTTCTCTTTGGTGTTCTGTATGAAGTGTGAGGGTCCCCTTTCCCTGTGGGGACTCACTAATTATCCTGGATTGTGATTGGCTGGTCCCCTGCCAAGTGGGTACTCACTAATTATTGTGGATTGTAATTGGCTGGTCCCCCTCCCCAGTGGGTACTCACTAGTTATTGTGGATTGTAATTGGCTGGTCCCCTCCCCAGTGGGTACTCACTAATTATCCTGGATTGTGATTGGCTGGTCCCCTCCCCAGTGGGTACTCACTAATTATCGTGGATTGTGGTTACCTTACTTTCAGAAATTTTGGATAATCCTCAATTACTTAATTTGATTCTTTCATGTAAAGTTTCTGTATAGGGACACTTCCCATTTGTTCATGAATGTTCCATGAATGCTCCACACCATCTTCTTTAACAGAGTAATGATTTTTGTATTTGTATTTTGTCTGTATTTTGCACCACATGCATGTCTGGTGGCTACAGAGGCCCGAAGAAGGTGTTGGATCCCCTAGAACTGGAGTTACAGGCAGTTGTGAGTCACTGTAAGGGTGCTAAAAACTTAATCTGGTTTTTTAGCTGCTGAACCATCTTTCCAGCCCCTAATCACATTTATTTTTCAAGTTCTCTGACAGCTCTAACATCTGGGTCATTTCTGAGTCTGACTCTGTTGCTTGCTTTAGTTCTTAACAGAGAGTCTTAGATGTCCTTTCAAGTATTTACCCACCAGCTTTCCTTCCAAATGCTTACTGTGGTAGGGTTTTGAAGCCGGTGTGGTCAGTAGTTGGTCTAGGTATCGGTCTAGGTTTGTTTTTGCTGGTTAATTTCACTAAATGATAGTTCGTTTTTTTTTGTTGGTTTCTACTGCCCTATGCTTAGTGTAAAATTTGGAGTATTAAAGTACTAGAGGGTTTTCATGATACTTGATTTTTTCTTAGATTTCAGCAAGTGTACCTGCACCACAGTCAAGCTCTCTGTGCTCTTGGTAGATTTCTATTGCCATGTCACAGGCTTGGTGAAGACATGGTTCTACAGCGGCTTTCGACTCAGGCAGTCCTGGTACAGTGAGCATCAGAGTTCGTTGTTTGTTCTTTCTCTTTTTATTTATTTTTAGATAAAGAATGGAGGTTTGTTAAACTCATGGTTCTGGAGGCTGTGAAGTCCTTATGAAGGGTCTGGTGTCTGGTGAAAGGGCCTTCTAGTTGTATCCTAGTGCAGAGAGGGTATCACACGGCGAGACAAAGCTGGTGTCGTAGGAAGGATGTTGTGTTCCTCCATCTCCTCCTGCTTATCCTGTCTTTCCTCTACAACTGAGAATGAAGAGCTGGGAGCAGGACAGCTGATAATAGCAGACTTGGGACTGCTGCTCTTGCAGGGGACCCAGGTTCAGTTAGCAGCATCTATGTGGCACTTCGCTCACAGTTGTCTGTAACTCCAGATCTAGGGAGCTGATGTTCTCTTTTGGCCTTCAGGGGCATCGGGCACACATGTGGTACACATACATACATGCAGGCAGTCACACACATAAAACAAACAAATCTTAGAATATAATAATGAGAGCAAACTGTTTTGCCTCTGGATAACAGCCTCTCCCCAGCAGCAGTGTTTTTTTCTGTCCTTCTTACCTTTAATAGCGGCTGTCCTTGTTGTGACCAGACAGTGAGCAGTTTCTATCCTGCTGCAGCACACGGCTGTGTTCTGCTGCTGCTGCTGCTGCTGCTACCATTCTTGGCAGCGCTAGGCGTTTAGTTAACAGGATCTTCCTGTGTCATATTTTAATGCTGACTTAGAAGGTAATTCCAGATTAATTAAAAAAAAACCTTAGTTTTTAGAGCAAATACTTTACTGTTTGCTTTGTATTATAATGTACTGTTCTATGTGTTTTTTTTTTTCAGCCTAGGCTTGATCTCCGACTCTTTCCACATGTTTTTTGACAGTACTGCCATATTGGCCGGATTGGCAGCTTCTGTTATTTCAAAGTGGAGAGATAATGATGCTTTCTCTTATGGGTAAGACTTTAAAATACTATTCTTGAGCTACCAGATACACAGAAAAATGTACAGCTCTTATGCCATGAGTTTCTACAAGTTGAATTTACTTGTGTGATCTGAGCTCTCGGAGCCCTTCTCAGGCCTCTTATAGTCCTTATGCACCTCCCTCAGGGTTACCCTTAAACTTCCTGGATTACATGTGTCTAATTTAAAAGTATGTATTGAAAGGAAAAAGATGGGGGAAGTGGTGTAATTATATTATAATCACAAAAATAAAAGAAATAATTTCTTAAAGTGTGTGATCAGAATCTATAATGTAACTTTATTCATTTACAGAGTCTTTTTGTTTGACAGATAAGCCCTTAGTTTTACCAATAAAATTAAGGAGATACATTGTTGCATATAAAGATTTTCTTATAGCCTCTTTTGACAAAGAAAGCCATATGAAACTGATCATATTTCTTTTTTTTAATTGAAGGGATAATTTTCTGTTATTTATTTAAACTTATTTCATAACAAGGTCTTACTTGTCATTTTAGCTTTGCTCTTCTGTGTGGTGATTTCTGTGTCCCCCTGGTTTGTACACTCAGCCACATACAAGGCTTTGATGAACCAGATTAGAGGCCGAATTGGCTTCCTGCCCCCACTGACTGGGGAAGCAGTGGAGTCTTCATTATTTGATTTAAGCTTCCTGATGTTTCCTGTTAGTAGAATTCTGTTCCCATGCACAGAGAGGAGGACTGATGTCCTTTTCCACCTTTCTTGTGCATGCTGATTCCTTCCTCTATCCCTGCTTCATCCCTTAGTGCTTCCTCACACCTGCTCTTCAACAGCTGCCTTCCCTCTTGCTTACGCTCACCTCCCCCACTCTCCGCCTGTCTCTCTCTCTCTCTTTTCCTTACACCCTCAGATCCTCTTGCTCACCTTTCCCGACTCTCCGCCTGTCTCTGTCTCTCACTTTTCCTTACACCCTCATGTCCTCACGCTCACCTCTCTCCACTCTCCGCCTGTCTCTCTGTTTTCCTTACACCCCCATGTCCTCATGCTCACCTCTCCCGATTCTCTGCCTGTCTCTGTCTCTCACTTTTCCTTACACCCCCATGTCCTCACGCTCACCTCTCCCCACTCTCCGCCTGTCTCTGTATCTCTTTTCCTTACACCCCCACATCCTCACGCTCACCTCTCCCCACTCTCTGCCTGTCTCTGTATCTCTTTTCCTTACACCCCCACATCCTCACGCTCACCTCCCCCATTCTCCGCCTGTCTCTGTCTCTCTTTTCCTTACACCCCCACATCCTCACGCTCACCTCTCCCCACTCTCTCCCTCCTTCCCCACCCCTCTTCCCTCCCTACCTACTTCCTCCACACATTTTAGTCTGTGCTCATATTTGCCCCCTCCTCTTGCCTTGGCTAACTGACACATGAGACGTACTCAGGCAGTTCTACTTTTATAAATTACGTATTTTAATTCTACGACTCACTCTGTTTGGGTAAACATAATCATCTGTGATCATTTGTCTAGTTTTTTTCTTCATTTTAAACCTATAACCAGGCCCAGTAATATACTAAAGCGAATCCGGCAGTTTATCAGAATGCATAAAACGTATCTACCCAGCTAGAAATTAGGAACCAAAGATGCCTAAAATATTTCTTGCCTTTGATCTTGAAATTCAGTGAGCTAAGGATAAAAGGCTTTCTTTCAAGCATTAACTATAGGACTGGAAGAAGAGATTAAAAGAAAATGAGCTTTTTTAAAAAACAGTAATCCTACTGAATAGTAGATAAATCCCTTTTAAGTGTAAATTATAGAAAGCTGGCTGTATGTTATTTGAATTTAGTAAACTTTGTTCCAAAACACTTCTGGAGAAAACTTTGACAAGTAATACATGAATTTAATTTACTTATATATATTTAAAAATGGAGTATAAACTTCCTATTATATCAGATCTACATGCTGGGACGAACTCAACATAGCTGACTAGAGGACCTGTAAAGACTTCCTTCCGCCTGTCATGGTCGCACAGGGTTGTACCCCTGGACTTGAAAATGATTTCAAGCCCTCAGAGGTCCATAGTGAGTTTCAGGGCATACTGAGAAGGTCTCTACATTATCCGAAAAGAAAAAAAATGTTTTTATAACAAAAAAGATGTTTAGAAGTTGACATAGGAAGGCATGTTTTCTTAAAGATGGACTCCTTATATAGTCTTCTTGACCCAGAACTTAGAGCCCTCTGGCCCAGCTTCTCTGCTGGCATTGCAGGTGCTCGTCACCACACAGTGTCTAAAGAGCAGATCTGATGCTTTGCGATGTTGATGAAGGACTAGCTGACGTGAACATACTTTGGGTTAAAGTTTTTTCCGTGGCTTCAGGCCAAACATGCCCTGTGGAAAAATGAGCTCTTTTCCCAGTGCTTCATCTAAGTAGGAAGCAGACAACTTTGGAAGCCCAGAGACAAGGGCTTTTAAAAGTGGTTTCATAGAATAGTGTGAAGATAGAGTTAATTATAAAAATAAATAACTAAAAGTTTAGGCTGAATATATTAGTTTAGAAAAAGATAATAAACATGAATCTCGTTGTTTCTGACGTAATGCAGGGGCACTTTAACTTCACCTGAGGTCAGAGCTTTGTTTCCTGAAGATTTCATAGCCAGAAGGTACAGAGCAGAGCAGGAATTCTCAGGAAGGAGAATAGCTACAGTAAAAACCCGATTTCCTAGACATTCTCTCTTTCTTTAGACCCTTTCTTCTTTGTCTACTTGCCTGGTCTTGTCCTCTCTACAGTGGCAACTTAGATTTACATTTCTGTGGCTTTCTAAGCCCACTAACTATCAGAAGGTCTTTTGCCTCCTGGAAGTCGATGCGTTTTGTGGTATTCACTGTTAAATAGAATTCATGGTAAATTAATTTGCTCATTCATTTTGCAGTAGTATATAAAATTTATTCAATAAATGTGAAGACTTGTTGGCACTTAAAAGTCATGCAATACGGTTTACAGTTGAAGCATGTACATTCATCTGGACTTTAAGAAGTACAATTCACTGTGTACCTTGCTCTTCTTTAGGTATGTTAGAGCGGAAGTGCTGGCTGGCTTTGTCAATGGACTGTTTTTGATCTTCACTGCTTTCTTTATTTTCTCAGAAGGAGTTGAGGTATAGTAGACAATCTTTAGAGTCAGGAAATGACTTTTTTTTCAATCAAAATGTTTTTAGTGATATAATCGTCATAAGATCTTTTCAACTGTCATTTATTGAGATTTGTCTTGAATTAGAGAAAATATGTGTGTACAGGAGGACTTATGAAATAAGTTACATATATATGAAAAATTACATATATATATGAAATATCTTGCTGGAAACAATGAAATGGCAGTGCTCTGTAAACTGAAGTGCTACCACTGAGAAGTAGAGGTGCATTCTGGGTAATAGGTCCTTTAGGAATTGTCTTAAAAACATCTAGAACCTGAGAATTTTGCTAGTGAATATTTAATACTTGGTGTACATCTTCTAAGAGCGGAAGGAAACTGAAGATTGGTAAACTTACAGAGAGTGGGGGAACAGGTTTTGAACCACATATTGTCATACATATTTATGATGTATGAGTATGAGCTTCAGCTCTCAGCTTTAGGCAGGTAGTTTTGAACTCTTTTACTTCTGAAAATAACTAAAAATTTTAATATTGCATTATATTGTCAGCAGTTTCAGTCGGGAATTTTATCAGTGCTGTCTCTCTGTATTGTGTGTTTTCTAGAGAGCGTTGGCTCCTCCAGACGTGCACCACGAGAGACTGCTGCTTGTGTCCATTCTCGGTTTTGTGGTAAACCTCGTAGGAATCTTTGTTTTCAATCACGGAGGCCATGGACACTCTCATAGCTCTGGTATGATGGTCAGAACGATTTCTTTCTTCATGTCTTTAACAGTTATTTGGGGTGTGCGTGCGGCGTGTGTGTGTGTGTGTGTGTGTGTGTGTGTGTGTGTGTGTGTGCGCGCATGCGCACTCATATGGAAGTCAAAGGACAACTTGGGAGAGTTGGTTCCTTCATCCACTGAGTTCTGGGACTTGAGTTCAAGTCTTCAGATTTGAGGGCAGATATCCTTGAAAGTCCCTGATTTTTTCTTCTTCTTTTTTTTGCATGTTTCTGTCATTAAATACTTTAGAAAATTAATAATTTTAAAGTTATAAAATATGTCTAGATACTCAGAAATATTCTCCTGAACTATGCCTTGTACTTGTCCATAGCTCTCCATCCCAGTGCTTTTCCAAGCTGCTGTGCACGTTACCATATTGTCCGTAGCTCTCTGTCCCAGTGCCTTTCCAAGCTGCTGTGCACATTATCATATTGTCCGTAGCTTTCTGTCCCAGTGCCTTTCCAAGCTGCTGTGCACATTATCATATTGTCCATAGCTCTCTGTCCCAATGCCTGTCTGAGCCGCTATGCACATTATCATATTGCTGTACATCTCTCTAGACTTCTGTTGCTCATCTGCTTCGTGTAATATTTAATTCATATTAAAAAATTAGCTATCAGAAAAACAACAAAGTTAGTTAATAAAACAAGTTGTGTGTATGCTTATAATTTACTGTATAATGCATTTTAAAGATCCTTCCAGTGGTAGATATTGATCTGCTACCTTGCATTTTTTATTATTTATTTATGAATGGTGTGAAGTCAGGCCTGGTGGTGCATGCTTGCTACAATCCCAGCACTTGGGAGATGGAGGCAGGAGGATTAATGCTAGCTTCATGCTTACTTGTTCTATCTAGGGTACATGGTGAGACCCTGTCTCATCTACAAAGCAAAATAAAAGCCCCCCATGCATATATACCCTAAAACAAAAACACAACAACAAACAGGGAAGAAGAAAGCATATCAAGCTGCCATGGTGCACAGTTCAGATCTTGAACATTTCCATCAGTGCAGATAGCGCCTTTAATTCAGTGTGTTAGTGTGGGAGAATTCATGAAACAAGGTTTTCTAGTAAATGCGCTTTTTAAAGTTGCTTTCTGCAATGACTACTATTCATATTCATTTCCAGAAATAAATGTATTTTCTCCTCAGCCCACATCAACTTGTAATATTGCAGGTTAAAGTGGTTTTGCTCACATTTAATAAAGGTGGCTTCTAATTTTTTCTTGTCTCTGGTTTGTAGTGAAGTTGAACATTCTGGTGGTGTGTTCCTAGACAATAGCTGCTTCTCTGTTTTTGCTCCACGTGTTTATAAGTTACAGTATTACTTAACATATTCTACTTTTCTTTGTTTTGTGCGTTGTAAATATCTTTTCCCAGTTAATGCTTGTATTGAAGTTTTCATATAGAAACTCATTTGTATGTAGTCTGTGATTCTTAGCCTTAATTGTTCCTGGCACACCTGTAGGCTCCTGGGAAGAAAGTCTCAATGAAGCGCTGTATACATTAGCTTGGCCTGTGGGCATGCCTGGCGGGGACTGTTTCAGCGGCACCATTCCCTAGGCAGGGGTTCTGAGGTGGAGCTCAGCAGGAGGCATGGGAGCTTGCCTGTGGATGTGCTGAGCAGCTGTTTAAAGTTTCGCCTTGACCGAAACCTAGAAGTGCAAACTGGAATAAACTCTTTTCTCTCCAGAAGTGCTTTTGCTCTTTTCAGGGTGTTTTGTCAACAACAGCGGAAATGAAAGGATAGCATAGTCTGGTTTCTGTCTTGTATTTGTTTCATGTGTATTTTCTTCTCTGTTTCAAAGATTTCCTATTCCAGGGCATGAACATCAAATCCTCTATACTAATGCTTTTATTTTGGTTTGATGATTTCTTGTTACCCTGTTTGTTTTTCCATCTATTTATACTCTATTCTATGTAATGCGTGAGTTTCAGATATTTCTCCCTTAGGAAGAGTACGCATTTTTCCTATGAAAACTTTTAGTGATTGTCCTGGGGACAACAGCATCTAGTTCAGATGCCTGGTAAGTTAATTCAGTCATACACCAAACCTCTGTTCTCCTGTTCTCTTCTTCCTTTATTTTATGCCTGTAACCAATCAATATAGTTTTGCACTAACTGGTTTCTTTTCAGAGTTGGGAACACAAACTCTGTGCCTTTGTAGTTATGAACTACTCTTTAATGTCTTTTGATTTATCCTGAAAACCCTATAATATTTTGAGGGGACAGGCTTTTGTTCATCTGGATTGCCTTAATTTTGCTTTTATTTTAAAGGGAGTTCTGTAGATTATAGAATTTTTTGATTTCTCGAGACAGAGTTTCTCTGTGTAACTGCAGTAACTGACCTGGAACTTACTTTGTAGACCAGGCTGGCCTTGAACTCACAGAGCTCCATCTGCCTCTGCTTCCCGAGAGCTGGGATTAAAAATGTGCGTCACCACCACCTGGTGATTATAGAATTTTTGAGTTCTACACCCACCACTACCGTTTAAATATCTATCTGCTGCCTTTTGGCCTCTAGAGTTTCTTTCATTTATTTGTTTCACTTTTAAATTATGTATTTATTGTGTGAGTGTGTGTGTGTGTGTATGTATGTGTGCGCGCGTGTACAAAGGTGGTATTTGGCATGTGGAGGAGCACCCAACATTCTGTTTGCTTGCCAGCTTGGTTGTTCTATATCCTTTCTTCTCCTTCCAGCTTTTGTTCCAGAAGCGTCCCCCTTGAAACAGATTGTGGACAAGATATCAGTCCACATATGTGTATTATGGGAGTTCAGCGGGTTTTAGGCAAGATATCAGGCCACTTATGTGTGTCCATGCTCGTGTGTATTGTGGGAGTTCAGCTAAGACCCTGAGTCAGCTTGATATCACATCTGGACAGCAGGAGCCCTCTCTGTAATTCCAGCGATTGGGAGACTGAGGCAAGAGGATTGTTAGTTCTGGGCCAGCCTGGGGTACATGGTAAGCTCCTCAGTTCTTGGGCTTTGTGCTGCCGGCTAGAAGATCCACCCGAGTCCCTCTCTCAGTGCAACGCGCTGGTGCTAACTGATGGGAACTACAAGTCCAGCCGTGGTCTGGTCTCCCTGAGGCTGCTCTGTGAATCTGGGGTTTCTCTTGAGGAGTGAGCTATTGGTATTTGAAGTGTTGTCGTACAGCAGCTATGCAGCAAGGAAAGATGACCTTAAAGATGTTCTCCTTAGTTTGGCTTTCATCAGCTGCGATGTCTCTGATACGACTGAGTTTATTCTACTTGGACTTTGATGTATTTCTTGACCATATGGTCATCAAGCGGGTAATTTTCAGCCATTGGTTCCTATTTTCCTCTCTCCTCCTCTTGTTTTTTGGAGACACTGCCTCGTTTTTCTTCATTCTTTTTCTTTTTCTGCTTTTGAGAGTGTGATCTCTGTTTACCTTTTTGTACATTGGTTGCAGGTGCAACTCAGAACTCTTGTTGAGTTCTTCCAATGGCCTCTTTAGTTTGCTAGTGTGCTTTAATTCCAGAATCTCTGGTATTTAAAATTTTTCCCCTTCTTCTCTCTGCTCCCCCCATACATGCATTTTTGTTGTTTTGAGACAAAGCCTTGCTGAAGCCTTTTAATTGCCACCCCCCTGCCTCTGTCTCCTGAGTGCCTAATTGCAGTCATGAGCCCACAACTCGATTTTATAATTTTTATGCGGTTATTGTTGGTGACTTACTGACCTGGTTTCTTTTTACTCATTGAATATGTTTGTAATAGCTGGTTAAAATCTGCCTACCAAGTCCATCTCTGGGCCTCTTTGGAAGGATCTTCAGTTAGCTGCTCTTTGTGTGCGGCATAAGTTCCTACACATTTGCTAGGCTCCTTCCTTGATGAGGGCTGGACACTTTAGATCACCTGGCATCAAATTGTGTCATCCCTTTAAAGTTCGTTGTTTCTGAAATTTTGTTCCTGTGTTACTTTTCTTTTGAATCCTTTCCTAGACTGGTTGACAAATCGTGTGTTTCTTGTAGGAGGTGGCCATTGAATTGTCTGATAGTTTTTAATTTTAAGATCTTCCTTTTGTTTTTCTCCTGTCTGACAAGTGTTCACACTTAGACTGGTATGGCTTAGTAGTCACCCAGAGTGTAGTCAATTTCCTTAAATGACTTGCTTGTAACTCTCTCTCTTTTGGCAAAGGGATCTTTGTGAGAAAGTACATCTTACAACTCTGCTTACTTCATAGTTACCTAACTCTTCTCTCCTGCTTGCTTAAGGTGTCAAGGACAATGAAGGATGAATGGCAAGTCCTTTTTTTTCAGGTCTATTTTAGGTATGTATGTAGCCTGTGCACACGTAGCCTGTGCACACTCTTTTAGATTCCCAGGAGTATGTTGCTGCTTTTCAGAGTTCCTTGTGGGATCTGCCTCTCTGAGGTTTCCTGAAGTTCTTAGAAGTCTAGTGACAGCAGCTACTTACTGCTGGGAATTTCCCACTGTTGTCTTAGTGCCTGAATCCCAGCTGGACTCTCAGCCTAGGAGCCTCCCTAGGAGACTAGAGAATTGCACCAATGGACAAAATACTGGATAACCAGTTGGTGCTTTAACAATGCACCCAAAGCAGCCTCACCTCCCTGCTATCTACAGTGTGGTGACTTTGGGTTATTTTGCTCCTGGGCTGGGAAGGGGAGACTGTGCTCCTTAACAAGGCCTCATAGCTGCTGTAGATGACGACCATCATCTGTTCTGTGCTTCTCACTCATTGCCAGAGCTCCTACATAGTGCTTTATTACTCGTTTCTTCTGCACTTTTGTGACTTGGGGGAGGGGGAATTGGCTGAGATTCTCTTGCAGCCTTCTGGAAGGTGATCTGACATGCAGGTCTCCTGGAGATCCTGAAGGATTTGCATTTTCGGGCCTTCAGAGTTTATTCCTGTGCTCCATGGCAGAACTCAGAATTGCTAACAAGTACATTGGCAGCACTTTTTAGAAGCAAGTGTTTTCTGCATTGACTCTGGAGACAAGATTCTTCAAACTATTATTATTGTAATCAGTTGTGTATTTTTGCATATCTTCTGTTCAAATATTGTTTGTTTTCTAGGCCATGGACACAGTCATTCCCTCTTTAATGGTGCTCTAGATCACACCCATGGCCACGAAGATCATTGCCATAGTCACGAAGCCAAACATGGAGCTGCACACAGCCATGATCATGCTCATGGTCACGGGCACTTCCATTCTCACGGTGAGTGGGGCCAGAGGACCTGCAGCGGGCTAACCTTCTAAACAAACAAGATGTGTGAAGTGACTGTTGAAAGGAGGCTTAGCCTCTAGTGAGTCTGTTTAAATTGTTTCCAATGTTAGTTTCTTTTTATTGTACTGTAACATGCAAGTAAGGCAGTGGGCTTAATTTTTTTCTTTCTCCCCCCAGTGAATATAATAATAAAACACTAGGCTTTTGATTGTATGAATGAGAAACAGTTGAAGTTTAGCAAATGAAAACTTTGATTGTTTTAAGTCTGACAAGGCCATTAGTAAATAATGTTATGAAAATACTAGAGACTTTTCAGTTTTTATTATAACTTTTTATGCTAACTGCCTAATATTTTGTGTTCATTCAGAAATCTTTATGTAATAGCAGTAGATACTAAGTTATAGCTTACTTATCAACATTTTATTTCAGATCATTTATTCACAAGTTGTGAGTGTAAATTAATAGGAACTGTTTAGGTAACACAATCTGCTTAGGTCTTAATTAAATTGTGCCCTTAGATGTTTATTGGTACTGGCCATATGGATGGAATACTTTAAAGCTTTACATATGAAAAAATGAAAACGCCTTGAAGATTGAACATTCTAACATCCTAACATCCCAGTTTTGCAGTCTTCCTGTTTTCAAAATACTGTGTGGAAATGTGGCTGGTGAACCCAGTGCTGTGCACATCCAGTGCTCACGCCTGATCCCAGACCAGTTCACCCTTGTGGAGCTGTTACCTCAGTCTGAGCCACGGACCTCACCACCAAGCGCTTCCTCCCACCTCTTTTTTATTTATTCATTATTTAGATTAGAGCACAGCATAAAATCCACCCTTCTGACAATTTGAAGTGTACAGTACAGTGCTAGCTATGATTGCTCCAGTGTTTACAGCCCTCTGGGCCTTATGCATAAATAGTGTAACTTAACCTTTTGCCCTTCCACAATTACTTCTCCATCTCTACAACCTCCAGCATGTGGAAACGACCGAGCTCCTCTCTGTGTCTATGAATTTGACTCCTTCAGCTTCCTCATGTAAATGGTAGCTGCGTTAATTGTTCTGTTTTACTCACTTCACATAGCTGCCGCATCCATCTGCAATATCCTGAATTGCAGCTTTCTATGGATGCCCCATTCCTCCGTCAGGCACGTTAGGGCTGTCCCCTGTCTTGAGAGTGGAATGCCACAGTGCACTGAATGGAAGCGCACCTCGGTTTGGGGGTCTGGGTTTCAGCTCCTTTGGTTGTGTGCCCAGAACTGGTCCTGGTGCTCAGGTTGTAACCACATACTGCTTTTTGTAGTGGTTGCACCAGTTTACATTCCTACTGATAGTGTATAAAGATTGTCTTTCCCCCATATGCTCGTGTAGCTACAAGTATTCCCCATCCCACTGGTTACCCTGGACAGGGTTTTCTCCGTCCACCTGTTCCTGAAGCCTCTTATAAAATAACCACTCTGAGGTTTAATATTAATTATATACTCTTTGGCCTTTTAGCTCAGGCTTCCTATTAACTAACTCTTATATCTTAAATTAACCTATTTTTATTATTTTATATTTTACCACAAGGCTTGTGGTTTGTTACCTTACATCTTACTTCTTGGATGGCTATGTAGTGACTGCCCGACTCTGCCTTCTTTCTCCCTGCATTCAGCTTGGTTTTCCTGCCTAGCTATATTCTGTTCTGCCTTAGGCCGAAGCAACTTGTTTATTAACTAATGGCAATAAAAAATATTCACAGCATTCAGAGGGGAATCCCATATCATCTCCCCTTTTCTGTCTAAATAAAAAGGAAGGTTTTAACTTTAACAGTAAAATTACATATAACAAAACAGTTATCAAGCAAGAATCACAGTTACAATCTTTAGTCTATTTGTATCTGGCAAAATAAAGGAAAATATTCTATCTGTTTTATTTTTTGTGAGTCTAAAATTTTATATCTGATTTATTTTTTTATCATGACTAAGGGAAACTATAACATTAACTATATGTCGTCAACTCCATCAAAGACCCAACAAGGATGTAATATTACCTAAGTAAACAATAAGTGCATTTAAGCAGCCTTCATAGTTCTAGAAATTGCAGAGACATCTTGCTGCCTGGACAGTAACCGAAAGTTTTTTTGTTTCGTTTGGGCATCCATCTTCAGCCTACAGGCCCATAGTATCTAGCAGACTTTTCCATGAAGTAAGAAATTTGAGAGACTGTTTCACCTCTATTGGCAGTTTGTCAGCCACTTTCTTCTGTGTCCTGCAGAATGTCTGGCAGACTCTTTCATGGAGCAGGAACCCTGAAGGACTGTCTCACCTTCTTTTGGCAAATTCAGCAGTCAGTTTTTTTGTGGGTCCTGCATGTTCAGTTTATACAACATACCATCAAGCAGTCCAGGCAAGAGCTAGCAAACTTTTGAAGGAGCCTCTTCAATGCCCATCATCCTCATGAAGTAATTGGTGCTATCAGAAACAGACATGTCTCACTGTCCAGGAAAGTCTAAGTTCTTAAAACCTTTTAAATGCTATATCCATAGGTCTTTGAAGTGTTGAAGATTATTTATCAAACTGAAATATATCTCTATATCTAGGAAAGCTTAACATGACTACAAATTTGACTATTATAAATGGCTATTAATCTATAATTTTTAAATGAGCTGAATAAACACAATACCTTAAACAAGAGTAGGAATACATGTATATGGTTTTCTTAAATCGACCTTAAATTTGTATCAGTGGACCAAGATCCATACTAATGTAAAGTATTTATCTCTGTATCACGCTTGCCAGTACTTTTTTTTTTTTAATAATCATGAGTCTTCCTAACAATTTTCTTGAAATTTTTATTTGAATTTTCCTGCTGAGTACTGGTGTTAAATATCTTTTTCCGTACCAATAGGTCGTATTTCAGTCTGACAAATATTTTCCTTTGAATTGTTTGAGCTCTTCGTATATTTTCCATATCAACAATCAGACATATAGTTTGTAGATATGTTCTACATTCCTAAGGTTACTTTTTCTTTTTGTTGTTTGCTTCCCTTGCTGTGCAGAGGCTTTCTAGTTTGGAGTAGTAATCCCATCGGTCAGTTTGCATTACTTCCTTCAGTCCATAATATGCTATGTTTTGAAACAGTTAAACTGGCAGATCTGAAAACCTTGATTTTCCAACATTTTTGCTCACATACATTACCCCAAAATAATTTTGAAAAATTGCTTATTCCTTACAAATTTATAACATAATTTCTGAAATGTTCTTGCAAGTATTAGTTAACAGTTAAAATTTATTCATTTGATTTGACCTTTTGAAACAGGGTCTCAGTAGGTAGCCCTGACTGTCCTGGAACTCACTGCATAACCCCAGGCTGATGCCTTTCTGTCTCAGGCTCCTTAGTGATGGGTTTAAGTGTGCTCCTAATAAATAACATTTTAGGATGAAACTTCTGAATGAGTCTTTTGACTTTGTCCTAGTTGGCTTTCTGTTGCCCTGATAACACTGACCAAAGCCAACTTGGGGAGAAAGCCCAAGTCAAGCAATGTAATTCCAAATCTAATGTGTGACATCTGGGACTCACTTATGATCTTCTGGGCTCAGGTAGCCCCACTTGTCCAGCTCTTTTGTCATCGGCACACACAGCTTGTCTCACATGTTCATGCCCGCTCCTCTTTACCTTGTTACTTTCCTTGTCAGATGTCTCATTGGCCTGGCATCTCCAGCCTGCTGGGGTCTCTACTGGAACTGAGGTTCTTTCTTCAACAATGGCCTAATGGTTTATCCTCACAGACCACAACCCTGTCACATTGTGCCCATAACCCCTTGGGTCTTCATCCCATAAGTCCTTGGGGATAGCTAAGGCTGCATGCACCTTCATCAGTGGTCTCCCTGCCCTGTCACAGTGCCAAGTTAAAGCTGCTCTCATTATCCATTTAGTTTTGTAGCTTTTATGTCACCAAAATCAGAAATATGTGGAAGTGCTTACACATTGCCAAGTTTGGTTGTCAGGTGGAGATTCAGCTGTGTCTTGCTCAGGACAGCATCTGTGTGCTGACCTGAGGAAACCTTCCCAGAAGATTTCATCTCTGATTCTTAGTCAAAGGTGATTCTTGAGCCTTAGCTAACCAGCATCAATTATTCCAGTAAAGCAACAGATTCTTAATCCAAAATATCACATGACAGTCCCAGTAATGTCTTACTCCCCACTAACTTTCAGAGACCTCCACCGTCCACACTTCTCTCTTCATCTGATCTTCCAAGCTCTGAGCACTCAGCACCCTTTCCAGCCCAAAGTTAGAAACCCTCCAGCAGTCCTCCCTAGACATGATTAACCGCAATTTATATCCGAGTTTGTTTGCTAATGCTGTGATAAAGGACATGAGCAGAAGCAGTGTGGCAAGGAAAGGGTTTATTTCCCCTTACAAGGGACAGTTCATCATCAAGGAAAATCAAGGCAGACACCCAGAGGCAGGAGCTGAAGCAAACATCCTCAGTGAATTTTTGCCACCTTGGTAACATGAGGCTCACTGGTCAGAGCCACAGAAAACTATAAAGCTCCCACCATCTGATTTCCCTTTTTTTTTTTTTCCATTTTACTGCCTTTCGAGAATGTATTAATGGAGTATGCTTGTATGCAGCCTTAACTGATGACCTGTTAAGCAATGAGATAGGAATATAGAGCTGGGGAGATGGCTCAGTTGGTGCACAAGGGCCTTGTGTGGTCCTCAGCACCACATACAAAGCTGGGGGAGCAAGAGGTGGTGGAGAGCTCCTGGAGCCCCTACCCCTGGGTGAGCAGACACAGGTGGATCCCTGCAGCTCACTAGCCAGACTGTCTAGCTCAGTAGATGGGCTTCAGGATCAATGAGAAACCTTGCCTCCAAAAGTAAAGGTGGTGTGCAGTGGAGGAACTCATGAATGTCAGCCGTGGGCCTCACACACATATGTTCATGCTAATGTGTTTACACATCCCATGCAAAAATTAATATTAACCAATAAATAAACATGACCATAAATTTAAATTTATTCTTTATACTTTACATTCAGAGATTTCTTTTAGCCAGAATTATTGTAGTCATTAAGTACAAAGCAATTAAAGTAGTTTTGTCTCAAATTTTATTAGTTATAAACTGTCAAAAGACAGCATTTTACTTGAAATACATTTCTAAAATGAAGTTATTTCTTCCCCCTGTTCTGTTGGCGCCTTTGTAGTGAGCCTGTACAGCTTTTCTAGTCATGACAGAAAAGGGTACGAGGTGGACACTCATCGACCTCATTGGCCAGTCTCAGGTCAATTATTTCTGGAGTTTCCATCCTGGGACCCGTGGGGCTGCATGAAATATCTATGGATGTATGCTAACAAAACAGCAAACTTAAAGCTTTTCTTTTCTCTTTTGCTGTGTAGCTTGATAATGTGGTTCTGGAGTATGAATTTTACAGGTGTTAACATCCTGTGGTAGTGGGAAAAGGTTGAACATGCCTCATGGTCTATGAATTTAGCTTCTGCGTGTCACTCTTGCTAATCCCGGGCAGCTGTTTTGCTTGTGGGATCAGCGCTGATGGAGTGTGCAGGATAGCATGATCAGATGGCTGGGATAGACGTCGTTTCTGGGCTTCAGCATAGAATCCTGTGGCAATGCAGTGGACTTCATTACCCTTGTCACTCAATGAGCAGAGCTTCTTGTGTCACACTGGTTTTTCTATAGAATTCTAGCACAGCTCTGGCACACAGCAGCTACCCTATTTATATCAATTTATTGGGCTCCTAAGTGTTTATCTTTTATTTATACTGTGTTTTAAATATCTGGGTAATTTTTCCCCAGAGTTCCCACTCCCACTGTACAAGGTTTAGATATGCCTTATTCAAAGTGTCTGAGGTGTCTTGATTTGTTTTGTATTTGGGTTATTTGCAGCAGGCTGTACTAATTGACTATCTCTAGCCTGAAGTGCAAACTGTCCCCAAGTCTGGAAGATTTGGACTATCAGCATGGTGTCTGAACTCCAGGAGTTTCAGAGCAGAGCAGATATTGAATTATAACTTCTCAATCAGGTTTGAAAAAAGAAGAATAGAAATATGATTCTCCTTGTTATGATTAATTGATTACAGGAAGAGGTTTTTTTTTTTTTCTAACTTACTAGGAAAGGCTCAGTATGTGCTGCACATATTCTCAGAACTTTATATGCGTTAACTTTTACAATTGTCTCATAATCAGTTGAAGGCTATCATAGCTGTTGTCCCCATTTTTTTATTTAGCCGAGGCACAAGTAAATCACAGGAAATAATAAATTCAGAAGCTAGGGTATCGGACCAGTGAGATGGCTCAGTATGTTAGGGTGCTTTCTTTCAAGCCAGATAACCTGAGCTCCGTGCTCGGAACCCACCCGGTGACAGAAGAGAACAATTCCCTTATGTTGTCTTCTCATTGCCACACGTGTGAGCGCATGCACACAGATGAATGAATAAGTGAGACAGCTAGGGTTTAAATGTCAGATCATATGGTGAGATCCGTAAGAAAATGGGCCTCAGTGTCATCTTGCCCATGACCCCTGCCCATCTCCCTGAGCTCTGTGTTTACCGGAATGCAACACTAGGAGGGAACTGTGTTGTTTTTAAAGCTCTTAAACCAGTGGTGCAGAAACTGGGTGCTTCTTGTAGCCCTGGATGGTCCAAGTTTCTTCTCTAGGGCATCCTGTCTGCTGAATCTCCCAGTGGCTCCTCTGCCGTTCCCATGTTGACATTCCTGTGCACCTACAAGAGGCTGTGTCTTTCCCTTCCTTATCCATAGCTTGCCACGGTGCAGCACCCCAACTCAAGGAGCTGAGGAAACAGTTAAGCTATAGACTCAGGAGTTAAAAGAAACAAGTTTAAAGAGCAGCTAGCCTACCGACGCCTGCCACAGATACCCTGAACCAAGAGGACTTTCACAGTTAACTTAGTTGGAGTTGGCTTTTATAACCATGTCATTGGACTATCCTTTTTCAAAATACTGATGGCAAAATGATTTTTATAACCGTGTCATTGGACTATCCTTTTTCAAAATCCTGATGGCAAAATGATTTTTCTTTCTTTCTTTTTTTTCTTTTTCTTTTTTGTTTTTCGAAACAGGGTTTCTCTGTAGCTTTGGTGTCTGTCCTGGAACTGGAACTGGCTCTTGTAGACCAGGCTGACCTTGAACTCACAGAGCTCTGCTTGCCTCTGCCTCCCAAGTGGTGGGATTAAAGGCACGAGCCACCAGTGGCTGGCCCAAATGACTTTTCTAGAGATATTTCATACATGCAGAGACATGGTGATTTGCTCAGGAGCTCAATTTTTATAATGGCTATGTTTTTGACTATGAGTAGGATTTCCATGGCAACTGCATCTTTCAGGAGAGTACTTTCAGGAGAGTACTGTGGGACCATGGAACATATTGTGTTGCCTGTTGCTTTTGTGTCTTTGTTCACTGTTGCCCAGAACTGCTGGTGTAGTGGTCAGGTGTGCTGTCACCTGTGAGCCAGTGACTACTCGGTCACCACGCTTCACGTTCATGGAGCTTGTCTGGGCAAATACTGCAGCCTTTTGCCACATAGATGTGTTTTTTTTTTTTTTTTCATTGCAAAACTGACTAGTGGTCTCTGATGTATTAAAAATACAGAAATTTTCCTGTTTTTATCTTTTCATCATAAAGAGAATGTTTTCATTCTGCAAAAGGAGTTTTGTTAAGAGAATGACACTCTCTCAGTGTTAACCTGTTGAACATGTCACTGATCTAAAAGAAATTCGTTTATTATGCTCGACAGCAAATGTCATCACGTCACATCTCTTGTCCACCTCCCGCCTCATTCTTTCCCACAAAGGATGTTAGCAGTGAACCTGTATGCCCTCACGTTAGTGTTCGCTTGTTGACATTGCTCAGCTGAAATACTCTGCAGCTCACCTGCCGGCCTGTGGCTGCCACGTAGGTTCTGTCCTTGGAGACTCCAGGGCACAACTGTGGCAATAGCTTTTCTTTTGCCCCTGTGGACAAAGGGAAATGCTTCAGGCCATTAACACGATAAAAGGCAGGATTTTAGTAAAGTGACTCTTTCTTCTGTGAGAAAGTGGCGCAGGTAGCTTCTGTCTGTCTTTTGTGTAGTAACTGTCAGAGGCAGTGTCTATCTGTCTTCTGTGGAGAAAGTGGCACCATTATATAGTTTCTACCTTGATGTCAGTCCTGCCTTTAGTTCATGGACCTCTTCAAACTTCATCAGTACAATGTTGGTAGATTTTCATAATATTTTGAATTTCTTATTATTTTTATTTATAGTACAATAATATCCAGAATATTCTATATTCTTGTTATATTTCAAAATTGCCCTCTCTAGATTTACCTCTATTCAATTACTTGATTAAGTTTAAACATCACTTTGTAGGTCTGATATGACTGTATGCTCACACCTGCGTCATACACTTGAGCAAAATGACATCTAAAATCAAATGTTGCGATCGGGAATTGAAAAGTTGTTTTAAAATAACTTAATTCTCTACAGGTGGTCCGTCCTTCAAAGAAACGGCAGGACCTAGCAGACAGATTTTACAAGGTATGACACGCAATTGTGTGTTTCTTGATTTTATGAAACTGGCTTCATAGTTCTCAATTGTTAAGAGTTCTCTGTTTTAAAAAAAAATTAGTACCTGGTAGTCATATTTTAAATGTTATCCCTCCTAGGAAAGTACGCGCGCGCACATACACACACACGCACACACACACACACACACACACACACACACACTATATTGAGTATATTAGCAATATTTTGTCACTTGGCTGTTTTCTCAAAATTAATTAACACAAAAACACAAAAAAACCTAGACATTGGAAAACCCTGCTAAAGGTAAGTACTAGGCCTGACTCCAGTGACTCCAGGTAATTTGCTTTCCTAGGATTATGACAGTTTTTCCAAGAATAATGTTCAATAATTTCATAAGTTTTAGGGAAATTTAGAGCTAAAAATGAAATCCAGTGAGACCTTTGTTATGTGTGAAGACATCAATTAATGATGACTAAACAGGAGCTTACTGTGGTGTGGACAGCACCAGCTAGAGCAAAGCAGCCTCCTGTGCACTCTGCTACTCTCCTCTGGGGATGTGAACCGGTCCTTCTCAGTTTCCCCTGGACTGTATTGTCCAGATTCCCGGCTTCCCGCTTTTGTTGTTGTTATTAACTCTATTTCAGTCTCGTTTTCTCAGTGGCTTTAGATCCAGCCTCGCTCTCAATTTTTCTTGGTGTAGTTCTTACTTTTTGTTTTCTTCATAGGGAAGATTTAGTTTCAAGGCTTAAGCTACCAGCTAGTCACCAGTTTTCCATTTACAAAGTCTATGGAATCGCTTTAAAAACAGTCTTTGCACCTGTTTGATGCAACTGTATCAAGTGCTATCATTAGCTTTGATAATAACTTACGGAAAGTCATAAATGGGGGGAAGCTTGATGTAGCCTTTTATCATCTTTTGTACAAATTATAATGAAAATGAGTTTATATTTCTGAAATCTATGAGCTTGTGGGTCTCAAGAAGGCCAAGAGGAAGCTGATGGGCAGCCGCGTGACTGGTTGGTAGAGAAGCTCTCCTGGCCGCTGCTCTGCGGACCCGTAGACACGAGCACTTTGAGCCAGTGCACTTTCCACCCGCTTGCTCGTCCTCAGTCCAGCTTCTAGCGAACCGAGTTTTAGAGGTGCTAATTCATTGGTGTGTTACAAGTCTTGCATGGTTTCAATTTTATATGCGTTAAGCCTACTTTATATGTCTTTAGTGATTTTTTTTCATGCATAGTTTCAATAAAATAGAGTAGTTAATGATCTGTGCTAATAAAACCCACTTTCTGGCTAGGAAATTACATGTAGGCAGGGACTTTCCAACCTCAGGGGAAGCAAGAACAAATTATTTCCCCCCTTTTTTCATTGTTCAGAACTATTTTTCTTTGTTCCTACCAAAACATTGATTGAAGAATGTGAAAACTTAGAACTATGTTATCATGTTTAAGAGTTTGTACTGTAGGGACTTTAAAGGGTATTGATTTATATCCATCTTTTTCATTTATAACTTTTAAAGCCAAAGTGGTTTTGATACAAATATATTTTATTCTTTTGGTATTTAAAGTGCCGTGGGAAACTGGCTATCTACACAAATTTGCCAGTGAACTGTGCATTTGTTGGAGAACAGCTCTGGGGCCGGTGAGGTGACGGTGGTGTAGGGACACTTGCCACCCAGCCTGACACCCAGGTACAAACTTCAGGGCCCTCGTGTCGAAAGGCGAGAACTGACTCTCACGAGCTTTCCTGTGCTCTCCACACAGGTGCTGTGGGATGTGCATCCACGTACACACACATCCGCACACAAACGTAAACATTTCTGCAGCGTAGTCTGCACAGATGAAAAGGAATAGGATGGAGTGCCATGAGCTGTGGGCCGCTGTACACCACACGGTGGCAGTGAACTGTCTTTTCAGCAAACATTAGGATTTAAAGGGACTTGTAGCATGATTAATAAAAATCCAGAGACAGAAATTAGGGTTCACCCTGAAGATCAGAAAAGCAAAACAGCCAGCCACTGGCTCTTACCTCTACCTCAGTCTGAAGTGGCGATCCCGCCTCCAGGAATCTCAGACTGAGAATGAGTGAGAGCTGACTCCTCCTGTTTTATATTCCTCTCTAGGGCTGAGATTAAAGGCGTGCACCACTGGGATTAAAGGCATGCACCACCCGGTTTCTGTGGCAAACTAGTGTGGCTACTGGGATTAAAGGTGTGTGTCACCACTGCCTGGTCTGTAAGGCTGGCCAGTGGGGCTGCTTTACTCTCTGATCTTCAGGCAAGCTTTATTTATTAAAATACAGATGAAACCTCACTGCAGGGACTCATTGGTGGCCAGAGTTTAAGCTGCTACAGAATCTCCTTTAGTTTAAATCTGTGCATACTTACCTTTTATTGTTCAGGGAATCTGGCAAATTTCTAAACTGCTCAGTCCATGTGGAGCCGTTTATGGTGCTGAAGACTAATGGTTTTTCTGAGTGAAGCACACTTAAGTTTAACGACTGTTTTGCTGTGTGCTGTCTTTTGCTCATTAAAGATCTCCATGTTGAGTGAGTTTTTGACAGGTATTTTCAGAAAGAATTGTATATGAAGTTTCTCCCCTGAGATCTTTATGGCTTTCCAGGCAAGTGTCACTTATCTTAGTAGTGTATTTGAGTGCTTAAGCAGTTAACCAGTGACCTACTTAGAACTTAATATTGAAGAGTCAGCATATATTTTCTAGACATTTAAAAGTGTTCGGATACCTGCTTTTTTCCAAGGTGAATCTGAGCGTACTAATAAATTTAGGTAGTGAAACTTTTTGGGTAATTAACATTAGGTTACCTAGAGTTAGGGTCCATGTGAAATTCTAGTTCTAGGCAATATTTTTAACCACCAGCAGAGGGCGCTGTGTGCACATGTTTTCAAAATTAAAATGCTTTCTTAACCAATTTTTTTCACATGATTCCCTTTCCTTGCCTGAACCTTTATCCTTCATAAAGTAAAAGTGGATGTCATAAACGGTGTTTAAAATTAATTTTCTCTACTCTTTCAGTTGCGTTGTTCTACTAAGATCAGGTGTAATACTAGTTATCTGTTTGAACTGGTGGTTGTGAGGACTTCTGTCAGTTCACAAGTACTCCTCCTGACTGAGTTTCCACATTGATATGTAATCTTTCATGTATGAAAATATGAGTATAGTCCTAAGAAATGTCCCCGTTCTACAATTTTAATATCAATGATGTTTCCTTTCTAGGTGTATTTTTACACATTCTAGCAGATACGCTTGGGAGTATTGGTGTAATTGCCTCTGCCATCATGATGCAAAATTTTGGGTTGATGATAGCAGATCCTATCTGTTCGATTCTTATAGCCTTTCTTATAGTTATAAGGTAAGTGGCGCATTGTGTTAGTATCTGTTATTAGAGTGAGGGAGGGGGCAATTCAGAACTCCGTGGTTAGACATCTACAGTGCAGGTTATCATGTGGGCTTTCCTTTGGGATTTAAAGAAATTCCTGTCCAAATTCTCTTTTCCTCTTTACATTTTCCATTTATACCTTGCCTGGAATTTTAACATTTCTTTTTGGTTTTTGGTATTTAAGCCTTTGATCATAATTCAAATCTTAAACCATACACTATAGCTATGGAATGAAATATTGGCAATATAAACTGCATTAACTAGGATATTACAGTTTATATCTAGATGTGACGATGTCACACTCTAGTATCTATGTTAGCTCGGCTAGAACTACCTTGGGTTACACAGTTTCATTCTCCTTTGTCCTTCTCTCGCCTGCCATGAGGCTAGGGCCTCATAAACACATTGTGTGTAGGGACGTCCACCCTGGGCGACTGTTGGCTGCAGTGTGCTGTGTAGCTAATATTATTATCGTCTCAGACCCTTTGTCCTAAAGCAAACTTTATTGTTGGCTTCATTTTTATTTAAAAGCATGAAAACGTTCTTTTATCTTGCAACATTATTATTTTAAAATTTGCATGCTGTGTCTCAGAGCATCATCGTTTCTCCATATCGCTGCTCTTAGTAGAAGTCTTTCTGATGAAGATGAAGACTGATGAAGAGTGAGACCGTGATGACTGTTCACAGCTCAGGGCTGACTAGCAGCGATGTCATAGACTGCAGTGCTAAAGTTAGACGTGGTTGTTTTTCAGTTTCTGCCCTAAAAATAGAATATTTATTTTAAACATGCAGATTATTCTTTGATTATCGGCACATGGAGGCAGGTGGCGGATGGAAGTCTTTCTAAAGCTCACCTTGCCTTCCCCTCACCTTTGGAGGTCTTAACCAAGCTCTCTCATATTAGTGTAAATGTGACAGACCCCTGACCAACCTGGTGACGCCTGTGCCTGCCTGCCTGGCTGTCGGTGTCCTCAGTGGCCTTTTGCTTTATTGTGTGTTACAGTCCTCATTTCCTGGTGGCTTTGAAGAGTACGCTCTTAGCGTTCCCTTTGCTCTGTCTCTGCTTGTCACCCAAATTCTGCTGTGGTTTTCTTGGAAAACTGTGATGGCCTCTTTGTCCTCCCTTCCTTCCTTTACTTCTCATGCTGCAGTGACATTATTTGATGGGGATTATGTGACATACTGCAGTTATATTGCTTTCAGGCCTTCCCTTTATCTCAGAATAAAGTTTAAGATCCATAATAATTTTCTGATATTGTTTA
Organism: Dicrostonyx torquatus; assembly: GCA_028555095.1. NCBI lineage: Eukaryota > Metazoa > Chordata > Mammalia > Rodentia > Cricetidae > Dicrostonyx > Dicrostonyx torquatus. The sequence continues at coordinate 1,533,533 of JAQHUG010000019.1, read as the reverse complement.
ATCTGTTAGCCTCTCCCTCCTTCCCTCCTGCCTCACCTCTCTCTTCTCCAGTGACGTCACTTTCCTGACTTATATTCAGTTTCATAAATACATTATGAACACTCTGCTCTCCCATTCCCGTTTTCTCTAAGTTCTTTTTGCATTTGATACTCTTTCGCAGGTGTGTGTACCCCAACTCCACATCCTTCCAAGAAGCTTAGTTCAAATAGAAGCCCCTCAGGAAACATGTCCTGCTTTGCCTCCCAAGCTGTGTACAGTCCTTTCCTCTAGCTACCTCTGCAAAGCTCTTCACCGTGCGGAGGCAGAGTCTGTCTCATGTGTCTCTGCGGCTCTGTGAGGGCACGCGGTTGTTCTGTTTCTTTAAAGTGACCGTATGGTTTTCCTGGCAAAGAAATTGGCACACTTCAGATTTGAGTCAAAAGAATTTAGGCTTTTTTCATTCTAAAAGTTATATTTTCTAGCCGGGAGGTGGTGACTCAGCCTTTAAATCCAGCACTCAGGAGGCAGACGCAGGTGGATCTCTGTGAGTTTGAGGCCAACTCTAGTCTACAGAGCAAGTTCCAGGACAGCCAGGGCTGTTACATAGAGAAACCCTGTCTCAAACAAACAAATATAAAAGTAAAAACAAAAATAAGAGTTATGTTTTCTAACTCCATTTGAAAATTCTTTCTTTGTTACGTTCTTATTCATTTATTCTACAACAAATAAATAATAAATAAATGATATATGCACACAACAAACTTATCTTGCCACAATGTCTAATACATTTTTAAAAATCTTTATAAGCCATCTTCAACAAGTAGCCCAAGAGTCCTACTCTTTTGATCTTATCTTGCCACATGGGAGAGAAAATCAAATCAGTAGATTGACATTCCGATATGAAATGATTATTTATTGTGCAGAACTAAGCTAGGACATCATGGTAGTCTCTGAGCTGTCACCCGAGGTTGAATACAAGGCAAGTCTGCAACTGAATGTCACCAAGAGCTTTCCAACCTAGGGATCAGTTGCTTAAAAAAAATAACCACATGGTTAAAAACAGCTGCCCTAAAGGAGGCCCAGTGTGGCCAGAGCTCAGGGGCAGGAGGAGAGTGGTTTGGGATGAAGCTGAAGAAATATGCCAGGGAAAATTACAGGGCTCCGAAGTCAGATTTAATTTCAAGTGCAGTGGGAATTCATGAGTGAGCCTTGGTCCATATGTTTTGTTTGTGCTGCTGGGGACCAAGCCAAAGCCTGTGCATGCTAGACAAGCACCCTTATCTACATCCTCTTAACCTGATTTGTATTTTTATTTATTTATTTTATGCGTGTGAGTGTTTTACCTGCATGTATGTCTGTGTACCATGGGTATGCCTGCTGCCTTATGGAGGTCTGAAGAGCTTTTTGGAGCCCCTGGAACTGTAATTTTAGATAGTTGTGAGCCACCAGATGGGTGCGGGGAACTGATCAGTAAATGCTATTAGCCACAAAGCTGTCTTGGCAGCCTCCTGATTTGAAGTTTTAAAAATGGTTTTTAGCTGGGCATGGTGGCACCCTTAATCCCAGCATGCGGGAGGCAGAGACAGGCAGTTCTCTGTGATTTTTAGGTCAGCTTGGTTTACATAGCAATCAACCAGGCCATATAGTAAGCTCCTGTCTCCAATAAATTAATTAATTGGGCAAAATAAAATAAATGAAGATAAAAAGGAAACTATTTTGAATGAAACTGAGGGTGCAAGGGGTACCGTCTAGAAGCTGCCATAATGAGCCAGGGGAGAGGCATGGTAGCTGGCTCTAACCTAGCAATGGAGAGATGCCAATAAAGCCAGAAAATGGGGTGGAACTACTGAGATTTGTTTACGGATATGGATGTGTGGGTCAGGGTTAAGTGAATGGGAGCCATGGCAATGCTTAGAGCTCCTACCTGGGATGGATGGAGGTGCTGTATTGTCACCGAGAGGAGACTATTAGAAGAGCAGTGTTTCCCTCCCTTTGGAAGGGCACTGTGGTCAGCGACCGTGTTCTGCTCCTTGCTGCTTTGGGATGCTGCAGAGTTACTCATGTGGCAGTGCCCGGTAGGCAGTGGCTGTGTAGATACAGGATTGCATATTGATAACTCTTACATATTAATTTAACCTATTTCTACTGATCTGTGTGTTGCCACGTCGCTGTTGCTTACTGGGTAAAGTTGCGGCATCTGTCTCCAGCGGGCTACATGGCTTCTCTCTGACTCCACCTCCTTTCTCTCAACATTCCATTTAGTTTTCCCTGCCTAGCTCTGTTCCCCTATAGCTCTGCTATAGGCCCAAAGCAGTTCCTTTATTAACCAATTGTATTCACAGCATACAGAGGGGAATCCCACATCAGTTGATAACTGCAGTCCATCTGAAGGTCATTCAGCAAACGCTGTGGTACCTACTTAGCTGGGCAGTTGATCACATAGCAAATACCTTCCCCCATGGGGGAGCCAGCAAAATGAATGGTTATACAAGCAGATAGTAAGACATGTACTGTGCAGTGCAGCAGGGCAGAAGAGACAGGAACACACTGCTTTCAGCAGGAAGAAATAATCCAAGCCATCAAATGCTCTTGGGATGATTGGTCACTTACACTGAATGCTGGGGAGAGAGGTGAGAATGAAAGCCTGGTCAGAGAGCATCAGAGATACCGTGTGTGTGTGTGTGTGTGTGTGTGTGTGTGTGTGTGTGTGTGTGTGTGTGTGTGTGTTAGCCATAGTCAGCCGCGTTCAAAGCCTTTCACTGTAAAGGGGAAAAGTGTGATTGCCTGGCAGCACCCAGGACTCACTTTGAGGTTTGTGGTCTTGAATTTAGTATAAAAACAACTAGTATGGGTGTATGTTTCCTCTGGTCTCATTTAGCTACTGAGTACAAGTTATAGAATGGTAGGAAGAATTGGATTTAATAGGTGTGCCATTTTCCCAGGTCAGTGCTACTGTGATGGGAGCAAGGCAGGAATTATAATAGAAGGAAATTAACTGAATGTGTCAGCCCTGCTCCGAAGCAGGCCCCCTGCTTAGGAGTAGTTAACCAGCACAAATCATACTGGTGTGTGTGTGTGTGTGTGTGTGTGTGTGTGTGTGTGTGTGTGTGTGTACACACATGTGCACTTACATGCAGGCAAAGCACTAATACAAATAAAATAAAAATAGTGAGACATGCCTAAAATCAAGATCTAAAGTCTAAGTTATATTCAGCAAGGTGGAAAAAAAGCACTATATAGAGACCAAAGGATGACTTGTCCATGTGGATACTTAAACAAAGACTAAAGAAAGAGTAGAGGTGACAGGTAAAAAGCCAGTTGCTCAGCTCTTCAGTGACTGAAGGGGAATGACCAAGGATTGTGCCCCTGGTAACCACATGGTTAGACAATCAGTGATTTGATGGACATGCCCTTTAAGGGAGGTGTGGTGAGAGGGTGTGGATGAACAGAGATCTAAAAGTAGAAATAATAAGCAAGGGGACACCTGCTGTCTCCCCAAAAGCATACCTAAGAAACTCTAAACTTTGTATAAAAGTACCAACTTAGTGTTGTCTTTCCTTTAAAACCTATGCTTGGATGAGGAGCGCCACACTCAGCAGCTGGGATGTAAGCAAGTTCCGTAATTTCTAGTTAATATTGAGCCTGTAGATGTTGGGCATGGTGATAGGCACCGTGATCCTAGCACTTGGGAGGCCGAGAGAGCAGACCTCAAGTTTGAAGACAGCGTGGGTTAGACAACAAGACCTTATCTCAAGAACAACAGAAGTATTTTCTTTCCTACCTCTTACAGGTTTTATGTGTCACTTTGCCCAGGTAAAATGTGCTTTGGAAACCTGCTGTCTTTTCTCATCTAACTAGACTCAGTTTTCCCTTTGATCCTGAAAGTTATTTCCCATAGTTGGTGGTTTCCTCTCAGCATTGTCTGACACAAGCAAAGGGTAGTAAGAGTTTCTGGGTAGAACTGGTTTATCTGGTGATGAATTTTGTTTCCCAGTGAAAAGCAGGGGATGGAATGTAGAGACGAGAGAATGATTTTGGCTCCTGGACAATGGACCTCGGGTGAGGTTTACAGTGGTTTGCTCCCTTCTTCTCCCATGAATAAAGCTGGAATTGGAAGGAAGTAGAAAGCTGAATCCATCAGTTGTGTCATTGCAAGTTTTAAATGATGCCATTGACTTTGTTGTGTTGACCACTTAAATGAAAAGGAGGCTCATGCTTGGTGAAGATATAAAACAGGACACAGCAATGTGCATTGTTACAGGTGCGTGTTTAAAGCCTTGCTAGACTTTTTTTTTTTAATCAGTTTTTTGAGGTTTACCACTTAGCATCCTTACTGTGCTTTGTACTTATAAAAAAAAATCATGTAGATGTACAAATAAAACTTATTTTTAAATAATACACTTATTTCTTATCATGTTGAGGGAAAAATACTCCATATTTCGAGGCAAGTTTTAAGGCTTTAGTAATGACAAGCACTGATCATAGTAGAGGCAAGAAATAGAAAGGCTGTTTCCAGAAGAAAAGCGAGTTATGCAGTACATTGTTGTAAGCGATCACAATGATTGTTTACACATAAGGGATTTCACTGAGCCCAGTTTAGGCAAACTGTAATTTGGTTCTACTTATTTGTGATCCCTAATAAACAGCACACATAGGAAGCTACTCGATCTTCATACAGTCATATATGAGAAACGGCAGGCATTTTATCTTTTTCAGAAATGTTTTTGGGCGTTCCCTAACAATTTCCGTTGTGGTTTGCCTTTCAAGTGGCTACATTTACAATTCTTTAGGCAACCTGAGATAGAAGAAAACAGTCTATCAGAATCTTAGCTGTTGCTTGTGTAAGTTTTCATGTTGAGAAACGGAACGAATTGGAGTACTGTTGCGCTGTAGTTGCATTCTAAAATCATGTGCATCATGTCTAATCCACTGCACTGGAGATGGAGATTGACTCGTCTACCACCCTTTCTCAACTGGCATTCTGGGGAAGGTTGTGGTTCCATAAGGCATCTATTTACAGGTCATGAGTATTTCTCTCCTGTGCATCCAGAACGTGCTGGGCCTGTATTATCGCGGGGACTGAGTAGTCCTCACTCCAGTCATCTGTGCTCAGTGGTTCAGATGAAGAACCTGGTTGGGAGATGCTGGCAGAGGGGGTCTTTAGAACTATGAAAGAAACCAAATGATTCAGGAATGCTAAAAAGGAATGTTCACTTTTAAGATTCTATTATGTAATTTTCATTTACAAACATTCAGTAGTTTTTAGTGAACCACCTTTTCTTAGGTCCTGAGGACCCTATACAGAGCACTAATTCAGACAGTTTTGTCATTGTCAATAAACCACGATGAGTATATTTAGAAATTTGTGTTTTCTCTACACACCTGCACACACATAGAGAGATCATAAATATTCCTTAATTATCCTTAAGTATTAGTGTATTAAAGTATTAAAAAGGGCTTTAACTCCCTTTTTCATGAATTGACTTTGTCAGGATAGGGTCATTCCTGGCCTGTGAAGAGGGAGCAGGGTTTTGGTTGATAGGATCATAGTACAGGAGTGGGTTTGTGTTCATTTGAAGCTCACCGGGTTTTCCCACAAAGAACATTGCTAGCTCAGTTCCATATTTACCATCAGAGGTTAACGTGTCCTCCTATTACAAATCCCCCTAGAGCCCACATCCCTTTGCATTCTTTTCCGGGGGGGGGGGAATGATATATTTTTTTCCCAGACAGCCAATCAATGCTTTAAAACACAACCAATGTGTAGGTTAGGAGTCGCGTTAACTCCTCGTCGAGGGTATGTTCTTTGAGGGGAGCCCCGGGCCACAAGTCTAAAATGGTTATCTGTGCGCTAGCAGAGTTCTGAGAGGTGTAGTCTTCCCCAGTGAGCTTCTTGGTCATCTATTTCCCTCTTAAACCCAAAAGACATCATACTGGTTTTCCTCTGCCCTAGAGTCAGATGTCTCACGGATAGAACTGCATACCCACACACGTCTGCATGCATGTGCACACACACACACACACACACACTAAAAAAAGAAAGTTAAAAAAAAAATACATGTGCCCTAATGTCTGAATCTTAAGTGTCACCTGAAGAAACGTCCATGTGGTAAGGCTTGGTCTTGATTGGAGCACAGCTGGAGATGGTGGAACCTTTAAAAGGTACAGCCTGGTGAGAGATTCCCATCACTGGCTGTGTGTCTCCATGGAAGTAGAGAGACTCTGGCCCCTTCTCCTGTGCTTTGCTCCCTGGCTCTCTCTGAAGGGAGTGGCTTTGCTCCCCATCCTATTCTGCCCTGCTATAGGCCTGAAATCAGTGAATCTGTCCATGACAGCTGTGACCCGAAATAATCCTGTTCTCCTTATTGTTTGGCTATCTCGGTATATTTGTTGCAGTGATGAAAAACTGACTTTCATAACAAAGTACAATGTGGTAGTTTTATTAAGTAGACATCTCAGAAGGTTGCTAAACCTATGGGCACCTTACTGATGCTTCCAGAATAAATCTCTTAGGATCAAAATGCCCTGGTTTTTGCTTCTTGCCTGATTTTTAAGCTATAGGTTTTGTTTGTTTTTCTGTAGTCTCTCCATGTATAGTACCACACTTTAACTTGTCATTTAGGGGAGACACTCTGCCCCCAGTTGCCTTTGTTGGGCTCACAGTATCCTGATCTATGAGTCCTTTCTTCTTCCTGTTTCCTGTCACTCCTGAAGTCATCTAAAGCGCAGTTCTGATGCCCGTACTTCCGAAGCATCCACACCCCTACCTAACACCTGAATTTAGCATCCTTTTTCCAGAACAGTGGCGTTCTGTGTAGCAGTGTGTCAGGAGATAGATCCTCCAGTACACTAGGACCCTCACCCTCAGCCTGATTAGTGACTTTGCTCAGGGTAGTGTTTTGAATTCTGGAGACCTAGGTTGAGGATTGGGAGGTTTGGGTTATAGTTCCATTTTGTCATTTGTGAATGTGAATTTGTTCCTTCCTAAGTGTGATTAATCTGTGTGATTAAATGCCTTTTCATGGATTGTTGACTCAGGATGCTTTTATCATGTTATAAGCCAAGTTAGTAATGGAAAATAGGAATTGACATTCTATAGAGTTTTCAGAACCGAAGGGCAAAGATTACTAAGTAACAGACAAATCTGATGTTACAGATCCAGAGGCCATTTAGATTTGAACTGCAAAGATGTAAGAATTGCATCTTTGCTTTATAAGCTGTATTAGAAATTTAGATAGTTTCATCTCATAGTAAATATGGATATCCGAGGTTACACCTTGTTCGAGTGTTGAGTTGAAGTTGCTTCCTGACCGAGGATTCAGGTGGCCTTATAATTGTTTGCATGGGAGAAGCGGGATTCACCTGGTAGGGTTGCACCCAGATTTGGCGTGCTGTGTGAATGTTTGTGTAGCCCTTCCTTTTTTATTTAACATTTCACCTGCCCAATATTAATTAGTGTTAAAGGTTAATAAGAGCCTGCTGTTCCAGATTCACATACTCCATAAGAAGCTGCCCAATTACAGAATTTGGTAATTTACAGCATTGTATGCTGTGTTTTTTCTATTCAAAACTTATATTGGAAACTTTAAGCTATATGTATACTGTATTTTAATCTAAACCTTTGTAGTTTGTATTTAATTTGATTTGTGGAGATATCTTCTATATGACATGTCAAAGTTCATCTTTTCTGATAACCCTGTCGGTCAGATCACATTGCCAGAGAGAGTCCTGTCCATGTAAGAAATTTTTACACTTGATCTTTGCCCAAAGGCTGAAACGAGAGTGTGTTGTCCCATGACAACATTTTACTCTCGATTCTGTCAGAGTCTAGGCACAGCACTTTTTAAGGTGTACATTAATTAGGTAGCTGTTTAATAATGACATTCAGTGCTTTATAAAACTTGACTTGAGGGGTTTGTTTTTATTTTGAAATTAAACAATGTTTGCAAATTAAAGTAGGACATAAAGCATCAGGAGAAACAGTAAGAAACCTGTGAAGTAAAAAAAAAAAAACCTGTGAAGTCATCCCAAGTTCTCAGTGTTTTTTAAATTATGAAGCAGTGGTATCCAAACTTTGGAGATCCCTTCCCAGGTTTACTCGCAGGCAAGCTGCTGCAGTTGTGCCAACGATACCTTTTTGTTTCCCGTGCACTAGTTCGTATAAGTTACTGACGATGGCTGGGCTTATCAGTTGGTCAGATATGAACAGAGATAGAAGATATCTTCATATCAGAGATCTATGTATATATATATATCAGATATTTGGGACTCAGCCCAGTGAGCTGCCTCCTTGGTACGTTATGCTACAGAGTGTCTGAATAGGGATTGAACCGCAGTCATGTGTGCCATCTGGCTTCCTTCCTTTCTTTTTGCTGTCACCCCAGTTAGGAAGTTCTCACCATCAAAAATGATTTTCCTGCTGTGCTCCATCAGGATCCTGGTGCCAACAATGGCAGCCTGAAATTCAAGGCTTTTCTGTTTTAAAATCAACTCTCCCTGCCTTCCTCATTTGGAAAGTTAGAAGCTTTGCATGTGGCATAAATGACGTTGCAAGAGTCACAGTTATGCTATTATTTTAACAGAAACTTCACTCTTCCCTCAAGAATGCTTTCTTAGCTGGGCGGTGGTGGCACACGCCTTTAATCTCAGCACTCGGGAGGCAGAAGCTATGTGGCTCTTTGTGAGTTCGAGGCCAGCCTGGTCTACAAGAGCTAGTTCTAGGACAGGCTCCAAAGCTACAGAGAAACCCTATCTTGAAAAACTATTTTTAAAAATGCATTCTTTTTCAGGAGATAGAGGAGAGATCATTAATGAAATATAAATAAATATACAGACTGTCCAAATCCAGACAACCCAATGTAGGGAAGAATTCCTGTGTCTGACCTCATGTCACTCTTAAGAATTGTTCTAGGGAATGCATAAAACTACCCTAGATTTGTGGTTTTATTAAAATGGCTTATAAGATAACACTCTCTCTCTCTCTCTCTCTCTCTCTCTCTCTCTCTCTCTCTCCTCTCTCTCGCTCTCCTACTGTAAAGATTTTAAGTCCTGGTTTATTTTTCTACAGTATTATTTGGGGTGACTGAGCTGTGTTTCCGCAAAGGGGCTGTAGACTATCTATGAAGTAGGAAGGGGGAGTGTGGAACTGCTGACTCCATGAACCGCCCAGGCTGCTCAGTTATCTCACAGTTTCCATCATCAGTATTCTTGGCATAGCCTGGCTGGCCTCTCTGCTCAGGCCTCACAAAGCTGTAACCAATGTGTTGGCTGGGTCTGCAGCTCATCTGAGGCTCAGGGTCATCTCAAGCTTCTGTGGCTGTCAGCAGAAATCCTGAACGTGCTGCTGTTGAGCTCATAGTGGCTTATTTCCTCAGAGTCAGCAGAGAGCAGCTGGCCTCAACCAGCGTTCTAGTCCCTCTTTTAAGGGTTTGGCTCCAGTTAAGTTGGGCATACCCAGGTGTAGTTGTTTCGTCTTTTTCTTTTCTTTTTTTATAACTCTTTTGAGGGCTTGCCACTCCACTCCCAAATACATACCTGGAGACTTGTTCTTACTTATGAATGCCCGGCCTTAGCTTGGCTTGTTCCTAGCTAGTCTTTCTAACTTAAATTGTCCTGTTTCTCTTTAACTATGTTTTTGCCTCTTACATTTTACCTTTTTTTTAAAAAAAAATTCTATATTCTTTCCTTTTTACTCCGTGGCTGGCTGGGTACCTAAGTGGCTGGGTGACTGAGTGAGTGGCTGGGGGGCTGAGTGGCTGGCCCCTAGCATCCTTCTCTCCTTTTCTCCTCCTCCTCTCCCTCAAGCCTGATTTCTCTGATTTATTTTCTCTGTCTGCCAACACCACCTATCCCTCTCTTCTGCCTAACTATTGCCATTCAGTTCTTTATTAGACCAATCAGGTGTTTTAGACAGCTTCACAGAGTTAAACAAATGCAACATAAAAGAATTCAACACATCTTCGCATCATTAAGCAAATATTCCACAGCATAAATGAATGTAACACATCTTAAACTAATATTCCACAACACGCAGGGTTTCTTCCTTGAAACTTATTTGAACATTAAATGCATCTCTAAAGTCACTTTGTCTTAGTCATATTCTGTTGCATGGACGCAAGTCACAGTTTTCACACACAACTTGAGTGAAGGATCCCATATTTGAGTGAGTCACTGAGGGGCACTTTAAGGTATGTGACTCCCAGTTCTTTCTCTTGTTTTCTGAATGTCCAACCCTGAACTTAGAGAAGAGCTGGTGTTCCTTGGTGTGGGCTGGAGAAGGAGATGCTGAATGGCTGGACAGGGAGAAGAGCAGGACAGAGCACAGGGTACCAACCATTGCCTTGGGGTCTCTGTCACAAGGTCACTGTTCCACTGTTTTTTTTCCTCTGCAGGGCTTGCATTGTTTCAAGATATGTTCTTGTTACAGCAGTAGTGTGACTCTGTGTCCTTATAATGAATCAACATGATGGTGTCATTCTTCAGTGTTTGTCAAAGTCACCAGAAATGACTGGCAAATCCATCCCTCGAGGCCTCAGATTTGTAGTTTGTGAAGTAGGTTTCAGGCTACGAGAGTTAGAAATAATAATAAATCTAATATTTATTCAATTACAAATTTGTTACAAATTTGTACATTCAGTACAGAACATTCAGTGCTGTTTTCAAGAAAGTATTGAGGAAATCATGTGCCATTCGTATTCATTCTGAGTAGAGTGCAAAGATAATGCAGTGCTGCAGGGTCTGTGCAGATTATTTATCCTGTTAAATGGTGTAGAGAGAAAGCCATGAGATCATTGTCAGATGCCAAAGAGACATCTGAAAAAATGCAGTGACTTGCCCTTCCTTACCTCCCTCCCTCCTTCCAGCCTGGACTACGAAGTGAGTTCAAAGTCAGCCTGGGCAGTTAGTGAAATCCTGCCTCAAAGCACAGAGTTCTATAGGGCCTAAGAGCTCAAGTATTCGCACTTCCTCCTTCCACCCTTGTTTCCTTCCTTCACTCCTTTCTTTTTTGTGGTTTGCTTTTGAGATAGTCTTACTTCATTGCTCAAGCTGGCCTTCACTGTGTAATCCAGGATGGCTTCAAACTTGTGGCCATCTACCACGTGTTAGAATTATAGGTGTGAACTACCACACTGTACTGGATTGCCCATTTCTGATTAAAAAAGATTCAGTGTACAAACCAGTGTGTGATGTTAATGACTGTCACCTTAACATCAGTTATATGTATCACAGCCCTAAACCACTATCGCTGTTAGACAGATCATGCTAGTGACATTCCTACTTTCTAGTTTAATTTCTGTTGCTTTGGTGAAACACTGTGACCAAAAGAAACATAGGGAGGAAAGAGTTTATTTGGCTTAAACTTCTAGGTCCCAGTCACCTTTGAGAGAAGCAGGGGATGAACTCAAGCAGACTGAGTATATGGCTCAGTTATTGAGCACTTGCCTAGCGTGGATGAGGTCTTAGGTTTAATTTCCAGCCCTGAAAAAACAAACAAAACAATTCCCGCAAAAAAAAAAAGTCCATTGAATTATACCAACAGCAAAGATAATGTGGAGATAACATTTCTGAAAATTACGTGGGGAGAGTAACATTTCTAGAAACCACACAAGTAGATTTGAGCCGATCTGCACCACTTATCAAAGAATCGGCATCCTAACCATGCCTGTTATTCTTGTGCTTATTTACGAAGTTGAAATTTCTCGTAGTAGTACCTTTTCATCTGGACTGCCAGCCTGCAGATAACTGCACGGAGACTTCTTATTAATTAGGAAAGTTTAGCCTTAGCTTAGGCTTGTCCCCAACTAGCTCTTATAACTCAGATGAACCTGTTTCTATTAATCTATGCTCTGCCACATGGCTCAGTTACCTCTGCTCTGTACCTATGTCTGATGCCTTCAGAATCTCACCTGTGTCTCCTCCTCTCTTCTCCCCAAAATTCTCCCTTCCCCCAGAGTTCCTGCCTTTTCTCTCCTGCCTTGCTGTTGGCCATTCAGCTTTTTATTAAACCAATTGCAGCGACACATCTTCACACAGTGTAAACAAATATTCCGCAACAGCTTATAAAAATTCTGTCAGGTCTTTGTTTTTTCTGACTGCCTTTCTTCTTTCCTTCTTCCCTTTATCCCTCACTTCATCCCTCCCTTTTTCCCCTCCCTCCCTTCATTCCTTCCTTCCCCTCTGGGGAAGAGTTAGTAAAAGACGATTTTAAGGTTGGTAAGAGAAAACACACACAAAGAGCTAAGAAAACTGCAAAAGAATAAAACGTGGTCTTTATAACTAAAAGTGACTTGCCTGAAAAAGCAGAATAACTTAGGGAGCAGATCAATGAATCCAGAAACAAATGACTTATAAAAGTAGTTCATTCCCACTCACAAAAGAACAACAACAAAGACAGATTCAGACTGCAATGAGACAGCGTGCTTCCTGGTTAGGACAAATTCCCAGTTTTGTAGTAAGGATATGGGCAGCACAGGTCTTCTAAGACACTGCTGATAGGATGGAAGTTGTCCCTGTAAAGAGAAATGTCACAATACTGGCATTTGTGTGATCAAGTGATTCCACATCTAGGAATATATCCCAGAGGGAAACTGATAGAAATATAAAAAGATATTCATAAAATTATTCTTTTGGCTCTGTTTATAATAGCAAAATATTGGAAGTTGCACAGATATTCATCAGTAAGAGAGTCTGGTGATGAGGTATGATTTTCACGATACAGTATTTTGAGAACAAGAAACTCCCTGAAAAGCACTGACAATTGCCATGGGTGAGATGTATGACTTATGTTCTCTAGGAGCACTGCAACCATTTCTATAATAAGGAAAATAACAAGCATAATCTACATATTTTGTGAAAAAAAATAATTAAGGGAGGGAACCCAAACCAAAGTAAAGATAGCTACCTCTAGGAAGACCGAGGGAAGACATTTGAAATGAGATACCTTTCAATACATTTCAGTATCCTTTTTCTGTAAATTTTATTTTATTGTTGTACATTTGTGTAATGCATGTGAGGTGAGCGTGCCTCGTGTGAATGTGATGGATATCAGGGGACAGCATGGGGGAAACAGTTCTGTCCTGCCATTTTCATGTGGGCTTCACGATGCAGACTCATGTCACTGGGCTTGCAAGTAAATGCCTTGACCTCCTGAGTATCTTGGTGGCCCTTTGATGTCCTTTTGACTCAAGACTGGTCAACAGTTTTAGCCATTGAAAAATAAGGAAACTTTAAAAGGTAGACCGCATATTGGCGTGCCCTTTGTTATTTGCTGGAAGAAGAAAAGGGTGACCTTTAGTTCTCCCGTTTTAATTTTTGTTATTAATCTATGTGTAGTTTTAAAATTATCCGCTGCTAGGTATGGTCTGCATGAAGGCTGCTTTGTTCTTTTCCTTAATTAGTCCTTTGAAAACGTGGTTTCTTCTCTGCCTCTGCTACTCAACATTTCAGAGTAACCAGCATCCAATGCAGCATAGCAATTAGAAACCCGCTCTGAGATTCTCTATCACACACACTCAGGGTGGCTTTTTATTTTTAGGTAAAGAATTAAAAATATATTCCTTTGCTTTTTACTTCATTCGTGAGCTTTACTTCTAGAAAATGTGCAGCAGTTGTCACAGGGTCAGGGATTTGCTTCTGATCAGTGCAAAGTGCCCCGCATTGCTGCTACTGCACACTGCCTAGGTCCTCTTGGGTCACTTCTGTTCAAATGCCCCCAAGCGGCTTCATTTCTTTTAGTCATCCAGGCCTTATACACACTTGAAAGTCATGTCTGTTCTGTAGAGAGAGGTGCCTTGGAAGAGCTAGAAAGCTCTTCCTGTGACATGTCTCAGGCTGCTTCAAGAAGCAGAGCCTGCCTGAGATCTGCACATTTGGATATGCAACCTTGAGCAAAAACCACTTAGCCTCTCCGTGTCTCGACTCTTCCACCTTTAAAGTACAGTGATTATACCTACCTTGTAATTTGTTCTGTGCCTTTCAAATGGGCTATCATTTTTCAGTCTCCAGCCTGCCACACTGGACATTGTTAATGGCCTGCCTACAGATAGGGCTGTTGCAGAGCTTGAGCACAGCCCTTCTGTATCTGTGCTCCCTACTGTGCTGTGCTCTTTTTTATGTCAACTGGCTCCACTGAGCTCATTGTCAAATGGAGGGGAAAGCAAGAGAGAAGCCACTACTTGCTGACAGGTGGCCGGTTCCTCCAGGTCTCATTATCTTTTTGATACATTTGTATCCTTATGTTTAATGTACACAGATGGAATTTATTCCAACATTTTCTTGTAAAACTGTGTATTTTAGGGAGTCTTTTGTTCCTTTGTTGATTGTGTTATTTTTTTTTTAGCATTTTTAGACTTCCTTTTTATTATATTGATGGTTTGGTGGCATGATTATTAGTTTTTCATTCATAAAAATGAAGGAAAGATATTTTATTAAGATAAGTTAGAGTCTGGAGAGATGGTTCAGTGGTTAAGGACAATTATTGCTATTGCAGAGGACCCTGGTTTAATTTTAGCACTCACATGGTAGCTTACAGCCCTCCATAACTACAGTTCTGGGGGATCCAGTGCCCTCTTCGAGCGCCATGGGTACCAAGCACAAATGTGAGTGCACATACACAGTTCAGTAAACAGTAAATAAATCTTAAAAACAACGGTTAAAAAAAGAAATAACAAATTGAAGTAGGACATAGTTATGCCTGTAATCCCAAAATTTAGGAGGTGGAGACTGGGGGGATCCTGTTAGGGTCATTCTCAGGAGTTTCAGGCCAGCCTTGGCTATTGAGTTCCTGACTCAAACACATAATGTTAATAAATTATACATCAAGATCTGAAAGTCCTGAATAGTCCTAAATAGAATTCTTTCTCACTGTGTACAAGCATACACTAAAATGTTGCATTGCCTTCTCTTTACTAGAGGTTCTTTTTTGAGAGCCACAGAATTGGGGGTACTTGACTCTTACTTTGAAGGGTTCAGTGCTGTATAATGGATATCCTGTATTCCAACTATTTTCCATTAGCAAGTCATTTTTATCTTGCATGTGTATTTTGCATATGTTTATGTGTGGTATATGTGTATGTCTGTGTGAGTTTGTGTTTGTAAAGGCGTGCAAACACTTACTACACGTGTATAGGCGTCAAAGAGCAGCCTCCTGTGTTGGTCCTTGCCTTCTACCTTGTTTGAGGCTGGGTGTCTTTGTTGTTTGGCCCTGTGTATCGCAGACTAGCTGGCCCACAAGTTTCCATCAATTCTCCTGTCTCCAGCCCCCATCTTGTTGCAGGGTCATTGGGATTTCAGGTGTGCTCTTCAGCATCCTGCTCTACGTGGCTCCTGGGGATTCAAACCCAAGTCCTCACATTTGCATCGTTACCCACTGAAGCACCCCCCCCCGCCCACATGCAAACTGTTATCTATTCAGTGCATAATTAGATGAATGCTAAGTGCACACTATGTTCAGACTGTGATGCCAGGCCTTGGAAATAAATGAGTGTGACTGGACTTGACCCTAGGAGACCCCTCTGTGGCGAGAAGCTGCAAGCTCTTCAGAAGCTTGAGCCTTGGCTTTGTGTCACTAACAGCTTCCTACCCAGCTCTAACAAACCACAAGCTGGTTCAGCCTCTCTAAGTTGTTTTTCCCGTCTATAAAAAGAGAGAGTTGGGTATCAGTGATCCCCATGGTCCTGCCCTTATCTGAGCTGCTGTGATCCCAACATTTTCTTAAGGTTACTTTGGACTATCATGAAGGCGAAATTGGAAAGTTTTTATCAAATCACTTTAAAAACTATTAAGTGCTATATATAAACAAACATATTATTCTCTACTAATCTGATGTCATATGTTGATATTTTTGTTCCAAAAAGCAGACACATGAAGTGATACAACTATATCCCAGATGCTTAAGGAAAGGAGTAACCTCTTCATGCCTGTGAGGGTTTCATGGCACCTCTTGTCCTCGACTGAATAAGACAAGCAGCGTACTGAGTGCATAGATTTAGACCCATGGGTCCTGAGGTTTAGTATAGTTATATGTGACCCACATCCCCAGATAGGATCACTTTGAGGGATCTGGTTACTAGGTTTATGAGATTCAAAATTAATAGTAATCTTCCACGACCATGGGTTGGTTGTTTAAATACAACTACACATCTACTTATACCTTGCAGTAGAAATTGGATGCCTCTGTCTTCTTTTGTCCATGAAAGGGTTTGGAGTGGGCTAGAGAGATGGCTTATTAGGTTCTTAGAGGTCCCATCACCTCTGTAACTCTAGTTCTGGGAACCCAGTGCCTCTTCTGTCTTCTGTGAGCACCAGACATGCAGGCATTCACACACGTATTTTGTTTTTAGTTCTTTTGGTAGACAGACATATACACTTGACCTTTAGATTTACATTAATTTACAATTTTCATTTTTTTTCTCTCTATATTTATAGATTATAGACTAAGGATGAGAAGGAAGCATTCCCTAATAAACCAGTTAACAAGGCTACCTCAAGAATCATGTGGGTTTGACAGGCTTTTGTTCTTTTATTTTCTTCTTTTTTTTCTTTCTGGGTCAGGGTCCCACTTTGTAGACCAGGCTGGCCTTGAACTCATAGATATCCACCTGCCTTTGCTTCCCAAGTGCTGGGATCAAAGGTATATACCACCACATACAGCCTATGAATTGTATTTTAATTATTGTTAGATATTTGTTCTCAGATTTAATTGCTTAAACTCTGAACTTTTTAATTAAGTATGATTGTTCTTCACAAGTTTTCATAATATGTATGCCTTTTAAAAGATTTGTTTTTGTTTTCTTAAGTGTGTGAGTGTTTGCCTGCTTGTGTATATATGTGTTCTACATGCATGCCTGGTGCCCAAGGAATCAGAAGAGGACACTGATTACCTACAATTGTCAGTAGAGGGATATGAGCAACTATGTGGGTGCTGTGAACTGGCACAGGTCTTTTGCAGGAGAACAGAGAACTCTTAACCTTTGAGCCATCTTTCCAGACTTCCTAAATTTTTTATTTGTACGTATCTAAGTGTGTCTGTGTGTATGTACACATCCATGTGAGCGCCCTTGGAGGCCAGAAGAGGGCATCACAGTCCCCTCGAGCTGAAACTATAGGCACTTGTGAGTTGCTGATTTAGATGCTGCTAACTAAACAGCTAAACTCAGTTCTACTCATTCTGCATTTGTAGCAAGTATTCTTAATTGCTGGACCATCTCACCATCTCCAATACATTGCTTATTTTATTTATAGTTACTGCTAGACTATTTAATTTACTGTTGAAATATGATGATCTTTCTCTGAAAGCTGTGTCTGCAATAAAATTTGAATTTATTTTCATTGCAAAGTTACTTGCAGCACAGAGTAATTGTTGTTCGTTTAATGTGTGAGAAGAGTTTGGAATTAATTTTATGTTTATAGTATGATTACAGATTTATGTTCAGCCTTTGAAGAATGAAGTCATTACTTTGTTTTACTAGTGAATCCTGCTTAATGAGTCATCCCTTGTCATTTATGAAAGGAAAATAGCATTCATTGTGAAAACTAGAATTGATTTAGTCAACCAGAAGCAAGCCTCTGACTGTTTCCAGATGCTTGCTCTTCCTTTCCCTACAGGGTTTGGAAGCAACTCTCAGTCTTACCTCAGACAGGAATTTGCTAAGCTTGCCTTTTCCTCCATATCCTCTCATTATGGCTAGATAGATCCATGCTGAAATCCATTTTATGATTCCCCGTTATGATAGTTAATCAGAAAAATATGGAAAGAAACTCCTGAGCTAAACACAATTTAAAAGGCAAAACTGGAGTTGCCACAGGCTTCTTTTACATTTAATGGACTTTGGAAATGACCTTGGTTCCGAATTGCATCTCCTTCTGTGAGTGAGCTAGCACTGTTTCCCCCAGCTATTTGGTGTCCCAACACAGCTCCTACAGCTGACTTGCTGACACAATTACAAACCATTGTTAGGAAAGCTATGTGGTGTGGCCGTGAGGTGCAGTGGGGTGCTTGCCCTGACTCAGTAAACGATTCCAGTGTTCTTAGAAGAGCCCAATCAGTAAAGGTAATGGTGGACCCTTTAAGTATGTAAAGCCTTTTCTGACTTACCCTTTCTTTCTCTTGAAAAATGAAGATGGAGGGAAGAAAAGAAAGTATAGATTAATCTTACATTAAATACTCTCATTTCTTTGCCCCCACCCCCTTTATTTTGCTCATGGAGTCTTCATATATTTAATAGTATGTGTGATAGATAGAAATAGGTACTGCTCTTCAATTTAGGTGAATTAATTAATAGCCACTCTTCTTAACTATCCAATGCCTTGTTTCTTCCTCTATCTAGTTACTTTTCTTTTCTAACCTTCTCTGACTATCCCTGATGGAAGGCCTGCAGCAGTATTGTATTGTTTTATACAATGGCCTTCTGTTTTTATGTTTTTCCTTCATTGTGATGTGTAATTTACTGCAGATGCCTTTCCTATTGCCATAGGCAGTTACTGAGCTTTTACTGTCTGCGCTAGTGCATTTTTGTTAGCGGTTTCATGTATTCTAAATTCTAATTTTCCCTGACCGAAAGTGTATGCCTTGAATTAATTTTGTTCCATGGATTTAGCTGTAAATTCTGTTACATACGTACATACATACATACATATGTGTACACACACATATACACATATACCAAACACTGAAATGCTAGGGACACAAACATAAGTCCTAATCCAAAAACTGTTTTTCAGTATATAGAGAAGAAAGCAATTTGGTGATTGCAATATAATAATCCCATGGTACCATTGCTATTTTTCCCCTTTTTCTTTTTTTTTGGGGGGGGGTTGGTTTTTTTTTTGAGACAGGGTTTCCCTGTGGCTTTAGCTCTTGTAGACCAGGCTGGTCTCGAACTTTCCCCTCTTTTTCTAGGTATCCCATGTAGACAGAAGTTTCTATCCTGCCTGGTTCTGAAGCCATTCAGTCCTAAAGAAGCACATAGAGGCTTATATTAATTATAAACTGTTTGGCCTATTAGCTCAGGCTTATTACTAACTATCTCTTACAACTTAAAATTAACCCATAATTCTTGTCTGTGTTTAGCTATATGGCTTGGTACCTTTTCTCAGTAACGCAGTCTCATCTGGCTTCCTCTGCATCTGGCTGGTGATTCTGTCTGTGCCTTTTCTCTTCCCAGACTTCTCCTAGTCTGGTTGTCCTGCCTATACTTCCTGCCTGGCTACTGACCAATCAGTGTTTTATTAAACCAATACAAGTGACAGATCTTTATAGTGTACAAGAACACTATCCCACAGCACTGCCAGTCTGGCCCCAGCTCATAAATGCTGGGATTAGAGGCATGTGCCACCATGCCCCACATCATTCATGTTTTTACAGGAGCAAAGAGCCGACATCTCATCTTTCAGAGGCCACTGCATGATCAGGAAACATACCCTAAAGGAAGTCAGACTTGAGCTCTAAAGATATTAATAGGAGCTAAACAAAAGGCCTACTTAAGAACGTTCTAGGCAGACATGCCACTAACCAAAGCATGACAGAAAGGGCTGGCACAAGGTAAAGTGTATCATGTTTGAAGAGCTTAAATGTGAAGCAGGGATTGAGAAGGTAAAGGGAGAGGGATCACAGACCTCCCTCCTCTTTCCCCAAATAGTACCATTTTATCCCTTAGGAAGTAAGGAACTTTTGACCCAGCATTTAATAAAAGTAAGGAACATAGGATCCAGTGCTTGTTTTTTTATAGATTACCCTCATAGCACTATAGAAAATAGCTGTTATCACTAAATGCATAGCAGATCCTACAGAAACCTGGTAGCTAACATGCATTACCATCTTCTAGTCTCTAGCTCAGGAGGCTGTGGGCATGGCTAACTGGGAGTTCTCACAAGGCAGCAATCAAGCTGTCAGCCTGGCCTGCAGTCATTGCAGGGTCAGCTGAGGGAAAAGCCACTTCCAGCCTCCCTCAAGCAATTGCTCACAGTCTTCTATTGTTTGGGGCGAGTGGACTGGATTCTAATTCCTCTCCAGGGGTGTCCATTCTCTTGCCCGTGGGCCTCATGGTAAAAGAGCTCACAATTTGGCGGCTGTGAGGCAGCAAGTGAGAGTGAAAGTAGAAGCGAAGTCTGAGTGTTGAAACTAATCAGGAAGCAGCATTTCATTTCTTGTCATACTCTGTCCATCAGTAGCAAGGTGTTAGGCCTCCCTTT
Source organism: Dicrostonyx torquatus (assembly GCA_028555095.1). Taxonomy (NCBI): domain Eukaryota; kingdom Metazoa; phylum Chordata; class Mammalia; order Rodentia; family Cricetidae; genus Dicrostonyx; species Dicrostonyx torquatus. The sequence continues at coordinate 1,513,364 of JAQHUG010000019.1, read as the reverse complement.
AACCTAAACACATTTTAGAGGGATGATCACATGAGAACCTGAATCTCAGGGGTCTTGGGAGCCATCTATGAAGCTGCCTACCAAGTGGACTTAAGGCAGTAAGATTAGATGCCAAGGAATGCTTAGGAGGCTCATGTAATAATCCAGTGGCTATGGAGTGGGATGAGCTAGTTAACACTATCTGGGTGTAGTGTCAGGACATCTTATTAACTTGTAGAGCACGAAGGCAGTAGGGTTGAGAAGGAGTCACTGGTGATATTTAATTTGTGATTCTTGTAGCTATCTTACTAAACAAATATGTTTCACTAAATGTGACTGAAACTCCTGTCCAGGTTGAAAATGCCACACTCTCTGCTGCCTTGCCTTCATACTTTAGTAAACTCAGCTTGTTCTCAACCTGGCTGTCACTGTGTGCGTCACTATACTGAAAGATCCCAGTTATTTCTGCCTGTTTAATCTCCTGTCTTTGTTCCCATTGCTATTTTTCTTTACTCAGGAATCACTCTATACTTAAACGTTTGAGAACACACTTCTAATTCTTTTTCTGTGTCCTTTTCTTTAATCTAGATTCTAAAATGCCTGGTATCTGTGTATCTTTCAATCATTCAGCCAGCACTTATCACGGGCATACTTGGTGACCAGCACTTTACTAGGCCTCCCTGGGAACATGATGGTGAGCCAGACACTGCCCCTGTTCCTTTGGTCTCATTAGTAGTTCCTCTTCCTTCTCATCTGTCAGAAAGGCCACAAGTCCCTTAGGCACAATTCTGAATTTGATGCTGAATCAGACACTGCCCCTGTTCCTCTTGGTCCTTAAGGCACAGTTCCACTTCCACCTTTCTGTGAGATGCTGCGAGATCACAGGCATGAATTCCTGTGCTCTCCACCTCCTGCAGCTGCTTCCAAGAGAACTCTGTATTTGACATTTAGAGACTACATAAGGTTGAAAGTGAGCGGTGGAGTCGGTTGAAAAGGGCAGTGAGATTTTTTTTTTTTTCTGACCTCTCCCCTCAGTCTGTAGCCATCAGTAGAGCACATGTCATCCTTTGACTTATTGGAACCACCTGCAGAACTTTGCAGACCGACCTGTAGATGTCTGGACCTTCCTTAGTTATTCTGGTTCATCATGTTAAAACTAAATGCAAAATGAGCTCCAACGTGAATTTGGTGTCTAGCTAGATTAGAGGAATATTGATTGTGCTAGCAGTCCTTACCTTTATGCTGTTAATTGCTTTGTTTAAACACGGTCATCCGAATAAGCACAAGTGGTAGATCGAATGTTGGATAAAGATCACTGTGTCCATAGTGACTTTGCACTCTATTCCTAGAGGAGTCTTCATCCATCTATGGAAATAACCAGGCGACTGTGTATTTTAAATAATGAAAACATGATGGATAGGGCTGGGGTGACAGCTTAGTGGTTATGAGCACTTGCACAGGACTAGAGTTTAGTTCCCTGATTCTACATTGGGTGACTCACAACTGACAGCCCCAGGGGATCTGAATCCTGCTTCTGGACTTCCCAGGCACCCACAGGCACAGGTACATGAGTGTGTACACACACACACACACACACACACACACACACACACACACACACATTTTTAGAGCTGGTAAATAACCAGATTTAGAAATAGTAGATCAATCAACAGGTACATTAATGGATGTATTATTCTCTCTATCTCCTTTACTCTAATAGCTTTCTGATTCTATGAGAAATTTGGAACAAAGACTAGTAGTTCTTTTTTCCTGAAATTTTAATAAATCACATTATGTTTTTAAGGAAGTATATTATTACTATCTTGCAAACAGGAGTTGTTAAAATGTGGCTTAATAAGGTTTTTCTTTTTCTCTTTAGTGTTATTCCTCTTTTAAGAGAGTCTATTGGGATATTAATGCAGAGGACTCCTCCCTCACTGGAAAATACACTTCCCCAGTGCTATCAGAGGGTAAGTTTGCAAACCATTGGATTGCATGTTCTTTCCAAACTGTTAGTGTTTTCATCCTGCATAAATATGGGTAGCATGTGCATATAATTTAATCATTCTTTCAAGACTGCATGGTGACCATGAATGTCATTCATAGAAACCCAAGTAAACTCATTATAAAATGTTGAACTTTACTAAAGAAAATGTGCATACTCCCCTTGCCTATAAATTGAGTTATTAAAAATTACAGACTATCAGTAACTGACAAAATAAGTATATATTGTAAGTATATAATTTTCTTAGTGATTGTCCTATTGCTGTGAGACCTGAGCTCTGGTTCTCTGAAGAGCAACAAGTGCTCTTAACTGCTGAAACCGACTCTCCCACCTTCTCGATTTTTTTTTTTTTGGTTATTTTTTGTTTTTGTGGCATACACTATATGTATCAGATCCTCTCTAAGAGACTAGAGTCAGATGGTGAACAGAGAAAGATACTGTGCTCTCATGGAGCTCACAGTGTGGTGGGCACACAAATGTTAAAGAATGTTGATGGTAAGAAAATGTCAGTGATGTGATGTAGGATTCCCCCTGTATGTTGTGAATACCATTAGTGAATAAAGAAACTGCCTTGGCCTGTTGATAGGGCAGGGTAGAGCTAGGCAGAGAAAACTAAACTGAATGCTGGGAAAAAGGAGGTGGAGTCAAGGAGAAACCATGGAGCCTCTGTCAGAGACACACACTCTGGAACCTTGCTGGTAGGCCACTAGCCTCATGGTAAAATATAAAATACTGGAAATGGGTTAATACTAGATGTAAGAGCTAGCTAGCAATACACTTAAGTGATTGGCCAAGTAGTGATTTAAATAATTTAGTTTTTGTGTGATTATTTCGGGAGTATGGGTGGCTGGGAAAACAAACAAGAGGCTTCCTGTGAGAGTGATGCATACTATGTGAAATGAAATGGGAATGTGGTAGATGTGGATGACTGCGTCAGATTCAGCAAGGAAGCCATAGCCAGGGAAACTGAACCCCTGAGGACCAGAAGTGTCAGATCCTTGAGAAGACTGTTCCAGACTACGCGCACACACACACACTCAAAACCACTAATGTGAGACAGCTATGGCTGGAACTAATTTAGCGTATTTGGAGACTGGCAAAACTGGTTTTGTGGCTGCAGCATGATAAATAAAGGGAAAAGTGATTGAAAGGTTGGAAAGAAGGCAAGGACCAGATGTTAGGCGGTGTTGGTCGCGCTAGAGGCTTAGACTCAACTCTCAGTGGGAAGATCTGGAGTGCTGTGGCGCAATGGGAATGTAATGAATTTCGTGCTTTAACAAGATTGTCCTATGTAGAAAACATGTTTAGGAAAAGCTGGCTGAGACTAGGAGTGTGTTTTTGGAGGAGTGTTGCATTAATGAAGGGGAAAGGGTGTTGTCTCACAGCTTGGTATATGGTAATGCTACTGTTGAGGCCGAGACTAGGGTGGGAAGTGTTTGAGAACAAGAAGTAAGTTTCTGTTTGCTTTTAATTCCAAAGTAAGATTCTGTTTGTATACATTAAGACTGAAATACTCAGCGGACATTTAGGGGGAATGACAGCTAAGTAGCACATGTGGCATCGTGGGTGCTGATTAGGACTGAAAAGATTTAAAGAGAGGCCCAGGAAGAAGCTCAAGGGTGGAGTGCTGTCTGGCATGTGCAGGCCATGTCAGGTTCTCGGGGCGGGGGCATGAGGACAGGAGAGTGTCTGAAGCATTGAGAAGGTATGCAGTGACCCCAGAAGAGGCTCTCTTGGCTCTGTTTTTACCTCCAGGTTCAGAGCACAGAAGAGGGATTAGGGGAGCTTCAGGCTCAGAAGAATGGGGAATGGCCATTTCACCTTTATGCTTCTTCTTAACTGAATTTCCCGTATTTGCAAAAACATGTCCATACTGCATGGGTATTGAAACTTTTAACTTTAATTAAAGAAATGTTCCTCTGGCCTATTATCCCTTTCAAGGAACCTGTTCTGTTTAATGACTTCTCTCATTTCTAAGTGTGTGTCGATTTCTGTCCTTTATTTCCTCCCCTTTTTTCCATTCTTTCTCTAGCTCCATAACCCGACTGTACTCAAACACATCTCCGATCACTGTGCTGAAGTTAGAACTTCCGCCTAGGTGCTCTCAGAGGTCTCGGCAGATTTAATAAGTGTGCGTCCGTTCTCTTTCCCCAACCTGTCTTGATGTCACCAGAGCATTGGTACTCCACAGGGTTTGTCCGAGCATCTGCTTGTGCTAATTTGCCACTTAGGCAAATGTAGGCGAGAGGGCACTGTCTTGATCTTAATGCTGACATCTGCCCCGTGTTTCAGGTGCAGCAGCTACAAGGAGTTTACAGCTTACAAGAACAGCATTTCTGGACGCTCTGTTCTGATGTTTACGTTGGGACCTTGAAGCTCATAGTCGCCCCTGATGCTGACGCCAGGTGGATCTCAAGCCAAACACATAATATTTTTACTCAGGTATGACTTGCTACAAGCCTCTTTTGAGAGACCTATATTTCTCTGTATCTTCTAACTTTACAATCCTATATTTAACACATCAAATATTGAAGCTTCTAAAGTAAAAGAAGAGTAAACAGTGTTCTCCATTCTGAGTCAAAATTCAGAAGGTCTTTATTTCCTTAACCGTCTCTCTCCTTTCTTTTTTCTAATGCGGGGACTGGCTTAGGACCTTCCACTTTAGTTAGTATTGTTGACTAGAGTCTAGACGTTTCTCTAAGCAGAATTACTCTTCTGTGATGTGTGTGTCACTGGGTACATAATTCTCTCTTCCTCTTCCTTCACATCTTCAGACATGAATATAATATGCAGTCTAGTTAAATTCAAGGCATTACATAAATTAGAGATTCTGCCTCCTGATGAGAGACACACATGCTTAGGTTCCTTATGAATGAATTATTGGCATAGCTAATGTTAATTAGGATTTACATAATCCCAATGTTAGATGCAGTTAAGACTGCTATACTGTGTGCTGGTTCCACTTGTTTAGAATTTTAACAGCTTTCTGAGCAGACACAGTATATAAATATGTCTCATCTCTATAATGTGTATCACCATGGTTTTCATAATGAAGCCTTGAGGCCAATGCAGTAGATCTGAATACTGGCTCCCTGTTTCGGCTCATACTGGCTCTGTGTTTCAGGGACAAAAGGAGAGCAGCATGGCAGTAACCTTGTGCTTACTGCCCCCCAGACTAAGGTCCTCTCCTTTACCCTGTATTTTCTCCTAGTGCCGCTTCCATCCTCGCAGCAGGGCTCCAGGGGGCTTCTACGACACCCTGCACACTCATGACTTGGTCAGCGAGTCACTGTCTGCCCTGTGAAAAGGAATGCAGTTTTTAGTTTGAGAATCATGCTTGCGGCAGCTGACTGCTGGGTCCTGAAGTTGTAACCACAGCCACAAAGGGAAACTTCCGAAGCCTTAAACCTGAAGTTTGGAAATGGCTGCATTTGAATGTTCTCTCAGCTGCCTCTTCTGTTTCAGAAACTACATTTGGGCTTTGAATATTTAAAGCCATTTTATCAGCTAAGGTCCTGACTGGTTGATTTCATTCCTTGTAGCTGCCAGGATTCCCTTTGAGGCTTGTTGTGAAGCTATTCAAAGCCCTTTCCCACCCCACCCCAGAGTAGTAGGGGTCACATCTCTAAAATAACTCTTAAATAACTCTTATTCCTACACTGAGTGGTTTTTTTTTTTTTTTTTTTTTTTTTTTTTTTTTTTTAGACAGGGTTTCTCTGTGGCTTTGGAGACTGCGCTGGAACTAGCTCTTGTAGACCAGGCTGGTCTCGAACTCACAAATATCTGCCTGCCTCTAAAGGCGTGCGCCACCACCGCCCGGCTACACTGAGTGGTTTTAAAGTTTTTGTTTAATCTTTCTTTTAATTCTCACATACCAGAATAGCATATTTAAATGATTTATTTCCTTTTGTGTTTATGCAGAAGGTGTGTTCTTGTAGCATGAGTAAATGTCAAATTTCATTTCACAATAGGCATATTTTTAAATGACTTTGTATCTTAAGTTACGTCTTCCTCATATCTCTCACTTACCAAAATGAACCCAGGTTACTGCCTTCTTGAGGGGGACAAATCACCAAACACAGTGAGATGCCTCAGCAGGTAAAGGACCTGATCTCACATGATCCGAAGAGAGCGTTAACTCCCCTGGCCTCCACAAGCACCCCCACACAAAATAAGTAGAAGTAAAAGTAAATAAAAGCCCTTTCTTAAACTCACACTGAAGCTTTCTCTTGTAGAAAGGGTCTAGTCTTGGTTCTAAAGCAGAACTTCCTGCTGAGTTTCCTCTGTGTATTTGGTGTCTTTCTTAGAGCAGACCCTGAGTAAAAACATAAGGAATGGGCTTTAGTTAAAGATTTTTTTTTTTAATGAAAACTTATATTGAGGTGTCTTTAAATGGAAAGAAACAGAAATCAGAGAATTGTTTCTATTTAGTTACCCGATCTATATCTGTGGTGATCTGAGCATTGTCCGTTTTAATACCAGTTTCTTCTGAGCTACTAAAGAATGGGCTTGCTATGTGGTGTAGGGAAGGGAGTTGCTGGAAATCCCGGGTGCTCAGACTCCTTCGAGAATAGTAGTTAGTGTAATCCAGTCCAGCAGAGTCTTCCTCGATATCCATCTAAGCTAGTTTTTGAAATTAATTACCAGTTGATAACTGGAGAGATAAAAAGTTTGTTTTTGCGTTTACTTAGAAACAGACAGAAGGGGAACTCTGGATGAGAAGCAGTTCAGTGGCTTATGGATTTTCTTTAAACTGGCAAAGATCACTTGTTAATCTTAATGGTGCACTTCACAATTTTAATTGCAGCCATAATAGACTTTGTTTTGTTAGAAATAATGTTTGAAGAAAAAGGTCTTAATTATGTTCAAAGAAAGATCTAGAATATCCTTGAGGTCCATTATCCTCATCTACTCCTCAAAGCACAAAAGACAACCAACCTGCTACAAGTTCTCTCCTGGCAGAACCCCTACTCAGTCTTGCTTTCTCAGGTTTAATCCTGAGCCCCTAGCATCCTGAGCCCCCAGCATCCTGAGCCCCCAGCTTCCTGAGCCCCCAGCTTCCTGCTTCTGCCTTTTGTGCTCTGTTCTCTAACCTCAAAATAGAAGTGAACAGTTATATCCAGGAAGGAATGAAAAGGCCTTCTCCAAGAACAAGTCAGAGCCCCTAAGTTAGAGAAACCGTCTGCCTCCTCTGGTCTCCTGTGCTCATGGTCCCTCCCTTCTCTATGCACAGAAGGGTCATCTTCCCCTGTCTAAGTGGGTTTCGGGTTTTCCACCCTTTCTACCGTTTTTTTTTCCCCCCATTTTGTAGTGGGCTTTAATGTTTATTGAGTATTGGCTTTGTTTGCCTCCTCTACAGACTTTTTCTTAGTCATTCTTCTCATCTTTCTTTATCACATGTACCTAAAATTCAGGAGGCTGCATAGACAGCTCGGGTCTTATATGATTTTCATCAAACCATAAGGTATATATGTTTGTTGACTGACACTGAATGAGAGCCCACTAGGTGTCAGTTTCAGTGATAGGAATTAGTGTATTCATTACCACAGGGCAGTTTACAGGATAAGAAACCAGATCTGTTTTCTTTCTATGTTTTGTTTGTTTTGTGATGTTTAGTGAGCACTGAACTATATCCTTAGTTCTTGGTTTTTCTCATTGTGTCATTAAATATCCCAGGCTAGCTCAGAACTTGCTCCATAGCTAGGGCAGCTTCAAAGTTGTAGTCTTCCTGCCCCTGCCTCTGTTTCAAGAGCTCTGGGGTAACAGGTGTAATAATAACCAGTTATATTGTTATTCTTGACTTACAATTTAGTCATATTTATTTACATTTCATTAATTCTGTAGTATATCTCATGGAAAAATAAAATAGTTTTTAATGACTTCATTTTACATTTGAAAAAAATTTGTATTAGTGGTTGTTTTGTCTGCATGTGTGTGTCTATGCATCTTGTCTGTGCTTAGTGTCAGCAGAGACCAGAAGAGGGCATCAGATCCTCTGGGACTAGAGTTACAGATGGTTGTGAGCCACCATGTGGGCACTAGAAGAACCTGTGTCTTCTGGAAGAGCAGGCACTGCTGTTAACCCCTAGGTCATCTCTCTAATCCCCCTTTTGCGTTTTAAAGGGATAAAGATTAGCATGTTCAGTCAAAAACTCAAGAAAAAAAAATGTGTTTATGACTTTGGTCCATAGAGAGTACAAGTAAAACACATTTTTTACAGTCATATTCCTGTTTGTTTTCCTGACTTTAACTTCTTCCTTGGAGCTATCCCAAGCCTGTATGTAGCAGCAGGCCAGCTTTTGGGGTGCAAACATGGGCAGTGGACTGAGAGGGTTAAATTGACTAGCTGTCTTTCCCATTAAAGTAGGTGCAGAAGATAGCTGCCATGTCTTCCTGTGGCTAAGCTCTAGATCTCTTTGTCTCAGGCACTAGGGCACTTGCCCAAAGACTCTTGGAAATTTGGCTTTCTCGTTGAAAGAAATTGAAGTGAACATGGGGAACTGGAGAACCAAGCTGCCCATCCCATGGGACAGGCAGCTGCAGCACTGACTTCTTTATCTTTGCAGTTGGGCTGAGCTTTTGTGGAAAGCTGTGATCCCCTCAGGGGACTGATATCAGTTTGAGTAATTAACTCATGATTATGCAAAGATAATTTATCTAGCCCCTTTGTTTTTCTCTTCCCTTTTCATCGCCTTGGGCTACTCATTTCTTATTACTGTCTTCCCCATGTTAAGACTGGGGTAATGGGAATGGCAGGCAATAAAAAAGCCCAACTGTTTTGCCTATTTTACTTTCATTAGCAATTTTGTTTAAAAAGAAAAGACATTAAACAGTATGTTTGGGCAACATTTTTACTTTCTATTAAGATTACACATATAAGAATTTTGCAAAATAGTTTCTCAGTCATCCGAGAGCCATCTGGATTGAGTTAATCAACTCATACACTTGCACTAAATCAGAATAATTTATAACAACAGCCTTTGTAGCAAGTGAAATTTTTTTCTCATATATTCACACATGATCCTGGCAACAGTGCCTACTGTAGGGTTGCAGGTTTATTAACTACTTGTTAAATATTAGATGTGCATGTAAGACTCTTGCAAATGAGTAGCACTGATTTTATCCACACTGTTTCACAGTGTGGCAGACTCGGCTTCAGTTTTCATTTGTAGGTAAAGACCAAACAAATGCCAAGTTCTTCCCAGCAGCCTGTTAGCCAAAGAGAAGTGGAACAAGTGCATTCTTCATCAGTTACGTAACGAGAGCTTTAGTTGGTCATGGGGAGGCAAATGGCATATTTTGTGTGCTGACAACCTAGGAATTGTATAGCTTTTTATTCAACTAGAATAAGTCCTGCAGCTAGCTCATGCATTCATCAGTATTGCATACAACCCTTCCACCTGAGTTCCAGAAAAAATAAGCCATAATAGAAATGAGTGTTTTGAGGAGCTGGTGATTACTATTCTAAGGTCTTTAATACTTCTTTATCCGCTACTGAGAACCTCTCCTTGTAAAGTATTGGCAAGACCCAGCTTCTTTCTTTCTTTTTTCCCTACTTCTATTTAAAAGTAGTTTTTAATGAAAAGAAAGAAATTAATAGGATGTTAGTTCTTTAAGTGATATTTATTGACCTCTTGCTTTGTGTCAGATATATAACAAAGGTTCTGGGAGTCTGGAATGCAAAGAAGACAAATAAGTTTCTCTTGGAGAGATTGCATTATAGTGGGAGAACAGAAATAACAATCACACTGAATAAGTAATCTTTATGATCTTACATGACAGTATAGGTGTGTCCAGAGTGTAGTGGTCTCAAGCTGACCTGACCAAGGGATAGGTATTTGGGAGACTGGGGGTGTCCAAAGGATCTGTCTCTTCCTCAGAAAGCCTTGTTTTTCCTCTCTGGCTTTACATCTGATGACTGGTGTTTTCTTCTGTCATTCCCTCTTCTTCCTCTTGGTCCTGATAGAATATAAACTCTGTGAAGACAAAGCTATTTTGTTATGTTTTCCTCTCTTTTTGTATTCCTGGGTGAGAGGCTATTGCTTGGCAAACAATAAATGCAAGAATAAATACTCTTTGGGTTAAAAAGTGAATGCATTTTGTGAGGGTTGTGAGGTCAGACCTCACTGGTGTCTGGGTAGGGGTGTGATGAGAACATCTTGTGTAGCAAGTCTTTCTCTGTACCGCTAGCTCCCAAATAATGACACCATGACTTATTATTAATTATGAAAGCTTGGCCTTAGCTTAGACTTGTCCCATTAGCTTTTATAACTTAAATTAACTCATTTATTTTAATCTATGTTCTGTTGTGTAGCATCCTTCATACTCTTCATGCTGCTTTCTCTGAGTCTATCTTGTAACCCTGTCTTCCTCTCCGAATTCTCTCTGTCCCCAGAAATTCCACTTTAACCTCTTCTTGCCTAGCTGTTGGCCATTCATCTCTTTAGTAAACCAACCACAGTGACACGTCTTCACACAGTGTAAAGGAATGTTGGGCAGCAGTTGTGTGGCTGTCCTAAGGAGCATAGTTCACAGGAGGGTGTATAGCTAAGGGGAGTAGACAGTGAGCTCAAGGGCAAGTCAAGAGCCATGTTCATGGCAGCATTGGTGGCCATTGTAAGGACTAAGAGAGACAGGCTGTTGGGTGGTTGGAGACATAGAGGGATGCTTGTCATTCTAGTTACTATTCTGAGAATAAGCAGAAATGGGAAAGCCAGGCAAGAGGCATTGATAAAATCTAGACAAGAGCTGAATTGTGGCTAGGGTAGGTTCAAAGTGATGGAGATGATGGACAATGGGCAAGTTCTGGGTTGGGATAATATTTTGGGCGGGAAGCCACCAAGTTTTGCCTAGGTTGGATATTGGATGTGAGAAATGGAAAAATCTTTAGAAGGAGCAGTACTGAGGGTATGTCACCAGGTTTGATGGGAAGAGAGTACATTGGTCCTGTGCTGCTTCGTAAATAACCCCAATAAAATGTCAACTTCCAGTGAAAGTTATAGATGCAAGCTCCAGTCTAGACATATAAACATGGAGGTGTGAACATATCCAAAGTTGACTCAGTCTGGCTGTAAGACGAGGCCATTAGAGAAGTGTAGATTCCAAGGACTAAGCCTTTGGCTATGTCAGTGCTTATTGCTCAGTGACAGAAAAAAACAGTGACGGGGGAGGGGACTGACAGTTGGGCAAGTGATTGACCAGTGAATATTATCTGGCAATGTCATAGGGAAAGATGTTTGGCACAGTGAGACTGTTAATATGTATTATTCCTGATAATGAGGACTGAGAACTGAGTATGGAATGGTATGAGCAGTTTGGAGGTTGCCTGACAGATCGTTTTAGAAAATGGTGAGATGTAAAATCAGGGCTGAAGTGACTGCAAAAGCAAAGGAATTAGAGACTGACTGTGGGCATGTTTGGGAATTTTGATTATCCACAAGGGCAGGAATTGAGACTATCTAGGCAGGAAGGGGGTACTGGGTTAAGTAAGAGGTTTTTTTTAAGGTAGAAGAAATTATAATGTGTTTGACACTAATAGAAATGACCCAGAAAATAAAGTTGATAATATAGAAGAATTAGGGGGCAATTTAGAGTGCAGTGTTCTTGAATAGCAAATTCCTCCAAACTGAAGGAATTAGATTGTAAAATAAGTAACCAATTGCTGGTTGTTATTATTAAATAAATGCATATGTCGTCATATGATTTAGCTTGTGGTCAGCTGGTTTTAATAGTGGAAAACTAATTGAGCACTGTCACGTCCTCTAACGGTGATGGCAAATGCATAACTCCATCTAAAATAGCACGCGAACAGGGCATGTGATTAATAGCATAGAACTTTTTCCTGGAGTGGTTTGACAGCTTCACAAGGAGAACAGGTTGTTTCTTAGAAGGAGAAGACAAAAATAATTTAGTGTGTTTCTTAGAAGCAGGAGACAAAAATCATTCCATTTTCAAAGACAAATGAGGTGTTGTTTGCTTTCCTGCCACTTTTCTAGAATGTTCGTCTGTTACAGGTTTTAGAGGTTTGGTATTCTAATTTTTCTCTCTATTTTTCAGGCTGGAGTGAGGCAGCTTTATGTACAGATTGACTTTGCAGCGATGTAGTCAATGAAAAGAAATTGTTTGAGGACCAAATTTTACAGTACTGTACAGTCCAAAGCATTGTACTTCCCAGTGCTCGAAAGGAGAGACGTCATCACTACAGCTCGGGAGCACCAGGCAGTGCAGGTAGAGCCAGGTGTGCTCGGGGATCACAGCCGGATCTGCACAGACTGTGGCCTTGTGTGCTCTTCCCGCCAAGCCATTCTGATTACCAAGGTTTCTGGGTTTGTTCTAGGGTATTGGGTTGTCTTTTTTTTTTTTTTTAATTTTTTTTCTGGGGGTTCTTGCTGATCACCTTCAGCCCATCCTATCATCAGACCCAGCTAGTGAGAAATTCAGATCGTGGGCTGCCAATTTTCTGAATGTCTTCACTAAAGCTGCTGGAAATCACTGCTTTTATTCCCACAAAACCAGTGTTGTTTTTACAAAAAGAAGTCAGTTTTCTATGTGATGTCACAGCTGTTGACGTTCTTCACTGTAATCATATGTTTGTAAAATTGTTTGTACCTTGCAAACTTATGAACCAAACCATATTGGGTTTTCAAAGTGCCTTTGTATCCAAAAATATATTTGCCAGCATAGAAATGTAAATGTACCATCAAAGGTCATATGTATGTTTTTTTAAATGGATATTCTGTAATTTGTACAAAATAAGACTTGCTAGTAACGTGTATAATTGTCTTTTGTGTATCTCCAGCATAGGTTTAAGTATATTAAATTTCTTGTCTTATGAGAAAGGACATTATTTTGCTTTATAAAAAATTCAGTGATCACATTAAGATACTTTGTAGACTATTTTCAAAAGTGCAAATACATTAGAAAAACTCATTTAGACTAAAAAAATCTGCTCCATTATGGAGTCTGTAAAACCTTCACCTGTCCATGCTAAATCTTCCAGTAGCTCTCCTTGTCATTTTTATAGATTTTGTTAGTGATGAGAAAAAGCACCACAGAGCTGGCAGAAATAACTGTGACAGTGACATTTTACATCTTCATATTCTTTTCAGGTGCCAAGTAGTACATTTTCTTTTCTTGGTTTTGTTTGCACAAATACAAGTTTCTTCTAGGAATTCTAGGACAGCATTTGAGTGAGTGTGAGCTGCTATCAGTGTGGAGCAGATGTGGGGATGCAGAATTTTTTCTAAAATGGGTGTCTTACTTCTTTTTCTAGGTCTTGGGTGTGTGAAAAATAAAATTGCAAGGAGCATGACACACGCCTTTAATCCCAGCACTCGGGAGGCAGAGGCGGGCGGATCTTTGAGCTCCAGAGCAGTCTGGTCTCCAGGACGGCCAGGGCTCTGTAGAGAGACCCTGTCTTAAGTTACAAATAAACCTCAATTGTAGGTGACAGGTACTTAACACTCAAGTATTCTTGGTGTTTTCTGAAGAGATGCTGTTTGGGTGAACATTTTCTCACTGTACTTCATTTATCCCTACAAATATCCCCTTTATTTTAAATAAGTTAATATTGTTAGCAAAATTTTAAAAACCTTAAAAGGCAAAAATTAAGAGTGTAGATCAGTGACAGACACTTTATCAGTAAGGTGGCAGGATGTACTGGCGATTTTTGCCCGAGTTTTTGAGTCCTTTTGTCCTACTTCTGATCTATACTTTATGAGCTGTTCTGTTAGGAGCGCTATACCATCTCAGCTGCAGCAGAACAGCACACAGTGTCTGTGGTGCCCTTTTTGTAAATCGAGTGCTGATTTCAAACCCTCTTTGTTCTAAAGCTAAGACTCCCTGCAGTAGATTGTGTTTGGTTGAAACAGATGTGGTCTTCCAGGAGGGAACGTACCAGTGGAAACATCCTGGTCCTCTGCTGCTTTTCCATTTCCATTCTGAGTTCCTGAGTCTGACAGACCCGGGGATAGTCTGTGGGTTGGGGCATACCACTGGACATGACAGGCCTAGACAAAGGCACAGATCAGATGGACGCCTTTACATCTGATCCTAGTGACTCTGTCACACTGCACTCTCGGAGTCTACTTTGCTGGTCATAAGATTTGCCAGTTCTGCTTTTTCCACTGGGTCCTTAATTCCAAGTGGAGTTGGTGTCGTTCTGTTTAACTAGACCCCCAGTTCCCCGGTCCAGGAATGTTGCTTTTTCCTTTGATGAGGCATAGAACATGCTTGATGTGAAACTAATTCTGCATTTTGTTTCAAGAACTTGCCAGATCCTAACTTTTAGCAGGTTGGCATTTACATTTTTGCTTAATTAAATGTTGGCATACCCAGGTGAACAAAAAAAAAATGTGATCAGAAAGAACTTTTCACAGAAAGCGAGCTTGTCTTTTAGTGTTCTTGATGCAGACATAATTCTAACCAGTGGTTCCACTAAGAAATATCACCTGGTTATGGTAATAAAATTAATTCAGAAGACTCATACCATTAGGCTAATATTCTTAATAATTATAAAAAGCCAATCTAAGTGTATATTTGCCAAAGTTTTTTCTCTGAATAGCAAACCCACTTTGTTCAGGAAGTTTGCCTTACCAGACAAACATCGCCAACTAAGTGTATTTTAAAAATTCACTGTATTACTCAGTGAAGAACTTGAGCGAAGCTGAGCGTCCTCATTTTGAAAGCCCCCCCGCGTGTCTTTCTGAATGACAGTTTCTAGTTATGTGTAGGCTAGTGTTCCTTTACTGTCATGCACCCCTCTGGTAGTGGAGGCACAAGATCATGCCAACAATGTCATTGTGATTTCCCTTTATCTAGGTTCTTCAAAGCCTACACATAACGTACTGGTAACCAAAATACTGTGACTTTTGTGTACCTCTCTAGAGCAGCCAAATCAGTAACCGGCAACGGAGCCGATCAGAACTCTCATGTTTTTACAGACAGTAACGTGGGAGCCAACCTAGTGTAGAACGCTGGGATTTAAGAGTAGCGTGTTATGTACCGTAGACTTTGACACCTAAGCAGAGACTGTGCTGGGAACAGTCTGGTTCTACCTCTCATTTTCAGATGAGAAACCTGAGGTCCAGAAAAGCTGTCATTTCCTTAAGATTACAGGGATAAGTGGTGGCGAAGCCCGTGCTCAAATGTGATTATCCGATGCCAAGTCAGGAGTTCTTTACGCCGTACTGTGCTGTGTCATTGCCTTTCTGTAACTGTGACTAAGCACGGCTTGTGAACAAAGAGCTCCCACCTCTAGCTTTGGTACACGAAGGAAGGCACTTTATAAATGGAATGTCGTCTCAGTTTTAATCCGTAATTGTGAAGTTTAGATTATTTCCATAGTATTTGTTGCAGAATAAATTATAATAACTGTTTTATTCTTTCAAAACCAGCTCTTGACTTGGAAAAAGATGTGAGTGAATTTATTAATTTCCCAAGGCTCAGTCCAGTTTAATGCTGGCTTCCTTTCCTACTTTTGCTTGTACACTGCAAACTGGTTCCATTAAAGTGCAGGCTGATTCGGAGGTCATGCCATTTCAGCCCTGCCTGCCATGTTCTTTTTCAGTCGCTGGAGAGTCTCAGCACTGTGCAAGTGGGGGGCAGTAAATGTATGGAACACATCTTTTACTTTAGTCGGGTAAAGTTCTGAAATCTTAATCAGAACTGCAAATATTAGGCCACTCTTCATAAGTATATTACCTTGGCCGAGTTAAGGTCTTTTGTTTGCTTGTTTTTCTACAAAGAGTCACCATTGTTGAAACACATTACTTTCTAATTCTCTGGAGAACATTCATTAACCATTCTACGAAAGACTCTCAAGATACATTTTAGAGAGACCTCCTTAATGATTCAGATCTCTACCACGGAGTCAAGACGAACAGTGAAAACTGTGGATCAAGGGAAGTGTTTGATGGGTAACTCTATTTAAAGGCCAACTGGGCAGGGCTTTTTTGATGAGGTAATCTTTGGTTTATATTTAGCTATTTCCTAACTGCAGATAACACAAAAACCAGGTAGACAATCTCTGCTAAATATTTCTGTATCCAGGTACTTGGTGGCTTTTGTGTTCTCACAATTAATCCTCACATTTTTGAAAGAGAATTTGGCATGATTTCATGGTTGACGGCATCTTAAAATCTAGTCCGTGATCCTCATAGGATGAGGAAGAGTCCTTATCTGGGGAGAGTCTGGGCGTAGCAGCAACTCGAGTCTCTTCTGGTGACTGTTTTTATAAGACCCAAGAAGTTGTAGCACATCTGTGTAGACTCCTGGAAGATCAGTGAACACCCGAGGTGCTGTTGCTATGGGAACATTTACAAACTGCCTCCAGCCTGTTTCTTCCCGTGTTCTATATGTTTGCTTCATAACTTGGCCTCAGGTCCAGAACCATGCTGGGGGAAACTCCTTAAGTCCATTTAAAAAGCAATTAGGAGAAAGCTGCATTGGAAGTCATGGCGGAGCTGTTCACTGACATCCTCTGTGCCATCATGGAGAGTGCCTACCCTCAAGAACATCACTGGGGAATCGTCTGCCAAAAAGCACAGATCAATTTTCAGAGGATTAAGTAGAATCGGACTTACACACTGCATTTTACACAAGCCTTCTCAATATAAAAAGTCTGTTTCATAAATAGAAGCCTGTACCTTTACCACAGCTTTGAATATGAATTTGTACTTTTGACTGTGATGTTGGAAAGCACAAAAACCAAAAAGAAGTCTTGTATATCCTTTCTACTCTGACTCAGTGGGTTTATGCTTAGAGGCTCATGAAATATTTAGTTACCAGTAACTCTTGGCAGACCGTGGCAGACACCAACTAGGGACAGAAAGAAGCTGAGACTCATTGCAGGAAACATCCCAGGAGTTCTGGTATTTTTGTCCAGCCTGGATTTCTATTCATTCTGTCCGTTTCTTCCCAGAAGGCCTGTGAGTTGCTCAATCTTAGTTTTCTGCTTTCCATGTTGTTGAGGATTTGGCAGAACCGAGACTCTGTGCTGTGGCCATCTGGACTGCATAGCCTTGCTAAGGACTGTGTCACCTCCCATGGTTTGGTGGAGATTTGCCATACTGTCATATCTTTTAAGGACTGTCTACTCCCCCCCAAATAGTTTGTCATCCAAAACTTTTTCAGCGATATCTCTTGGAGGTGTTTCTAATGAAAACATCATGTGTATTAAATAATTTAAATGTCCCTAGAATACACTTACATTTTTGTCCTATTTCTCTTCAAATGTGACTGAGAATTTGCCAGCTCTCGTCTTCATATATTCTGAATGTGTCCACACTCCACCTTCCTGCTCTTGTTGGTTTTAAACATGGCCAGTTCTGGATTTGGGGTTGATTCCTTTGGGAAAGATGGTAGCATCAAAATATTCTAAAGGTGTTTACATACAAGGCTGGGTAGGAATGTCACAGATGAGCAACCTGGAAGGTGTGAAAATGCCACAGTGAGCGATGAGAACTTGCCCAAGTGCCCTACAAAGTGATCCACGAAATCGCTTTCCCGTTGTCTACGTGCGCACATTCCGCATTTTGTTTAACTGCGATGTATTTTAAAATATCGTAAACATCTGTGTTGGAAATTGTTTTTAATTAAATTTCTGTTTAAAAGTCCTCCGAGTCATGTCTCTGAGTCAAACAGAGCAGAAAGAACACTTGCAGAATCTGCAGGGCCCTGATGCAAAGGTGCTGACCCAGAACCTCTTCCTGAATGCTCTTCCTGTAGCTGGAATCCCTTCCTAGTGTTTTCCTGATTTCCACCAGCTTCAGTTATTCTCACCTCACTCTCTGAATGACCCCATCTCACATGAAGCTGACCTAGCCTGCATCCCCCTTCCAAAGCTTTCTTGTCAGCAGTAATTCCATTGTAAAAAATTTTTTGCCAGGTATGGTGGTGTACACCTTTAATCTCAATACCCAGGAAGAGGCAAAAAAAGGTGGTTCTCTGTGAGGTTGAGGCCAGTCCAATCTACAGAGTGAGTTCCAGGGCAGTTGAGGCTACAAATTAAGACCCTGTCTCTACATAATTTTAAAATGAAAAAAAAAATTCCAGAAAAATCTCATGCCATCTTGTCAAAGAGATTCTTTTTCTTCTCTCATATATTATATCCTGACTGCAGTTCCCCTCCCCCACCTCCCCTGTCCCTTAAATCTACCCTCATCTGCCTTCTCTCAAAAGATCAGGCCTCCCAGGGACATCAGCCAAACAAGGCATAGCAAGCTACAATAAGACCAGACACATACTCTCTTGTCAAGTCTGGACCAGGCAACAGCAGGACCAAAAGGATCCCAGAAGCAGGCAAAAGAGTGGGAGACCTTCCCATTCCTACTGTTAACACCAAACTACTCAGCCATAACATATATGTAGAGGACCTAGGTGAGCCCCCTAGGCTCCCTGATCTCTGCCAGCCCCCCATGAATCCCAGTCAGTTGATTTTGTAGACTATTCTCTGGTGTCCCTGATCCCTCTGGTTCCTTCAATCCTCCCTCCCTGAGCTCTGCCTAATGTTTGGCTGTGGGACTCTGCATCTGCTCCTATCAGTTGCTGGATGAAGTCTCTCTGGTCTCTTTGATGAGGATTCGGCTAGGCTCCCATCCCAGAATACTGCAGGAAAGACAAACTAGGTCAAAGGTTTCATGGCTGGGTTGGTGTCCCAATCCCTCTACTTGAGGCCTTGCCTGGTTACAGAAGATGGCTGGTTCAGGCCCTGTGTCCCCCATTACTAGGAGTCTTTGCTAGGGTTACTCTCATAGATTCCTTGGAGTTTGCATTGCACGAGGTTTCTACCTCACCCTCAAAGGGGTTCTTATGGGAGACAGCTTCTTCACCGTCAGTCTTGCCTGTTCTAGAGGGATGTTCTTGGCTGCATCCCATAGAGCCTCGCAGCGTGGACGTGTGCTGTTCGCTGTGCCTGAGTCTCCACAGCTCCCAGTACTCCAAGTTACCTAAAGGCCATCAGCAGTACCTGGGTCATATTCATGGCAGAGCTGCCAACATACAAACCAGGACAGAAACAAAAGTCCTCCATCCAAATTGCTTCTCAGTGATGATTCTGTTCAGAATGATAGAATCCTAAGAAACAGAACCATGGCCTTGGCCACCTCTACTTCCTCAACCTCCTATCATGAGGTCCTTCCCTTCCTTTAAAACCTTTTGAATTCTCCTTTTCCGTTACAGGGCTACTACTGTATTTCAGGACTTTACTGAAAGCAGAGCCACATTTGAGAGCTGCTCCCCTTCTCAGCTACTCCATGCCCAGCTTGGTCATGTCCATTTCAGCCCCTCACAGCAACACAGAAAGAACTGGCACCTGCGTAGGGAATATGAGAGATTGGCCTGGCAGGCCTTTCCTGTTAGCAGCTCTCTGGATTCCCTGCTCCCCTAGCCTGGCCCCTGCACACTGCACTTAACTTGGCAGGTATGCCACACCCATCAGCAAACCTCTGCCTTTGTCTTCGCTGTGTTCCTAGAATTAGCCCCCAAGCCGAAGTCCGCGATATCCTGTGGACAGTCATTCACCAGTCTTTTCAGCGCTCTCTCACACAGGCTGAAACAAGCTGTTTCGGGCATTCCCATGCGGTACCAATCTTGCTTTTTGACGAATTTGCTACTTCCTTCCCAGGAAGCCCGTCTGCTTTGCCTGACTGCCGAAGCAAGCTTTCCCGTACACTTTCAGTCCCCTAGCTCAGAACACCCGTTCTTTTGCTCATTGTTTCCTTTCTGCTTGTTTTGGTTTTTCCTTAGAAATGACCAGTATTACTTTTTTGTTTTAAACTCTTAATCCACATATGTGTTTAGATTTGGGGGTTAGGGAGCTGTACATTCCTGGTATATAATGTTGACAAGCTACCAATCACTTAGTCAACACAACTTCCTGTAAACTTTTCTTTTAGGATTTTGGTTTGTTTGATTGTTTTTGTTTCTGAGACAGGTGGCTGTTCTGGAACTCACTATGTAGATGAGGCTGGCCTCAAACTCACATGGCTCCACCTACCTCTGCCTCCTGAAAGCACCAGGCACAGCTAAAGGTTTATGTATTTTATACACACAAGTTCTTTGTCTATATACCAGAAGGGAACACTGGACTCCACTATAGATGGTTGTAAACTACAATCTGGTTGCTGGGATTTGAACTCAGGACCTCTAAAAGAGTTGAGTAGCAGGCCAGCACTCCTAACCACTGAGCCATCTCTCCAAACCCTTTGGAAACTCTTAAATGCTTGTTTTCTTCCTTATTTGGACATATTCCTCAGTGAAGCAATAAGCAATCTTTGCATCTAGACTGGAGACACAACAGAGATGGAGAAGCAAATGCATCAATAGATGTGAACAGAATGGTAGCAATTTACTAGTTTGCATTCTATGTCAAGGAAAAAAAGAAAATTAACAGCACTTTGGTGGTTCATTTGGACATTGTCAGTTTCTGTAACCCTATCTCCAAGGTTTGAAAAGTCTACCAATGGGGCTGAAGAAATGGTTCAATGGCTAAGAGCACTGGATGCTCTTTCAAAGGATTCATGTTCAGTTCCCCATACTCACAACCATATGTAACGATAGTCCCAGGGAAACTGGTGCTGTCTCCTGGCCCCCATGGGCACTGCATGCATGTGGTACACATGCATACAGGAAAACAACCAGACACATTAAGGCTTTTCATTCCAGCTGAGGCAGGGGGATCTCTGTGAGTTTGAGGGCAGCCTGGTCTACAAGAGCTAGTTCCAGGACAGCCAGGGCTGTTACACAGAGAAACCCTGTCTTGAAAAAACAAACAAGCAACACCACCACCAAAAACAAACAAAACCCAAACTTTATTTTTTAAGTCTACCATGAAACTCATGCTTGACTGTGTTACCAACATTCAAATAGACAGTTCAACTATATTTGCTAGGTTCCTAAAACCAAGAGGAGCCTGATGAGTACCCCTAGAATGCATACTGTCCAGCACAGAGGGCAATCAAGATTTATTGGGAAAAAAAAAAGAAAAAGAAAAAAAGCTGGAGAGATGGCTCGGTGGTTAAGAGGTTTGCTGAACAAGCATGATGTCATGAGTTCAGATCCCAGCACCCATGTGAAAACCTGGACATGGCTTTACAGGTGTCCGTAACCCAACTGTGGAACATCACTGGGATTTACTGACCACCAACCTAGCTTCAAGATGAATGAGAAACTCTCTCAAAGGATCTTCTGGCTTCCACATGTGTGCATATACCTTTTATATACACGTACATACAGATACCAAACACACATAAAAATGTGCTTTTAGTGGGAAATTTAAATCTTTGAAAATAGTATTGTAGGAATTACTAAGTTCAACCTTATTTCTTTTTGTAGGCCAGCTACTGCTAAACTTAAAAAGATTAAAAACTAGACAATACAAAGCTAAAAACATTCCAAACAGTAGTTCCTGAATTTGGTAAGGAAGATTCTCTTTAAAGTATAACACTTTATAAATAGAATCATATTTCCATGTAAGCATAGGTATAGTTTCATAGCAATTATAATTTTGCCATCTTTTAACTTAGAAATGTGATCATCTAAAATTACAAGTACAGTAGGGGCTATCTGATAGCCTTTCCTTGTCCTCACCCTAGGCATGGAGTTAGCTTATCACGTTTTAACTTTACAGGAATTCTGTACGTCATGCTACTTCCCCTCGAGTAGTAATTAGTGTATAGGTCATTTGGCTTAGGCAGGCTCCAAAAGGTAAAGTTACCACATCTCTAGTCCTGTTAGCTTACGGAGACTTGTTAGAGGCGGTCCTGTGGAGACAGCCAGCAGCTACGGAAACCAACAGAGGCTTCAATTTGTGGAGAGGACAGATTTTCTGATTGGAAAAGTTATAGCTTCAAAAAGACAGAGCAAATTTCTTTCTCTTCCACAGGGGCAAGGATAAAGTCCCATTCAGGAAAGTACAAAATAAGTCTCTAGACAGAAGATGAATTTGGAGCCCAGAGAACTGATGTGGGGAAAGACTGAGGGACACTGAGGTCCAGGAAAAGCTTAGAATTAACTTCATGAACCCCAAAGATCAGTTTCAAATCATTAATGCTTTGATGTTGATCCCATTCAGCAAACCAAAAAGCCCTATAACTTCCCACACTGAGCAGGACAAACTACACAGGGTTGACCTGGGTCTTTGACCAGTGTACAGACAAGACAGACTAGCAGTCACACTGCCCTGCACCACGTTGCTTGCTTCTGAGAACAGAAAGGCTGACTCCACTGTAGAATTTTAGAAGACTTGGGATCTCATGTATGATATTCAGAATGTCCAAGTTAAACTCCAGGTGAGTTGACCAAGCACCTCAGCATCAACACTGGAGTAACCTAATAAAGATCTTGAAGTAGCCACTATAAAAATGCACAACCACACAATCAAAAATAATCTTCCAACAAAGGCTGATGTAAGAAACTGGGGATTAGAGCTGGGGAGATCGCTCAGTGGCTATGAGCTACTGTTCTTTTTTTGTGTGTGTGGTAATTATTGAACAAAATTTTTTGTTTTTATTACTTTAAAAATAATACCAATCAAAATTCCCACTTCCTCCCCTCCTCCCACTTACCCCTCACTCCCCCACACACCCTCCCTCTCATCCCCCTCTAGTCCTAAAGGAGGGCAGGCATCCTACCCTGTGGGAAGTCCAAGGCCCTCCTCCCCCTAAATCCAGGCTTAGGAAGGAATGCATCCAAAGGGAATAGGATCCTAAAAAGCCAGTACATGCAGTAGAGACAAATCTCAGTGTCATTATCATTGTCCCTTCAGTCTGCCCCAATTGTCAACCACATTCAAAGGGTCAAGTTTGATCCCATGCTCATTCATTCCCAATCCGGCTGGAGTTGGTGAGCTCCCATTAGCTCAGGCACACTGTCTCAGTGGGTAGAGTTACTGTTTTGCAAAGGACCCAGGACTGATTCCCATGTGATGGCGTCACGTTTTGTTAACTCTAGTTCCAGGGAATCCAATATTTTTTCCTGTCCTGTGGTCCCCTGCATATACACAATGCACATAAACTCACATAGTTGTACACATACAACATACACATGAAATAATAAATCTTTAAAAATAGACATTTAGGACCATAACCAAAATTTTAAAAGCACACAAAATGAACTCAATAGCAGTACAGAAGAAGAGAAAGTCAATAACCTTGAAGACAGATCAGGGAAAACCACTTACTCAGAGCACACAAAACATTTAAGATTGAAACAACAGGAACAGAACAGAGCTCAGAGACTTGGGGGACAAAACCTGTCTGGTGTTCTTATTATCAGATTCATCAAAGATCAAACAAAGGCTAACACATCCAGTGCAAAAAAATATTTGGAGACTGGCTGTATGCCTCCCACAATTGATGGCATAAACCTATCGATTCAAGAAGATGATTGCATCCCAAATGGGATAAAAGTCAAAATATCCACACTGTATGGAGGACTTTCCATCAGAATCTCACAGGCATCATTGCAAGTACCGATAAGGTTATACTATCACATATGTAAAACAGAAGAGCCAGAAAACAAATACTGTTGAAGAGAACATAAAGGAAACACACTACCTCTTGAGATCTGACACAAACTGAAGAAATCAGAGGGTGTGACACTGTGCTGCCTGCCTCAACAAAGGCCAGTGGGCGTGCAGAAATTGGTTTCAGTTGCTCTTTACTAGAGAATCCATGATCTGAGATGGCAGCAAATAAACAACCTTTAAATGAACCACCTTACATCTTGTCTTCAGTTGGCAGTGTTTGGGGAAGGGAGACAGAACCAATCACTCCACAGTTCTCTTGCAAGAGACAAGCAACAAGTACTCCCATGCAGTACCGTGAGAATGCAAGCCAGAAGTGCCAGTTTGGAAGTTATTCTAGCAGAGCGAAGTCACTCCTGTCACCGCGGGCATATGCAGTGTAAGCAGGAAGAGGTTTACTTTGGGTTAGGTATACAGTCCACCACGGGGTGGGCAGCACTGTGGCAGAACCAGCTCCTTGTCCGCAGCAGCATGAGGCTGGTTACCTGGTTACTCACTTTTTGGTGACTGGGGAGAAAGGAAAATGCTGGCATTGAGGTCTCAGTCTTTCTCCTTTTTCTCTTTTTGTTTGATCCTGAACTCAAGGCTATGGAATGGTACTGCCCATATTCCTCATTGGACCTTCTGGAAATACCCTCTCAGACACACCCGAAAGTGGGCCTCACTGATATTCTAGGCATTTCTTGTTTGTTTAATTTTTGTTTTTTGAAACAGGGTTTCTCTGTGTAACAGCCCTAGCTGTTCTGGAACTAGCTCTTGTAGACCAGGCTGGCCTTGAACTCACAGAGATTCACCTGTCCCTGCCTCCCAAGAGCTGGGATTAAAAGTGTGCGCCACCACTGCCCGGCTATTCTAGGCATCTCTTAATGCAACCAGGCTGGTAATCAAAATCAACTACCACAAGTAATCAAAATGTATTAATTTATTTTCATAATTTCATGTATGTGGACAATGTATTTGATCACATTTGACTCCCACTATCCACCTTCAACTCCTTGGGAATATTTCCCACATTCCCTTTCCAACTCATCTTTTTTAAAAACAACTCAGACACAGTCTAATTCGTGCTGCTTGTATACACATGAGTGTGTCATTCCTATTGGAGCATGGGCAACCTACCAGGAACTACATTCCTAGTGGCCCATAACTATCAATAGCTCTTAAGCAAGGGTTGAGGCTCGTGTGCACTTCCTCTATCCGTGTTGGAAGGTTGACTGGCTTGATCTTGTGCCAACAATCACAGCTTGTCTTTGCACTTTGACCAGCATTGAATCCCTCTATTAAAGAACTTTTCTCTGATGAGAACGGACAGTTACACTTGTCTATGGGTGTAGAAATACCTATTTTGATGGCAATTTGATGCTGTGACCATTTAGCAAAATAATAGTAATAGCTTCACCCATGGAGTGTTACGTGTTTCCCAGCCTCGAGTTCTTAGCGCAGATTTACAGTGTAAGACTTTCTTCCTGTGGAGCAGGCCTAAATCCAATCAGAAAGTCGCTGTTCATTTGTGTAACATTCATGCCACTATTGCACCAGAAACATACCTTGCTAGGTTAGGTAACAGGCACTTTCCTATGGAAGTAAAGGTACTCCTACCTATGAACCAGAAACCCCATTCATGGGTGTCTATTCTAGAACCGCACAAAAGCCTACATTTAAATGCTTTAGCAATTCTCATTATTACTAAAAAAAAAAAAAAAAGTAGCATGTAGAACTCGAATATATTTTAGATGACCAGTGAATAAACAAACTGCAGGCTCTCCATACAAGTGAACTCTAACAACTGGTAAAAAAAAAAAAAAATACACTCGTGATACCCGGAACAGTTTGTGTAAACCTCAAGAACTCCATGGTTATGGAATTCAGTCTCTGTCTCTGTCTCTGTCTCTCTCTCTCCATTCTTAAAAAGACAAAACTATTGAAAAGGAACAGATAACTGGCTTCACAGAATTACTGATGAGGTAGAAGGGTAAATGGACAGAGAAAAGGAATTCTTTAGGATGAAGAAATTGTTATGTATCAAGACTATAAGGTGTTTCATTCACTGTTTCATAATTCTGCTACATTTAAAACTAGTTAGGACAGAATAACATAGTGAAATACTTGCCTAGCTGATAGAGGGTCATGGAATCAAGCATCCTCCACCCTAGTACTGCAGAATCAAAAGTTAATAGAGACCAAACATCAAGACATCAAAACCCATTACAGAGTTAAAAACTACTAAGTAAACTCCAAATGTATATACCTTTCTAGAATCTCCATTTTAACCTTGGGATTTCAGGACAGTAGTCTGTAAAACTAATCCTCTCTTCATACTGGTGAGAAGAGTTTTCATTTTATGATTTCATTTATATTGAGGTTAAATTACATACAGGTTTGCCAGGTTGAGCAATAATAAATAAAACTAAATTTTAATTTCAAACTACATTTGGTGAGCCCCAATCCTCCTTGTTAGCTTTTCCAACTAATTTTGATTTTTATCAGTTTTAACTGACAGGTATGAGTTTTCTACTTATTTTGCTTATAATTCATTGAGCATATTGGATCAATGTGCTGACCAATGTATCTTTACTGAATCTGAGGAAATTTTGGCTGTCATTTCCATTTTTTAAAACTGCTATTTCTCTTCTGCAGCACAATTAATAAAAATCCAGAGACAGAAATTGGGGTTCAACCTGAAGACCAGAAAAGCAACAGTCAGCCACTGGCTCATACCTCTACCTCCGTCTGAAATGCGATCCTGCCTCCAGGAATCTCAGAGCTGTCTCCTCCTGTTTTATATTCCTCTCTAGAGCTGGGATTAAAGGCGCACCACTAACCACCCAGTTTCTATGGCAAACAAGTGTGACCACTGCCTGATCTGTAAGGCTGACCAGTGGGGCTGTTCTATTTTCTGATCTCAGGCAAGCTCTATTTATTAAAATATAAATGAAATATCACTACACGCTTCTTTGGTTTTTTTTTTTTTTGAGAATCTACTTACATGCTTTTCAAAACTGCTTGATACTGGAGCTGGTGAGATGGCT
Source organism: Dicrostonyx torquatus (assembly GCA_028555095.1). Classification (NCBI taxonomy): domain Eukaryota; kingdom Metazoa; phylum Chordata; class Mammalia; order Rodentia; family Cricetidae; genus Dicrostonyx; species Dicrostonyx torquatus. The sequence goes on along the minus strand of JAQHUG010000019.1, from coordinate 1,486,828 downwards.
CGGCAGGTAAGGGTGCTTGTTGTCAAACCTAACAACCCGAGTTCATTGGCTATAATCCACTTCCACAAACAGTCATCTCTTCTCCAAACAAGTATTGGGACACCAGTATGTGTGTGTGTACGTGTGCATAGGCACGCAGTCTCTTTTCTTCATACGAAGTGTATAACTTTTAGAAATTACTTAATATTACCCCCATATTATGATTCTGACGATCTTTCCCCTTCAGTCTTCTTCCTTAGTTTGGACAATGTCTCTTCCTCTGTACTTTGCCCAATTTGGTTCTTCCTTTTTGGTTTCCATCTCTTGGATGACAGTACTCACTATATTCATTCATCACATGCACCCTTGTTCTCATCCGTGCACAGTTCTAAAGAGCCCGTCTGTTATATCTGCTAATTCTAAAGTCTAGATTATGCTGACCTTTTATCCCAGCATTCCTCTTTTCTAATCATAAACCCACGCCTCATGTTGTGAACTAGAACAATTGTTGATATTACACTAATTTTTTCACCATATTCTGAACCATCTTAAGCTTTGTTCTAACAGGCATTAAACTACTTTTTAGTCACCTTTATCGCATGTAGGCCTAACTTCACTTTATATGAAACGCTTTGTCCTTAGTTTAGTCCCAAGCCTGGTCTTTTACTAGTACATGGCCATTCTGGGCTTCTGATAAGAAAGTCTGCATATTTATCACACCCTTCTAACTTGTCAGAATTCAAACCTGAAACTGTCTTGTCTTGCAATACAGAGCAATGTCTAAGTTTCTTTGGGCCCTTGGCCTGGTTTTTCACCTGGGTCTTTGGATCTTCCTACACATACAAGCAATAAGGAGCGAGCTGAGAATTTAGGGCACACGGATCATTTACTATAGAGCATATGAATTTGCTTCAGTTTCTAGCTCCCTTTGGAGCCTACAGTTCCACTGACTAACCATCTCATGTCAGTCCAACACTATTTTTGCTGAACTGAAGACTGGGAATGCCTTGGCAGGAAAAGGCACATAGGCAGAATTCTCAGCCTGCTCTGTGACTCCCAGTAGCTTTTAACAATCATATACTGTAACAGTTAGAACTGGAGGGTGTGAGCTATTCAACTACGAAACCCAGAACCATTAGTTTACCATCTCTGAAGAAAACAGGACAGAACTGACATAAGGTACCCCGCACCTAGCTGTCCATGGCCACAGTGGGCTTTTCATGTGAGTGCTGGGGATTCCAGCTCTCAATGTCTGCACAGAAGCACTTTACCATCGAGGGTGTGTTCTGAGTTCCCAACAGCTACCTTTTTTATAAAGGAGATTATAAAACAACAAATAAACAGATAGCAATCTTTTATTTGCTTTACTCGCTACTCTACACTTCTTTATCCCTTAAAAATAGGGTTTATGTGATTCATATTCCAGTTTCCTCAAAGTTACTCTTTGAGGACATCTTCAGATGTCCAGCCGTGCTTCCCCAGCTTGGTCTGCCCCTGACAAGGAGCCAACAGGTACTGCAATAGCATGACGATGAAACAGGGGAAAACTGCTGCAGGAAACCAAAGGCTGTTGGCTCAACTTGCTTCCTCTTGGTCACTTCTGTTACACTTTCTAGATAAATAACAGAGCATGCCATTTGTCGTATACATATCACAATACAATCTAACTGAAATTAATATGAGACAACAGAAAATGTCCATGGTCAGAGACCATTGATACTTTGGGATTCCGGTATGGAGAAAAGATTTAGCATTTCCATCTCCAGTGGGTGCAGGGTGCCTCCCGTGATGACCAAAGAATGCAATGGTTCTCCCAAGTCCACTGTGCACATTTGCTGTAAAGTGCCTGCTGCAATTTTCTGGTCCTCAGCGCCAACTCTGGCTAAACCAACACAGAGTGTCTCCTCAGTGATCGCTGTTTAAAATGAGGGGCAGGGGAGGGAGAGACAGAGATGCTACAGATCAATTGGGCAATGCTTCACCTTGTTCAACACTCAAAAATATTAGTACTACAAGTCCACTGAAAAAAATGCCCTAAACACCAAAGCCTTCCTAGTCACTCACCACAGACCAGTTACTTTACCTTTTGAGAATTCCAAAGGTTTACACAATCTTATGTTTGAACAACTGGAAAAACAATTAGCTGCATTTATACTACACATGAGAGCACACTTGTCCTAAAACCGGCTCTGACTGAACATCTTTATGATTCACACATATTATAAAGACACAAAGATTTCTTTTTATTTCTATTTCTTTGTGTATTGGTGTGTGCACAAGTGTGTATGTATGTGCACACAGGTACTCATGGAGGCAGAAGAGGGTGTTGGATCCCCTGAAGCTAGAACTACATGTGATTGTGAGCCGCTCAAGGCGGGTGCTGGGAACCTAACGTGGATCCTCCTTGTCTTAGTTAGGGTTTCTATTGCTGTGAAGAGACAGCATGACTACAGCAACTCTTATAAAGGAAAATATTTAATTGGGGGTAGCTCGCTTAAAGTTCAGAGGCTTAGTCCATTATCATCATGGCAGGACAGGGTGGCGTACATGCAAGCATGGTGCCTACATCTTTCAGGCAACAGGAAGTGGTCTGAGACACTGGGCAGTATCTTGAGCATATTTTTGAGTGAGACCTCAAAGCCCATTTCCAGTGACATACTTCCTCCAAAAAAGCCACACGTCCTAAAAGTGCCACTCCCTTTGGTGGCCATTTTCTTTCAAACCACCATATCCCTTAAGAACAGGAACTGCTCCTAAGGAGCAAATCATCCTCCTGCCCCAACACATAAATTCTTGATATACATTTATACTGACCAAGACACAGAAAAAATCAGGAGACTGAGAAAAAGTCACAGATGAGAATTTCTCCTCAGTCATCTAATTAGTTACAGAACAAACCAGTTTTTTTTTTAATTTTAAAAAATGTTTTATATCTTCAGTGGTACTTGTGTGGGGTAATACATGAGTACAAGAATACTTAATAAACTCTAAAGTCCACGACAAATAATAGCCATTTCTGGATACTCAAGATCCACAGTTCTCTTTTCATAATCATCCACTTTAGTGTACAGCTGAAGACCTGACTTCTTACTGCTTTATCCTGTAGTTAAGAGTTTCCTCACTGAAGAGTGACTTAAAAAGAAATGGACAAGGATTTATACAAGGCAAAGGGGGCATGTGAGGAACTCTGTCACTAGCAGGGATAACCGTCCAATGACTGGGCCAGCAGGTGGCTCAGGAGGGAAAGGCACTTGCCAGCGTGCCTTTGAGTCCTGGGACCCATGAGGTGAAAGGAGAAGCGGCTCTTGGAAGCTTTCCTCCAAACTCCATATGGACATATGGCAAGTGTGCACACATAAAAAATAAGTAAATGATTGCAACGAAGATTTAAAAACATAAATTATCACTCAAAAATGCCTTAATGCATATTTTTACTAGAGATCAGGCAAAAACAGTGCCTGTAACAGAATATGACAGGTATATTTAAGAAGCTCTCAGCAAACGTTTATTAACTACACTTTACTGTTTACCACACACTCAGTCTGCCTATTAGGAGCGTAAGATAAAAACACTCGTCTTTAACCTAGAGACAACTATTCTATATATCAGTGTTCAGGAGATAAAGCAGAATAAATGTATTTTTGTAGGATAGATCTTACTGATGAGAACTAAATGGTAGCGCTTTATTTTATCACATATATTATGTTAACATAAAATCTGATTATAAGTAAAATAATATATAATAATTTAAGTAATTATTTAAGTAATAGTTTAAGTAATACACACACACATATATATTGTACATAGAGTCTTTTTTGTTTTGTTTTTTGTTTGTTTGTTTAAGACAGGGTTTCTCTGTACAGCCCTGGCTTTTCTGGAGCTAGCTCTGTAGACCAGGCTAGCCTTCAACCCTTGACCTCACAGAGTTATGCCTAAAGCCATGCGCCACCACCACCTGGCTAAATGTCTTCATTTTTAAAAATTATGTTATGACAATTTTACTGTAAAGAACTCAATTATTTTAGTATAACTTGAATCTTGTGAGGTTTAAAATTAGAAAAAAAAATACGAGACCTACATAACACGGTAAAAACACCGACCCTGCTGTGTGGTGTGGGTGTGTGTCAGATATGTAATGACATATGTATCTGTAGAGAAACAGCCCAAGAGGCTCCAAAGTACCTGGTTCTTCCCCGCGTGCTCTCTGATTGTGAACAATTTCTAGAAGCTGCTGGGCTGCCTGGTTCACACTCATGTATCGAGGAGGTTCATAAATCTTTCTTCCCCTGTAAGCATAAAACTAGACATCATTGTTCTTTCCTGTGAAATTCACTTGTGGCATTCAATGCAGTTCCTCCCCAGACACAGTCTCATGTTTTCACATGGTACCCACTTCTGTATAAACCATGGTTTATAAACATGGGTGCAGTGACTGAGTTTCTTAAGCTTTTTTCTATTGTCCTCAATGACACTGAAATGATAGCCAGACAGGCATTCCGATAAAGATACATGTCTAAATCAAAGTATGCTTATTAAAAGCGATGCCTTAGGCAGATGTCATTCAAACTGTGTCACTGTAGTCCACACTTGCTTTTATTTTCACAGTGCTGGAGTCTGAACCCAGGGACTAGTGCATGCTAGCAATTTTTTATTAATACATTTCTGTATCTTTTCTACTACTTCCTCTAAGAAAACTGTCGAGCTGAAAAATCTCTGACAGAACATGTTTATTTCTGCATGCCTTGAAAGCCTGCCGAGTTTACCAAATGATCGTAACAAAGACGAGCTTCTGAAACTTGTAGTCTGCACCGATCATTTACTGATCTACAGTTTCTCCAAGTCAATGCCACCCAGCAGAAGCACAGCACAGTGCAGTCTCAAGCAGTGCAGACATTGCAGTAACAAATTACAGAGACAAAATTAGTTTCAGTAGCATGTAAATATATTTAACTCAATATTATATTTGAATATGTTTAAACAATGTTTTTGTATCAAGTCTTTGAAATCTGATAAGCATTTTCAGCACATTTGTTAAGCCTTAATTAGAAATATTTATTATGTATATAAAATGTATGGTCATAAAAATAGATTTATTATAAGGATAAGCTGGAGGGAGGACATAACTAAAATACATGGTAAACATGTATGAAATTTCCAACAAATAAAAATATATTTAAAAAACATATTTACATATTAAAGTTGTCTCAAACAACCTAAAGGTTTTAAAATTGTTAGTTTAAAGTTAAAGGAAACTTCAGTTCTTCAGCTTCATCAGCCACATTTCGAGTGCTTATTACCATGCGTGGTAGGAACTGCTGTATTGAACACTGCCTCACTAGCAGAGGATTCCGCCCTCACACATGGAAGAAGCCATACCTCCTGCCCCCCACCCAATGTCACACATGGGAGAAGTGACCCCACCCTCCGTCCTCATACAAGGGAGAAGCAACCCCCCCTCTTCCCCCACCCCTATCCTCACACATGGGAGATGTGACACCCCCGCCTCTATCCCCACACAGACAGACAAGGGGGGAGTGACTCCACAGCAGCAGCAGCCAGAGGCTGATGTCAGATGTACGCCCAAGGTTCTGAACTCCCGACACATACATTCACCCATATTTCAGGGTGACCTTTAACGCCCACTGCTGCTCTCAGGGTTGGATCTATGAATTCTGCTGCTCCCTTCGCCTGAGCACCCTGCTCTATCTTCTGCAGGAGTCAAATATTTACTGCATCACTATGCTGAAAGCCCATCTTCCTCCGTCCTTCCACTGGGCTCACTGGAGCACCTATGGTCCCGATCACAGAACTGAAACACAGACGCACCTAATGAGATTCTCCAGAGACTGCTCCTTCACTTTGATATCTGTAGGGAATAGAAAGAGGACAGCTCTTTTAACCTGGTTATTTACCCCCAATCGTTCAGCTTCCATTAGGGATCACGTACATTTTTGGGAATCTTCCCAGATGCCCTCAAATGCTGATCTGAGTTTGTGGCGTCTCTGCTTACACTTGCGTGTGACTATTTTTCCTATGGGGGTTAGAGGAGCGGAAGCCTGTGGCTGTGGAAAGCAAACTGGAGTTTGGCCCTGACACTCCTCTTCAGGGATCTAGTTTCCTGTTGGAAAAGGTGGTAAGGGAAAGTATTAGATGATATTGCATGTGTACTACTTAACTGATCAGAATCTTTTAACTTTTCTACCTGGAAATTACATAGACTCATCTAAAATGTCTGCTTGCACTCCTACCCTTATTTATTTTCAGGTATCGTACTATAAAAGCCTCAAAGGATAAAACTTAAATAAAAAAAAAAGAATTCTCACCATTTAGTTTTTGTTGTTGATGTTTTTTGAGACAGGGTTTCTGTATGTGTAGTACTCGCTGTCCTGGAACTCGCTCTGCAGACCAGGCTGGCCTTGAACTCACAGAGATCCACCTACCTCTGTCTCCCAAGTAAGCACTGGGATTAAAGGCACGTGCAACGCTACCACCTAAAAAAGATTCTTACTATATTTTGAAAAGAAGTGTTTGCTTTCTTACAGTGCTAAGGCATCCAGTAATAATGAATGAATACTGTAGTAAGAGGGCTTCAGAGCTCTGGGCCCTGCGGGGAGTGGTATACAATCTCTGTGCTCATGAATTCTGACAGTGCACCAGGGCAAAGACTGGGTCCTGCGCATTGCATGGCCACTGGTGCTTAGCTGGACCGCTTAGGAAACAGTGAAAAGCAGACTGGCTCTGTGTCCTTACAGGACTTCACACAAGGGCCACAGCTGCTTCCTGTTTTACAGGCAAAATGAAAGATTCAGACAAAGTTTGTTTTTATAAAATAAATATGGCACAACTGAAGAGCCTCTGACAGACTTCTACAGCTTTGTGAAGTGATAGGAAAGCTTCTCTAATTGACCAATTCTACAACGTACACTTAGGAATTACAACAATAATCAATCTTACATCTGGTTTTCAATGTCATGTAATATTTAAATATTTCTCAAATCTGAAATAATGATCATTATTTAATTAGTCCTATTTGTCTGGCACATAAATAAATTAATGTTATTGAAACTACAGCCTCCAAAATAATTAGTAATAAAAGTCATATTTTACTTTAAACAATATCTTGAATACTTACAGTAACATTTCCCTTAATCCATTCACCTTGAACTTGTAAAATGTAACATGTCTACTGTAAACCCTGCAAAGCACAGATGTCTACTGACTATGTAGACATGGCTCTCCTATAACCCACTCCAACCCACCTGAAGCTGTGTTTAAGTAATAAAGCTCCAATTATTTCATACAGCCTTTTTTTCTACTCTAATGCTTTGTACTTAGAAATATCTCTGTAATTAATGTTGTACACTAACTTCTTACTATAGCACATATATTAATCTTGTCTCTAAATAAATTATACATTATCTGCAGTTTCCTACCATGCTTTTTACTCCCTAGTTCCTAAAGGGGCTGGCCCATAGCAGGCATTCAACGACTACATATTAATTTAAATGATGAGATCTATAGTTTGAGGATTTGAGAGCCTGACACCCTACATTCCACACATAAATAAATAATAAAATAAGATAAACAACAACTGTCTTAGTCATTGTTCTATTGCTTTGAAGAAGCACCATGACCAACTATTATAAAAGAAAGCATATAGTTGGGCTTGCTTACAATGTCAGAGGCTTAGTCCACTATCCTCACTGTGTGGAGTATGGCAGTCACGCAAGCTGACACAGTGCTAGAGAAATAGCTGAAAGTTCTACATCCAGAGACACTGGGCCTCGCATGGTCTATTGAAAGCTCAAAGCCCACCCTCAGTGACACACTTCCTCCAGTAAGGACACACCCACACCAACAAGGTCACACCTAGTCCTTCTAATCCTTTCAAAAGTTCCACTCCCTGGCAACAAAGGGTTCAAAAGCATGAGCCCCATGGGGCCATTCTTACTCAACTCCACCACAGCAAAAACCAAAACTGGCAGCCTTCGGTTTGGGGGCTGGACCATTCTTATTCAATTCCACCACAGCAAAAACCAAAACTGGCAGCCTTCGGTTTGGGGGCTGGTGAAATGGCTAAGCAAATAATTTACTTACTTGGATGACTTGAATTTGATGCATAGAACTTATGGCATAAAGAGAGAATTACCACAAGTTTTCCTCTAAAAACTAGTGAAAACAGAAGTGCTACAGCATGTATATGTATATATACACATACAAAATATTTAAAATATTACTACAACTAGCTTGAGAAGTACTAGTTACTCTCAACAGCACCATGAGGCAGGGGGGCTTATTCTTATTTGATATGAAGACAAAGGCTAAAAGTTATTTCTCAATATTTTCTATCTGGTAAGCAGAGACACTGAGATTTTGTTTTCTGGTTCCAATTATAGTGTCATTTCAAGGTTAATTTAAGATGTCAGTTGTACTCTAGTCATCAAGGGGAAAGTGAAAATTTGATCCCAGTATTCCTGTCAATAACATGTAAGACTAGAAGAGGCTCTTAGACATGTGACTTGTTAAATCTCGGGGGTCTAGGCAGAGCCCATGTCCATCTGAAACTCAGTACTAGTACCTTGCTGCACAAAGCAGTCCTAGCCCTTGTTTTTATGTTAAACAGGAAATAAAATTTGGGCACGATAGTTCAATGAAGGGAGCTGGAAATAATAGGTCATTTATATTTTATTCTGTTAACAATTAAATGGTACTGGGAAACTACTCAGTATTCAACATCAACTGCGAAAGAGATTTTTAACAAAATAAGAGAAGCATCATTTTGTGATATTGACAGAGAATATCCTAGAAGATGTATAATGGTTGGTGACAATGATAAATGCTCACTACGTCTGCTGAACTGCAGTGACGATGGACAAATTTGTAAATACAGAGTCTCGGCATGAACACAGGATTTGTGTGGTATTTGGTGCTGGGAGTATGGGAAAGAGCTGTGTGCATACAGTGGCTAGCCTTTGCTTTGTTTCTTTTCTCTATCTAGTTATTCACAGAACCATTTTAATTCTATCACAAAATGAAAACAAGGGAAGTCCGACAACTCCACTGCATGAGAATAAGGGAGCTTCCTGATGCTTACCAAGTAAACACAGCGTGTGCATGCCGTTTGCTCTATTCTTCTTTACTTTGTCAAAGAAGCTTTCTGGTCGCCAAGTGTCCGTCCAAAATACAATAGAAACTGTTTCTCCAAACTTGTACAACTTGAAAAACAAAACGTTACTTAATGATAAAACAATTATAATTACTTCCTGGACAAGACCCCTGAAACAGGACTGAAGAGAAGGCCCAGGCTGAGAGAGGGAGGGCTCAGTAGTTAAGTGCTAGTACCACACACACTTGTAGGGACCCAAGGCTATGCAGTTCATAATCACCTCTACTCCAGTTCCAGGGAGATCTGACCCCTCTGGCCTCCATTGGCACCTGACTCATGTGAACATTACCACTCCCATATATGTAATTAGAAATTTTTTTAAAAAAAAATCAATCTTAAGAAAAAACCCACAGAAATAAAAATAGCGAGCCGGGCGGTGGTGGCGCACGCCTTTAATCCCAGCACTTGGGAGGCAGAGGCAGGCGATCTTTGTGAGTTCGAGACCAGCCTGGTCTACAAGAGCTAGTTCCAGCGCAGGCTCCAAAGCTACAGAGAAACCCTGTCTCGAAAAACAAAAACAAAACAAAAGAAAAAAAGAAATAAAAATAGCTTTCAGCACTCACGAGAGGTGTCAAAAGTGTAGTATTCGGCTTCACTGATGAGTCTACCAAGCCTTAGAAAGATCAGCTGATTTGCCTAAGGTCACACAGCTAAAAATAATTAAATATACAATAATGTTCTTATCTACTGTCTTAGCTCAACAAAACCACAAATTGCATACTCACATGTGCTGCTGATCACAGTGTACACCCTCCCAGTTTAACAAGTGTATCTCTGTCCTTCATGTCCAAGTTCAACAATAAGGAGCTCCCCCAAATCTCCATCTCCCTCAGGTGGTCCACCTCAGCTCCCTATCACTACAACTAAGAGTTTCTGAACTGGACTAGCTCTACCTGTCCACTGCAGCCTTGTTCTAGAGCTTGTGTGGAGAACAGGTGAGTACTGGAGGCTGGCTCTGTAACCTGCTGGCTGTGCAGGAAAGTACCAATACCATTAAAATGTGCACAGTGCTAAAGTCATAGAATGCTTTAATTCAATTTAAACAGTTTGATACAACTTGCAAGAAACCAGGAATGTACAGACACTGAAAAGCCACGTCTAGTAACCTGTCACAGATGAGAAAGTCATTTTACTTTCCTAAGCCTTGTGCTCTTCTGTGAAAAATGAAGAGGCGGTCTCAAGTGGGCAGTGGAGATGCTGTTTCCTGCAGTGAAGCTTCCTTCTCACTTTTATTACAAAAGCTGTGGCAAGAGGTGCCAGGAAGCAGACAGGAAGGAAGCAAGAAAAGGTGGGGTTCTCAGGGCATTCCTCCCTTCTTCTCCAGAGAGGCTAATACTTCTCAGGCTCTGTATACTGAAGTCTTTTAAAACCTTTAACAGTCATCATAGCACCTCTCAGTCCTAAAGGATTGCTCATCATGGTCCTAATACGCTACAGACGCCAATTTACCTATCAAGGAGCTTTATTCTCAAAGCCATTCGAGAGTTATCCGAACAAAGCATCCTCGGAGAGAAGCCATGCTACTCTGTAGCAGCCATGTTCACAAGACCGTGTACAAAGGCCATGTTGCTCCAAATAGTCAGTCTGGCATCTTCCTGCTCTGTGTAATAAGATTTCTCTCTGAAAAATACATTTTGGGTTCTAAGATAGGATTCTAACTTCATGGGAGAGGTCCTAACTCTGCAGAGGAGTTGTTATAGTTGCTGTCCTATGAGAAGCAAATTTATCCAACAAATAGTGAATACAGATCACCTACTCTGTGCCAGGCAAAATTCTAGGCACATTTAAAAGTGATAAGCAAATAGATGTCTGGCCATCATGAAAAGCTGACAAAGGCTCTGGACACACGACAGTGGTTCTGGTTAGCTGCCTGGTCATCGGCAAGGCAAATAACCTCTGACTTTGACAAGAACATCCAGCATGGTAAGTGTAATGAGCACGGGTCTAAGGACTGAATAGCCAAGGGCCTACTGAGTGTCTGCCTAGTCATGCCTCTACACTGTCAGGGCTCGGCCTATGACTCCTTGGTGTACATGATGATTATATAAACATTTTCTAAACTGCTGTGTCCTGACAGGATCCAGCTGCTTTCTTTATTGCCTAAGTTCAAAAAGTACCAAATATGCAAAACTACTCTTAGTACGTTACATTTACAATGGACAAATTCAACTATACATTTTAAATGGAGTTTGTCACCTCTCATCAAACTTGAAACATGTATTATTTCATTAAAACCTTAACAGAAAACTGTATTTCCATTTATGTGTAAATATTTAAGAGGCTCTGACATTTTAAGAAATATGGGAACAAAATCATGGAAGCAAGGAATTCTTCATTCAAAGACAGAATGATGAATCCTAGAAACGGGACTTGAGATGCTAGTCACATCTAACGTAAGCGAAGTGTTCTCTGAAAGACTGAAGTGCCACCCAATGGGGAGACTGAAGAAACCTCACAGGCATGGCCTCCTAAGACCCTGGTTTATAACTGCAGCCACTCCTGTGGCAAAGGTGCAAACTTCATCAATGAATGCTACAACAGTACATAAACACTCTCACCACTGAGATGTCAGGGTCTAAAGAACTCAAGGACCAGCACTCTGCATTTCACAACAAAGAACTTGCCATTATCAGTAAACTGTAAGAGAGAGCTGGAGCAAATCTCAGCGACAAGAACTGAGCTGCAGAAGCCTGGACACTGGGCTGTCTTACAGCTCTGAGGTTCAAATCTGACAATGTTATTGCTTCAAAGCTAAGTCTGAAAACTACAACATCAGCTATTTTCTCGGAAATTCTAGGGAAAATACAAATCTGTTCTGCTTTGATCTGGAATAATTTAAAGAGAAAGCAGCCCATCTGACTTGGTACTGGATCATGTATGGTTAAAGAAAAAAGAAGAAAGGAAAACAAAAACCTTCAACTAAAAGTCATCCACCCAGTCATTGTGTAAGGTACTAACTATTGAGGCAGAGGGAGAAGACACACAGGAAAGAGACATAGTAGGCAGTAAACAGTCCTTGTCAATATGACATCTGGACCCCATCTTTTCTATTCTGGGAGTTCAGCCCCTTTCCACACTCAGAGAAAAAGCACCTAAAAGTGTCTTCTGAAAGGCAGACTATGAGCTGAACTTAAAGAGATAGAGAAGATGAAGGTGCAGGGGTGAGCACAGAGAGGGATGAAATACACACCAGGGTGGTGTAAGACAGTTCCCAGAAAGAGCAAGTGTGCATCTCTAATCCGTACCACACCTTTCTGACATCTTACCAAGCACCTATTCCTATCAACTCCAGCTGCAGAACTCATAAAGAAAGAAACTACTCAATTTTTCCCCTACTGCTTTGCTTTGAGCCCTTGACACCACTTGTCTGGAGTCTCCAAACACACCTCACTGCCGCCAACACATCCTTCCTTTCAAAGGCACAGACATGAGGTTTTTACATTTATCCATTTTACACACACACACACACACATACACACACAAATACAGACATGCACATGGTATGGCATGAAAAAACAACCTGTGGAACGTGCTTCTCTCTTTCTACTATGTAGATTCTGGGCAGTAAATTCGGGTCATCAGGTTTGGTAGCAAGCACTTTAATTCCCGGAGTCATTCTGTCAGCCCAGTACAGGTACACTGTAAAACTTGACTCTATAAATAGGATTTAACACTTATTGTCTTACAATAAAAATATTTCCTGTGGTTTCAAATATATATGAAAGTTTTACTTGCTAAGATATCTATTAAGGCCCATATGTATGTTAATTCTACGAATAGGAGAAAGCAGAGTCAGCAGACGAGCCAAAATATTCACCACAATATCTTTATAATCGAGAGCAACTAGTTTTCATATCTGTACAGATAGAGCAATACATATCTGTATTGCTGCTGGAGATGTTTTGTTTTTGTTGCTTTTATTCTGAATGACATTGATATTACACCGATTTTTGCTGATACTAAGATTATGAACATGGCTACACATGAGGCACGTATGCTGACTATGAAATGTCATGGAAGAACTTCAGAACTACAAAATCTATGTTCTCATTTGGGTAGTGAAGGCACACGCCGTTAATTCCAGTACTCAAGGGGCAGAGGCAGGTGGATCTCTGAGTTTGAGGCCAGCCTGGTCTACAAAGTAAATTCTAGGACAGCCAAGGTTGTTACACAATGAAACCCTGTCTTGAAAAACCAAAACCAACCAACCAACCAACCAAAAAAACAACAACAACAAACAACTATGCTCTCATAGATGATTGGGAATCCATTTGTGAACTAAATAAAAAAGAATTATATTTTAAAGTATATTACTCCAAAGACAAAATCTGACTTAGAAGGCAGAAGATAAGCAAGCAATTTAACTCAGGAAATACCTGTTGCTAATAGATTTTTATGATGCTGTCTGTGACAGACACAATAGAAGGTGTAAACCAAAGCACTAATAGTAAAAACGCAAACACAAACATTCGGCATAGGAGAAGTATCTCCGAGTTGTGGGAGTAGAAGAACGGCATAGTGAAACCCACATTCTACTGCATGGGAAGAATGATGCATCTGTGCTCACAATAATGGGTAGAGCAGATGTGGTGACACACCTGTAATGCCAGCACTTAGGAGACTCAAGCAGAGAGATAGCAAGCTCAAAGTCAGCCTGGGCGATGTAACCAGACCACTCAGAAAATCACAATGGCCAGCAAGACAGCTACCTCCACACTTAATGACTTGACTATCCCGAGATGCACGTGCTCAAAGGACAGAAGCTGCTATCCAATTGTCCCATGACCTACATGCTCTTACTGTGGCACACACATGCACCCCCAACACACACACATTTTTAAAAAATTTAAGACATTGAAAGAAAATCAAAATAAACATTAGAGACAAATAAAAATTAGAAAATTAAAATAAATAAAAATTGAAGACAGAGTTAATGGGAAGGAAAGGGAAATGTTTAATAAACACGCTAATGAGGTGCCAGAGATTAGGTAGGTCCTGTGGTAGCTCAGCCATGCAGAGCTCTGCTATCCTCGTTACCCAGTTCAACGGCTGGCTGTTGGCTGTGCTGTACTTTCATCAATTACTACATTAAATCCTAGACCACAATGAAAGCACCTAATGTTCCGAAGGCTAACAGTAGGGACACTACTACACCCTCAACAATGTGACTGTCAGAGGACTTGAAATGAAAAAAAGGAAGCCAGCTGTGCAGTGATGTTTGTTTGTGTTTTAACAAAGAAAGCTTGCCTGAAGATCAGAGTGCAGAGCTAAGCTACTAGAAGCCAGAAAGAGGTGGCACTTTAATCCTAGGACTCTGGGGGAAAAGAGGCAGAGGTTCAAGGCCACCCTGGGCTATACAAGATTGAATATGTCTAAAAGAGAGACAGCTCACACAAAGGTAATCCCAGCACTTGGGATCCCACACCTTTAATCCCAGCACTAGGGAGGAACAGTGCAGTCTAGGCAGTCAGTCTGAGGATGCAGTCTGAGGACAGGATCACCCTTTCGGTCTGAACACTGGTAGAGGTGAGAACTCTCTAGTGGATGGCAACCCTGCTTCTCTGATCTCTTAGCTTTCACCCCCTAATATTTGTTTTTTTTTAAATATTTATTTATTTATTATGTATACACTATTCTGCCTGTATATATGCCTGCCGGCCAGAAGAGAGCACCAGACCCCATTACAGATGGTTGTGAGCCACCATGTGGCTGCTGGGAACTGAACTCAGGACCTTTGGAAGAGCAGGCAATGCTCTTAACCTCTGAGCCATCTCTCCAGCCCTCAGCCCCTAATATTTGATTCTGAATTTTTATTATTAAGACCAAGTAGAATTCGTGGTAGACAGTTGTTAATTTTTGAAGGTAATACACATTTTTCTAGACTAGATGTACTATATAAACAAAAGAACACATAGCAATACTCAGGGTCACTTAAGCAACAGCCAGAGAAAGTGGAAGTATAGGATGAGAAAAATTACACAATTATCCAGGAGCTTCTTGAAGACAAGTTATGACTGTATTCAAAGGCACTTACCAAGCAAGCATTAAGTAGATATACAGTATTTATTGAATGAATGAAGCATGTTTGTCTTAAAGAAGCCTAACTTGCAACCCTCTAACAGACTTTTATGTTTCAGCTGGAAATTTTCACTAAGGATGAGACTTACGGTACAGAATCATATGACTGACCTCTATCAGAGAATGAGTTATGGATATATGTTTGGTCACATAAGTAGATGCGTTAAGAAGTTCTGCAGCTACTTGCCATCAATAATTATGATCAACAGGAATCTGTTGTCTCTCAGTAAACTACCAAGCTAGAGAGACTACTCAGTGCTTAGTTCTGAACTACCCTTGCAAGCTCTTTAGAGAACAACAGAACAGACAAACTGAGTGAAAACACCATGCCCACTCCTGGATTAGGAACTGGTATGCTTTGAGGCAGAAATGACAGAAGCATTTTTGCCCAGGTCTTCCATGGCACTCAAAGCAGGCCCTCATTTTGACATCTTGATGCCTGTTTCTGAAATCATGATAAAGGATTTCAAAAGGACAGGACACCTTCCAAAGTGAAGCCTACTTCCCTTTAAAACTGAAATAGAGAACATGAGGAGGAGCCTGCTAACAGTCTCCATCTGGCAGGTGTATTTCTAGTAACCAACACCTGCTCTTTCAGTCCTGATAAGCCAAAGGAAGAAAATTAAGTATGCTCATTTTCTACTTTTACTTGCTTGTGTTGATGCTTCTGAAGGAATGACGTCATACCTACAGCCGCAGTGGCACTTGTGTTGATGGTTCTGAAGGAATGACGTCACACCTACAGCTGCAGCAGCGCTTGTGTTGATGGTTCTGAAGGAATGATGTCATACCTACAGCTGCAGCAGCACTTGTGTTGATGGTTCTGAAGGCATGATGTCACACCAACAGCTGCAGGAGCACTTGACTGTTAAAATGTAAATTCTCCTGGAGCTCCATAATTAAGAGGGTATACTACTTTTCCAGAAGATTTGAGTTCAGTTCCCAGCATCCGACTGGGCAGTTCACAAGTGCCTGTATCTACAGTTCCAGGAGCTCTAACATCTTCTGGCTCATGTGGAACCCACATGAACACACACAATGAGGGGAGTATATAGGGTTGGAGAGAGGAAAAGAAGAGATGATATAATTATATTTTAACTTAAAAATAATAGCTAGAAAAACAAAGAAACCATTAAGTAAATGTAAATTCTCAGACCCCGTATCAGATGTACTATTCTCAGAAAGTTTGCTGGTAAGGCTCAGCAGTCACAAATCCCAGAGGAAGATCTGATGAACACTGTCTCTGACAGTTACTTGTTCAGTCTACAGCATCTTCCACAAACATAGTCCAAATAGTAAAGAAAAAAGTCCAAAACAGAATGGAATTCAACTGGAGATCTGCATTATACACAGTATTAGGCATTTATTTACTAAGTGTGCCACGTATACCCAGTTTACCCCACCCCCATTTCTATGCTTCTAATTCAATGAATTTCTCTAACCATTGAGCAAAAATATTTGGGGTTCTTGGGAGACTGTTTCTGTAATAAAATGTACCACTTTTTCTTGTCCATCCCTAAACAACACAACACAGCTGTTTACATAGCGCCTGCGCTGCATTCGTTATTCTAAGTACTCTAGAGAGGGAATTAAAGTATGAGAGTCTATGAGCAGGTTGTGCTCAAGTACTACGCTGTTTTATAGAGGCAACCTGAGCAACTGCAGATACAGCATCTTCAGGCGTCTTAGAATTATTGCTCATGAAAAAGACAACTGTCATTTCTTAAGTGCGTTTTAGTTTCGAGAACTGTAAAAAAATATAACAATTCCTCTTTTCCCTGGACTGGGAACATTTTGGGTGGCACAGAGGTCTATCTCCACAGAAGCCTCTGCGGAGTAGAGAGAAGAGTAAGACACACTCTGCAGTGCACAGACATTGTCATCTCACGCACAGATTAGATAGTGAAGATGGGGACATGGTAACCGCTGTCCAAAAGTTCATGAAAGCTAAATGCTTTTTAAAACAATATATTAGGCATAAATACAATCTCATATACAGAACCTGTCAATTCTCACGGCAAATTCCTTCCCAAATGGACCTCTTCAACTTTAGATAGGGAACAATCACCTCTTGAAACAATTCAGAAGATCAGAATGAGAGGGCAAGCAAATTCAGCTTAGTCTACGCAAGAGATACAGCTGGAAGGTAGTTGTCTCTTAATGCTTAAGAAAATAAAATAAAAACAACACTTCTGGGAAAACACGAGAAAGGGCTACTTCCTTCATAAGATATAAATTAAAACCAACAAATATGAATATATATTCCATAGTTTAGTGTTCACACATCTTTCTTATCACATTCTTTCTCTCTCGTCTCTCTTTCTCTCTTTTTTTAGTAGCCATTAAATCTTTTAAGGTATCACTGCCTAAAAGGAAGTTTTTGGGTTTTGGTTTTGGTTTGTTCTTTATTCCATCTCCGTTACCAACTCAGGAACATTTTGAGTCGTTTCTCTACCTGTCATGTTTATTGAAGCATTAACATTTCAGAGTCCTGTGAACAGCTCTCACCCTGCTCCAATACAGAAGTGCTTTCTACTATAAAGACAAATTGGCAAGAGTTGTTTTAAAGTATACATCCTAGACAAGAGGACGCAAACTCCTAAGCCAATGCAAATATGATAACTTAGAGCAAGCAGCAAGTATGAAAGTGACTGTGTACACTTTTGTCTGATTCTTCACGAGAAAATTCATATCGGGTGGCCAGTATTAGTCAATGAAACCAAACTATTCTTCCTAAGTAACAAAGAGCTGCTTTTAACATATCTTATTTTTTAAATGTTTATTTGTTTATTTGAGGGGGCATGCCATAGCATGTATGTGGAAGTCAGAGGGCAACTTGCAGGAGTCAGCTCTCCTCCTAAAATGTGGGTCCCAAAGTTCACACTCAGGCTGTGAAGCTTGGAGGCAAGCTCTTTTATTTATTAAGCTAGCTCTTGGTATCAAATGTATCTTTTTAAAACTATCTATCCATATGTGATGAATTTCAGCAAGATAGACCAGGGAAGGTTTAATTTCATGGATTCTGAAGTACATGAATTTTTCCTATTAAAGTACAGAGAGACATGGACTATGTCTTTAAGCAGTGTCTTATAAAGCACTGCTGGCCATGCAGGGATCACAGCTGTCATGAACTACGCATGTGTCAACATCAGAACATATATCACACTTGAACAGGGGTACCAATAGCTTAAGAGAAAATCTCAGAAACATCAATAGAGCACTCTTTCAAGCTCTCTGAGCCACACTTGCTGGAGTTAAAAGTAGCTAACTTTATACCCCAGTACTTGTAACATGGCCTTCATGCCTTCCTCACTGGCTTTCAGCTCTACATTCATTTAAGAAACATGCTCTCAGTGAAAGAGAAAGGGACACTGTGTGGGAAACTCAGGCTCAACCGCACTGATGAAGTCACTGGAGGAATATAAAGACTGCTGAGGAATGCTTAATGTAATTTGCTAATTCTTTCTTTTTTTTTTTAATGTATGGACAAGATCAATATAAAGTTAAAATCATTCTGGAACTAAATTTACATGGCCTGTTCAAAGAAAGGGTAAAAGAAAGGAAAAATAATAAATAACTTAAAGGGAAACAGTACAAAAATTAGCAAATATTTCAAGAGTACATTCTCAAAAATTAAGCTTTATAGCTCCTGTGTGAAATAAGAGTAAAATCAGCCTGGCACTTGCAGGAAAGCAGACCGTTTTCTCACATTCACCTGACACTCCCCTTGCAGCATTACCTGTAAGCCACAGCAGCCTACGGCGTTCATTATGGAAGCATTGTGGATAACTTGGTAAGGGATTCCCAACTTTGTGGCTCTCAGAATAAGATCACTGTGTGTTGTAGCCCTGCAGTGAGAAAACAGGTTCAGTTAAGTGAATGGCATTAATCTTCTATCCGAGCTCATGAATTCAAGTCAAAGAGTCAACTGTTCTTCCTCAGATTCCACTAGGCACCTGCAGAGGTCTTTTATTTGGGCTTCTTAGGGATGCAGTGTACATCTACCCGCATCCCTCACAAGATGTCACTCCAGCCATAACACTGAAGAAAGGAGCGCACTGTCCTGATATCCGCTAAAGATGTCTGGAGAATACAAACTCAGCAATCTGATTCTTCTTTCAGGACGTCTCTAGGTAAGTTGTAACGATCAAAATGACTTAGCAGCTCACTCATCATTTCGCATGTTCCGAATATTCAAGAGTCTTCTCTACTCCCTATTTATTTCAAAATACTCAACTGTCACCAGCCATAGTTTCTACTCCTATCTCAGCTTTCTCCTGTACCCAGTGACCGTCTTTACTCTAGCCCCTTCCCCAGCACCCTTCCCAGGCTCTGGTGACAATTAGCCTAATATCCATTTTTTAGATATTAATGTTTTAGTTTCCATATGTAAGTGGGACACTTTAAATGACAAATTTTTCCCTTTACAGTTCTGTGGTACAACTAAACCAAGTTCCTTACTGCTGCCCTATTTGGGTTTGTTTATCTTAAAACTGAAGGTGAAACACAGAATATAGCCTGTTGGTCCTTCAATCTATTAAAATTCTGCCTGACAGAATTCCATTTGGAGTGTACATCTGTGTGCAGTTTTCCTATTTATAGCTGTGTTCAGTCTGGTTACTTACTGTATGGACTTAGTTGTGTGTGTGTGTGTGTGTGTGTGTGTGTGTGTGTGTGTGTCCCTGTGCATGTTCTGACTGTTAACTTCCCTTTTGTGAAAAGTGTGATTATAACTAGGTAGGCCAGGGGAGAAGAGAATATATGTAAATATAAATTGAGTACTATGACATGTAATCTCACATCAATTTAGAATAGCATTACTAAAGGTTCTTTTCATCTTGATAAAAATGCTAAGCCCTACTGGGGAAAGCAACATTAGCATGTTTGAGAAACTACTTACAAATAAGCAGAATCTGTCAACTGGTCAATGCATACCAAGTAGGAAGATCAAGGGCTTACACCCCATGAGGCAGCCAGCTACAGATTAAAACATGCCCACTAGGGAAGCCTTTTTTTTAATCACACACATAAAATAAACCCAGTATGAAAAATTATCAGCAATTTGATTTAGAGTGTTTAAAAAAATAATAAGAAAACAAGATGTAAAGAATGTTTTTAACACTATCTTGAACAGATCTTTCTACCTAATATTTTAGTTCAAGAAAAAGTAAATTAGATATTTGATGAGGGTGTTATTTTTAATTTAAATAGCTTTATGGGGGAGCTACTTACACACTTAAATAGATGAAAGGAAAAAAAGAAAAACTGGTTTAAAAATGTATCATCATCACGAACTCATCTGAAATAATCAGATCAAGCAACACACACATAAGTTTACTATTTCCAAAGGTAGGAACTGAGTTATCTAACCAGAAATAGTGAAATTTTACCTTAACAGTGCACTTATTTGGAGTTCTTTTAAAAGCAATTTTACGAGAAAAGATGCAAAATGGCTTAACTGATTGATTCATTCAAGTACATGAAGGTAGCCGTAACAGTGCCGCCATGACAGGGGAAAGAGCAGGGGTTGGCAGTCTGGAAAATTACTGTCAAGGTGCACAGTGAAAATTATAATTTCAAGAGCTACTAAAAACACTATAAATTTAACATTCACTTGAAAGGTGCTTTATATGCTAGAAAATGTCTGTACCTAGCAGTAATCAGACAGCTGCAGTACTTGAACTTGAATCTAACACATGGCTGGAGATGATCAGGCACTGAGAGAGTTTTAAAGAAAAACAAAAACAGTAAAATATAGTCCCAAAAATTCTACAATTAGCAATCTGGAAGGTAAAGGCAGAAGGACTAGGAGTTCAAGACTAGTTTAGGACACTGAGATTTCAATGATAGCCTACATTACAGATTGTCTCAGTCCAAACCAAAATAGCACAAGCGATGCCCAGGTAACTGAGCAAATACAAGGGTAACACTGCAACAACATGCGAGAAACTCACTGCTGCAGGACTTAGCGCTAGGAGAGTGTCACAAAAGTAGCCAGGGCAAAAGCAGAGACTAAATAAAGGCACAAACAAAGTCACTGGATTTCAGCAGGGAACCTGACTACATGAAGCCACTTTGTACATCTGCGCTCTTTCCATGGAGCTCCCCGCCTCCTCCCCACCGCCCGCCTACAGTCTCTTCTGTAGAGCCCTATCCAGACTCAATTCAGCACTCAGGAACATCATCACCTACACACACATTCTTCTGCTCACATACCTGAAAGTCTTTGCAGCTTCTGTAATGAATGGCCTCCTCCTGTTTACCCCCTCCTCTGGCTACATGGTATGCTCACCTTTCTTAGAGCTTTATCTGTTCCTAGGCTGTCTTCTCTCTTGTCTCTCTTCTGTGGTGACCCTATCCATTCCTCTGGCTTTAAATACCACCCACATACCTATGACTGCACGACCAGAACAACCCGGTCTCCTGCTTCTAGAACCAGTCCTCAAGTCAGAGTTCCTTCCTTCTTTTCCATGTCCACCACATGCACTCCATATCTTCCTTCTAAGCACGTTCTATACCATTCTTCTCTTTCTTCCATCAGGAACACCTGTCTCCTTAAGTCCTCTCACCCCAAGCAAGTCAAATGGCTTTTACTACTGGAAAGAATTGTGATTTTTTTTTTCTTGCTTTAAAACCTTCCAAAGGTTTGCCACTGTATCTCAAATAGGATCCCTCCAAAGCCTTAAAGATGGATGGCTCCTGTCCACCTCTAGACACTTTCTTGTACACTCCCCACATCGTGCTCCAGCCACTATGGCCTCTGGTACCTTAACCAGTCTTCATGTCTCCTCTGCTTGGAATGAGCTGCCTCCTGAACCCATTTCAGTATAACCTTCAAAACCAGGCTCTTCTAGATGCCTCTGCATAAGTAAGCCCCCATGCCCTACTCGCCCCACTTCACAGACTTTCCAAAAACTACATTTTTTTCTTTTTCCGTGATTACCATTGGTCACTCCCATCAACCTTTTAAGTCCACATCTTGTCAACTCACTAAGTAGGAGTTCCTATCCCAAGAGATGGATGAAAGGTATCTGGGTGACTAGGTAACTGTCCATTCAAAACAGCCTTGTCTTTCTTTGCTGAACTGAGGTAAGCTATCACAGAATTCTTCAATTATTATTTAATTAGTGGCAATTGTGTCAAGTATTATGAATGAAATTAGAGAACTAGACACGTGAAGGATACTGTACATAGCCACAGGAAAGTAGAGACACAGTTATTTTATATGTTGTAGGAACTATGTGAAAGCTAGCATAGTGAGGCTCATTTATAAAGTATGCTCCGAAAAGACTCATGTACTGTGCTTTGTTCCCCAGCGAGTGCTACCTGGGAGGTCCTGAACACTTCAGGAGGAAGGACCTACCTGAAGGCAGATCGCTGGGGGCAAATCCTTGGGGACATCTTGTCTCTGGTCCCTTCTTGTGTCTGTCTCTTTCTCTCTTAGCTTTCTGTCTGGAATGGGATGAAAAAGCTTCTCTATCACATGCTACCTCTGCCATGACAGTAGTGCATGGGACCAAGCAACCCCAGTTTGAACCCCTTGAAGCCAAGAACCATAGTAAATCTTTCTTCTCGTAAGTTGTTCTCTCAGGGAAATCAATCACAGCCCCATAAACTAACTCCATAAGCTAACAGGTACACCAATCACGGCTCCATAAGCTAACAGGTACACCAATCACGGCTCCATAAGCTAACAGGTACACCAATCACGGCTCCATAAGCTAACTAACACAACAATCATGGCTTCATAAGCTAACTGAACAGCCATCAACAATAATCCTGGGATGACAAAGAACTACAGGAGAGAGAGGTGTGAGGTGACAGATGCAGAGGCCTGTGACAGATACAGGTGAGGAGGAAGCCTGAACTAAGGTTTCAAAATGGAAAACAATAAAGGAATGGCTTGGCTGGCATGTCTGTGGTCTTAATACAACGGCAGGACACAGACATGAAGAGCAGGCTGGCAGGTTTTAAATATTTAGCTAATAATGGGCTTTTAAAGTTCTCAGCTGAGGTTTTTTACATACAAACTTGACCATAACATGAGTTATGAGTTAAAAGACCAGGCAAAGGGGACAGAATATATTAACCTGGTTAAAATAATGGTATTAAAAGTAAAAATTTTTTAAAAAGACAGGATATGAAAAAACTGGACAATAAATAAATAACCAATTGTATGTAGTGTTTCTCAAAGTATGGTGAAAACTTTATTTACTTTTTAAATGGCTATATTAGTTTCTAATGGTTGGTCTCAATATCTCTACTTATTTCATCTGGACTAGCAAAAGTCTGTGGACTTATACCAGTCTGGAAGCCTCACTGTGAACAACAATTCTATTGTATAATGAACGGACATTGCCAGTGACTAAGACTGCTTATCAGGTGACTGAAAACACTGCAGTGTCACCGTGGTAGGTCTGGGAGGGGCATCCCGATAGAAGACACGTGTTTTAGATAGGAGCTAGTGGGTGAGTGAGAAAATTCCATACAAAGAAATTCGCTGCTACGATTTTTTTTTAATTTTCCTTATTTCATTTTACCATCCTATTGCTAAGAAAAATAAAGGTACCATGAAATTTTAGGAAGCCTTAATTTTACAGAAAACAATGTCAGGCAGGGGCTAAAACAATTTAAATATTTTATAGTGTGTGATTGCCTGATATAATTTGCAATCAAATATAATAATGATACAGACTCTCTAGCCCTACATACTAACATAAATTATTTTCTTTATGACAGTCGCATATACATGTAGCTCCATTGTTTTGAGAAATATCCTTGATGGTGGACCCAGAGTGATTTAATTGTCCTTATGTTCCTCAAATCTGTGACATAAATCTTGGGTCACCAGCTGTAGACAAAGAACTCTTGTGTTTGGCTTGACACTAGAGATTGATGATGCTTGACTAGACAAGTAGAAACCCATCTTCCTGGTAATGAGGAAGAACACTGCTCCCAATGGGGATGAGACATTGAAATCAGAGGCTTGATAAATGATAAATCCAAGGCATGTAAGTGACAATATTATCGCCAAATATTAGATTATTAAAGGGGGGGAGGGAGACTTAGAACAAAAGAAGCCAAAGATGCTTGCAATTATCAAAGCAAATGGCAGACCTGATTTTTTGATAGCATAGTGCCTTATTTAATAATGAGACACTAATTAACGGTATTTGATACCTTGTATAACCTTGCACAAAAACAAAAGCATCAAAGAAATAAATGCTACTGTTGATAGTAATACTTAGGATGACATCTTTATCAAGTAGATTTTCTTCATTAATTTTCAAACAAAAAAAATAAATATACAATTTTAGTTAGAACTCAGGTAAACTTATCAAACCCTAACATGGACAGTTTTAAACAGAATAGGCAGAGCTGGTAAATAAATAACTTACAGTGTCTAGTTTGACTTACCCAAATGGATCACCCACCACAAGGAATGCAACATCGCTGACATCAGCATCCTTAAAAATATTATCTGCTTCTTGTTCCACTTCTTCTCTGTCAGCAAGAATCAATTTTCTTCCATAAAACTCTTCCTAGAAATTTAAGTAAGATATCAAGATATCAAAATGAGAGACAGCAGGTGAGTCTTCAACACACAGACATCAAAGAACAACCTCTGTCTGGAACTAGGTGCTAACCTTGGCAACCAACCAAACACAGATCATTCAATACACCTCATCAGTGAGCCAGAACTCCCTATCATGAAGCAATTAAACTCTGTCTTTGGGGCTATCACCAGATCCCTAGAGAAGGCAGACCTCTTAACATCTGAGGCCTCTAAATGTGTGTCTAATAGACCAGGCAGGACACCAAAGGATGTGAACAGAGACTATGTATTCATGAGCCCTATTCCTGAAACATGAAAATATGGAATACATTAACAATAATGACACGTGGTAGTGCAGATGTTTCACCCAATCTCTCCAGGAGCGTTTGTGGTATGCTGGCTAAAAAAAAGGCAATGTCAATAGGAAATGACAGAAAATTATGATTTAGTCATTTACCAAAAAAAAAAAAAAAACAGACCTACATAATTACAGGAAAAGAAATGATTTTAAATACATAGGATGTTTCCATCCAAGTTGTTTTGTCAATTTATCTCCTGAAGAGAAAATCCAGAAGAGTGAGCCAGTGAACTAGTGGTCACGTGATACTGGTTAATGGGAGTATACAAGATCATGAATCGTATAACTGAGTTTCTATGCAATTCAAAAATAGAAAAGCATGAATAAAAAACAAATTTATTCCTTCATATTAAGAAGTCTGAGTTATTAAAAATTAGAGGGACTGCTACAATGGGAGCAGTGGCACCCAATATTTGTCAATCAAGAAAGAAGACGGACTATAAATAAGCATCCAAAAACAAATGCTACAATTCCAAATGAGGTAATTATTTCCTAATACTTATATAAAATCTGTTACTCAAATGGGAAAACAACCTCACCCTAGAGAGACATTTCATCAGCTCTCAATAACACTGCTTACATAGATTTTAAAAATGAATCCTTTATTTTTACTTTTACTGTGTATTTTTCTTAATCATTAATCTTTACGGTTTAATTTTAGGAACCAGAAAACTTACAGTCACAGGACAATTATACCTACATCTCTAAGAGAACACATATGATAACCAGATGCCAAGGCAAAAAATGGTCTTTATTGAACTAATGTTTCCCCAAAACAACTATGAAGCCACATGCCACCAGTGTCATGCTAACAGTTATCCTGTCTCCTACATGTGGAGGTCAGAGGGCAACTGAAAGGAACTGGCTCTCTTCTTTTACCATGTGGGTTCCAGAAACAGATTTAAATTGTAGGTTTCCAGAATTCTGGCTTAGATAAAACCGCTTCAGTTATTTCTAGACATTATTATATTTTCTTCCTTCCACTACTTTTATAAATTTCTACTTAAGCCTTTCATTAAGTTTTCTTAAATATAATGCAGACAGAAGCATGAACCACTTGTAATAAAGATTATGCTGCTTATACATCTTTATATCATACAGATTCATTCAACCAATAAGCACATAAGATTTAATGTATTAAAAGAAATTACCTAGGAAGCTTAAGTTGTATGTACCAAAACTAACACTCTTTCCCAGGCTTGCTGTCTCTCTATTTCTTTTGGAGAGTATATTAATACAACTACCATTTGGCCATATGAAAACAACAGTGATTAATGGAAGAACAGTCAAGCTTGGAATTTCTTTAGCAACACCTGTATGTGCCTTTTATAAAATCCTGACTGGTTGATTATTACTAAGTAGAAAGAATGTGTTCATTACAGAACATGAAATTATCTGTTTTTTCACTGTGATATAATTATCTATAAGTTGAAACAGGACTTCATATTATATAGGTATAAGTCAACAATTTCTAAAAATTAGTTTGTTTTAATAAGAAAACATAGAAATGAAGAGGGTAAAAGAAAGACAGAAGAAATTGATTGAGGAGAAAAGGCTCTACATTACTGGAAATATAAGGCATGAACTTATAAATGACTGACTGAAGGTAGATGGTATCCTGGAATGAACTTATAAATGACAGACTAAGGTAAATGGTATCCTGGGGCAAGCTGCTCAGGGAAGAATAGAAATTAAGAACCTGGAGGAAGACATGAAGAAACGACTAAGGAACTTTGTAATAGGACAGCATCTAGGCCAAGCTATTTTGCTTAATGTGGCTTCTCTGTTAGTGATTCCTGAAGTCATACTTGTGTAGTTACTATCCACTGCTAAGACTGCAGAAAGACAGTATGCAAGTCTGGAGCAGCAGTTCTCAACCCACAGCTGTCTTCAGTTTGTTTCTTGCCTATGTCACTAGCTGTATGACACTGGACAGGTTTCGGAACACCTGTGTGCCTATGAAATGTGAACAGTGACTACAGAGCACTAGGGACTGTAGCTCTGTGGTAGAGAGCTTGTGGAGAACATGAGAGACCCTGTGTTCAATTCTTGGCACTGTAAAAATAAACAAAACAGAGCAAAATAAATGTCCTATAAGCATCAACACTTATTACTATGCAATAACAAGTATTCTAGCACCTTAAAACATACACACAACTTACAAGTAGGTCAGACCAAATCCCTGATTGTCACTCTGTAATGTAAATATGTTTTGAGAAGACAATAAAAAAAATCTTAAGAAATAATACTTTACTAGCACTTATAATTTATCTAACAAAGCTTTTTCACAAACACCCTAATAAAACACTATATACCTTCCAATTGGTTATTTCTTGTTGACAAATGACGGCAGAAGCTTGGACATGTATTGACTAATGACTAAAATGTCTGAGAACTTTCATGCTAGGCACTGTTCTAAGAGCCTAGGAGGCAGACTCTTCGATCTCAGCTTATACAGAAACTAAAAGTAAAGGAACTGTCCAAGAACATGTCGCAAAAGCAAAAACAAGCTATGCCCCAATTTTCCTCTAAGCTATTGTCCAACACCTTATTCTAGTCACCCGCCTAATCTCTTAGACGGTTGTGAACACATTATGGCCTTGGATCAGTGATCAGAGACACAGTTCTGCCATCTTGAAGAGTCACAACCAGTAAGTGTGCCCAGCAAGTTGGACATTAGACACTATTTTATTATAATGCATGGCAAATTCAACAAGCCCTAATTAAGTCTTCAAGATTTCAAAGTAATGCTGCAACCTTCCGAATTCTCTGGGCTGTGAATCTGAGAGGAAAGACCAGAAATTCTGTGGCTCACACTTTGATTTGGAAGACTTGACAATTTAGAAAGCCCTTCCCCTTCTCCCACAACACACCCATCAGTCCTTTATCTCAATATATGTTCCACTTTGAGTCTGACAATCAACCAGACACTGACCCTTCTGCTCATATTTATTATTTACATATTTACCCTTAATGAGAGCCTGCTCAAGGTATACAATACACTAATAAATCCTCTGGATATTTAGTCTTGGGTTCACTCTTTATACACATGTGGGGATGCCAGCCTTCCTGGGAGATTTTAAGTAAGATCTCTTTGGATATGTTGCAGACAGAGAGGCGATCGCTGCCATTCCCAGTGGAAATACTTCAAAGGCGGAAGCTTTCAGATTGCTCACTGACTGGATACCAACTCATTAAGGCTGTGTCAGCACCTCATTAGCCCTCAACTCAGAAAGGATTTCTTGGCTAGCTCATAAAATAACGGATTTTGATAACTATCCCCAAGAGTGTAAAATAACTCTCCTTTTTTTTAACTCGCTGGAGAAAGCCACAATTAGAATTGTAAAGCAGGACACCACCGTTTCGTTCCCCAAGTCGCTGTGCTAGTGTGTGAGTGCGTTTTCTGTTCTCTCCAAACCCCGGGTGTGTTTTAAAAGGGTCTAAAAAATGCAGACGCTTAGACTCTGTGCAGTCTAGTGTACGAGAATCAGATGCCGGCTAGTTTTCGTCCCCAGAGACCTGGCGACTTTAATAACGTACCAGGGCGTCCTTCCCTACAGTCAGGACTGAGGTGTAGGCTTCCAGATAGACGCGACTGCAGCGTCTCACAACTTCCAGGCCCTTGACGGTGATGTCTTTGGCATCTCCCAGGCCCAAGCCGATCAGATAAAGCATTTCGAACTCCAGGGACGGGGAGACTGCAGGGCGAAGGGAACAACAAAAACGTCAGCTAATACCGGGGACCTAAACACTAAAGACGAAGATAAAAACCAATGGTGCTCCAGGGGCACCGCACCGCACGTGACGTCTGAGACCCTGACACCATGCATACACTTAGAAACGACTGGAATGACTGTTTAAGTAAAGTTGAATCCAATTACCCGCTTCGAGACTCGTAGGTGCTTCGCTAATGCCCCTTAAAGTCTCACTGTAGCCTTTCTATAAACGCAGACCCAAAACCATGTGCCCAGCAGAGACAGACCTTCCGGGCCGCACCTCCCGTGCCGTAAAGCTCAGGGCTTTTTACAGCACTTTACGACGGGGAGGAAGGGAGGAGGCAGGCGGCTCCCGGAGCCGTCGATAGCTTCCCGCAGTGGCCAGGACTGACCTGTGGGCGCTGGGGCAGGGGTCAAAGGTCGGGAAAGGACCCAGCGTGCGCACGCTCCCGGCAAGCCTGACTCCGCCTTTGCTCAGATTAGAATCCCGGCTCTATGGATCTGTTTTAGTTTCCCCGGCAGTCACCCTGGTGAGAGGACAGGGTGACAAGCCCTGCAGAGTGTGGTTGTAAGTTCCCACGGGAGAGGCCAGTGACTCCTTCCAGAGGTTTGTCCCCAGCATC
Source organism: Dicrostonyx torquatus (assembly GCA_028555095.1). Lineage (NCBI taxonomy): Eukaryota > Metazoa > Chordata > Mammalia > Rodentia > Cricetidae > Dicrostonyx > Dicrostonyx torquatus. Next base: position 1,457,352 of record JAQHUG010000019.1, on the reverse strand, counting down.
TGAGGCAGGAATGCCCCCCAGGGATCTGCTTTAGTCATCCTCAGTCGACAATGACCTTTCAAGAGGGCTCAAGGGATGCCTAAGTACAAACTGTGATGACATATACGGATGAAAAATGCCACGATGAAGCAAGCCCATTACTTAGTAATTAACTGAAGGGCAATTTTTAAAGTAATGCCATGGCGGAGGGGGTGGTGGTGGTATGCATAGAAGAAAGAAAAAGAAGGGGGGGGCTTCAGACCTCTTAGCGATTGTTGCCAATATTCTTATAAAGGGATCGGTTGGAGAGTTTACCGAATTCAAGCTGGAAAGACAGTTTCATTGCTCGTCTTGGTACACAGTGCTGGCTACTCAGATTTTTCCTGGTGGCTTCAAGGCAGTGTGCCCTTCTGTCTTTCCCTGCTTCCCTAAGCCTGACCTTTTTCTTTCAAGGGTTGTCTGACCTCTGCACTTCTCATCATGTAAGCCTTTTCGAGCTGGTTCTTTCTGTTGCCACTGCATTGATTTAATTTTTGTACCATATTAAAACACACACACACACCTTAAAAAAAAAAACATGGGTGTAAAAGGAAAGACCTAAAATTAGAAGAAAACAAAGGGAAAAACACCTGCGACCCGTCTAGGCAAAAACATGGTAAAGAGAGAGAGAAAAGTTATGCCTTAAAAAATAAAAAACTCCCTTCAAAAGATGAAAGTCATACACTGAGAGAAAAGGATTTGCAAACCAGAAATCTGATAAAGGACTTATGCAAAACAACACACAAAGTGCAAAAAGCAGGGTCAGCAAGATGGCTCAACTGGTAGAGGAACTTGTTCCACATATCTGACAACCCGCGTTTGACCCCTTGAGCCCAATAAAAAAAACAGTCCCACAGTTATCCCCTGCCCTCCGAAGACCTGTACCCCACGACACACACCCTAATAATAAACTAAAGATGGATCAACATGTAATGAGTTGTTAAATGCAATAAAAAAACAGCTCAACATAAAAAAATGGGTAAAAGATTTTGAATGACAGCCAAATAAGATATACTAATAGCAGATAAGCATTTTAAAATATTTCTAAACATAAACACTAGGGATATACTTTTGAAAATTCTTTTTTAGCTTTTTTGTTTTGTTTTTTACAAATTCTTATTTTTATGTGTGAATGTTGGTTGCCTGCAAGTTTATCCATCTACCATGTGTGGTTCTGGTGCCCATGGAGGTCAGAAGAGGGCATCAGAATCCCCGGAACTGGACCTACTGATGGGTATAAGCCACCGAGTTAATGCTGGGAATCAAGCTCCAAATAACCGAGAAACCTACCAAGTCCCACACATCTAGAACTGAATGCATCCTCTCCACCTGCTGGGTGTTTTTCTCCGTATTTTGTACATCGGTTGGGATAAGGTTGACATTTGCCCAAGCCAGATATTAGTTACACACACACACACACGCACACACACACACACACACACACACACACTCACTCACTCACCCTGCCATGCAAGGCCATGTCTGCCCTTTCTCAGAAACCATACTTACGGTCCTTGTGGTGGTTCAGTTCCGTTACTCTGTTTTCTAGCCATCTTGTCCTCAGAGGAGCCAGGGAGTTTCTAGTAAAGATACCACGTAAAGATGCCATCCCCTTTCTAGACATCTGTGGAAAGCCAAGAGAAAACCCGAAAAATAGGCAAAAGATTTTGAGTGTTAACCCATGCTTCTTTACATATCCCCGAGATTATCTATGGGATGCTCAGTGTCTGTCTCCCTAGTCTCCTTCCATACTGTGCACCATGAGCTTTTCTCCAGTGATGCTGACCCACCTGTAGTTCTGTGTGCACCTTGCTGTCATCTCAGTGTGGAATTCTGTCGTCCATCTTCAGCCTAGCTCAGCACTATTCATCCTTTACACTTAGGCACTCTCCCCAGTGGTCTCTAAGCCTCTAAGCAAAGGAACATCCTCTATTACAGTACTGAGTCTATAAATGAGCTAGGTCTGTTTAAAATTGCCTGCCCATATAGGCCCCATGCCTAGCAATGGAATGCCAACACAAAACAAACTCAGTGAAGTATTTGTAGATATGTGTCTCATATTGATTTGCTTGGGCATTTTTTTGTAAATCTTATTAGTCTTTTTACTTGTATATTATGGTTTCCAGTTTTATTGTGGGTTTTGCTTTTGTCTCTCTCTCTGTGTGTGTGTGTGTGTTATGCTTTTTCACTTTTTAAAATTCTGGTTTGCTTGCTTTTTTATTTCCTTGTTTGTTTTCTAAGGAGAGAAAAAAGGCACGGAGTTGGATCGGGGTTTGGTGGGAAGGATCTGGGAGGAGATGGGAGAGGGGAAACCATAATTAGAATATATTGTATGAATTTTCAATGAAAAATGTAAATAAATAAAATAGCCTCATGTTTCTTTGTGAAAATAATCTCATGAAGTCAGTGTCTTGTCTTCCTCACACCCTCTTCCCTAGGCTTAGCATTGTGCATGCCCATAATAGGTTTACAGCACATGTGTATTTATAGAGATCATTATGGATCCATTAGTACTCAAGAAATTTCTTTCAGTTACACTTCCTGTTTTATGCGATGCAGGTGTGTGATATGTTGAAAATTACTGCAAAAAAGTCACTGATAGAACTTCAGACATGAGCATGTCTTGTTCACACCTCTTCAGTAAGCTATTTGTGTTAAAAGGCTTAGGATCCTCATCATACATACTTTAAATGCACATTATGGAAGAGGTCAGCAAAGTTTTCGATGCACTGATAATTTTTAATGACGTTTTAGATTTTATTGGATGTTTTCTTGTCGACTCATAGTAATTGGATATTGTCAAAAAGAATAGGTAATCCAAACTATAGGAAAAAATGACGGTCTTCTATAGCAAGAAGTTAATCATATTTTTAGACAAGGAGGAAATTTTAGTTTCTATACAAAATTTTCCCAGAAAAACTTAACTTTAGTATAAAATTTGTTGTAAGCCCACTTTTCTACATGTTTTGTCCCTCAATACAAAGGTAAAACCTTTTTCTTTCCTGGGGGTCAAAAACAAGAAAAGTTGTGTCAATCTTTTCCCTCTTCAGTTTAACAAACAGCAGCAGCAAACCTTGCCTAGTCTGTTCATTGCAGAACCATTCTGTGGGGGTCGGCTGTTTCTCTCACTGTTTTAAACAGCTTTCAGATACCTTTGCTTCTCCCCCCACCCCCAGCAACTTATTAGGAAACTCTGTAAGCTTAGGAAAGTTGAAACAATTTTACAGTAAGCCTCCACAGCTTCCTAGATTCCACAGCTGTTAAGAGGTCACTGTGTTTGCTTCAGAACATTTCCCCCATTGAGCTGGACATCAGCCCATCTTATTTTTTGAAAAATTTCCAAGGGTCTATCATTTCTTCCCTGATCCAAGCTGAGCTTTGAATGTTTTCCATTAAAACAGCTACCTTTTTAGCTTATGTTGTTTTAACAATACTGACTGCAGTTAGAACGCAAACCCATTTCACTAGTAGAGCAAATTGCAAGTCTTGTGCACCAGAAAGATTGTAATAGTAATAAAAATTGATAATTCCAGGGCTGAAGAAAGATCAGGGGAGGGGGAGTCCTTTTTTAACTTAAAGAATGACAAGAATGGATGAAGTCTGAGGATTTTCTATTTCATGTTCCTTTGTTAAGGTAGAAACATAGCAAATCCTTCCCCAGGGTGAGCATTTGTCTATTTTGTTCTTTGACATATCATTTAGATATTTGTATAGCCTTTGTCAGTAACTCAGTGTTAGTGTCCTCACTGAGAGGAACCTCTCCCCACCTTCTGGCAGTAGTCACACAATGTGGCTTGCAGATGCACACTGTCACAGCAAGCTATTCTTTGTGGCTTTTCCACCCCACTGTCATCAACACCATGCGCTACTTATATTTTAAAGAAATAACATAGCTGAGATGCTTCATTACATCATGGACAAATTGTAATTACCGTGCAGCTAAAAGAAGCCATCCTTCAGTTTTCCTATTTGAGCTTGTTTCTCTGTTGAAAAGAAACCGTCAGGGGACTGACTAAACTCCATCTGACCTTATTGTGAATAGAGAATATTATTTTACTCTGACGCTGGCCTTTTAACCTACATACTCCCACAGATTGCCTTTGTTAGAGGAAATCTTCATTAATATTCGGAGAGTCTAGAGACCTTGAATTGATTTATAGTCACTATTTTCTAGCAAATAAGTGGTAATTAAAGATAACACTTCTCTAGAGGAGACTGTATTTACTAAGGCTTAAAATAAAAAGACTTGTTGTTACTTTATTGTGTATTGGTTTACTTAGGGAAAAAATCACTTTTATTTATTCAGTGACCTTGTGTATTCCTTATATGGCCATATGAAGTACACATGTAGAAGAAAGAAAAGAGCCAATCCAGCGCTATTTTCTGTACAATAGAAGGAAACTGTTATTGTCAGTAATTTTGCTCAGTAGGTTGAGAGTAACCAGGTGGAAGGCGTCACCTAGAGCCCTATGTTTTTATGTAAAATGGCTTCCAGAGATGTTCATCTTCCACCACCCACCCACCTGTGTGTGTGTATTAGGTGTTTATTTCTAAGCCATTTGGTAGTTAGTAGTCCCTTCAAAAATCTATGCTAAATAATAATAATAAGCAGGGATAGATAGTTTGTGTGATTTTCAACTATGTAGTGTCTGCTTATATTAAATACGTATAAATTAGGCATGACTTTTGTTGGGAATAGCTTCTCTTTCACTCAAAATCCATGATTGTGTTATTGTTATAGTTTTGTTTTGTTGTAAACATTTCTTATGTTTATATGTATGAGTGTTTTGCCTACATTGTACATATGTGCACTGTAGTGCCCATCAGGCCAGAACATGGCATGAGATCATCTGAGGGGCAGGTGGGAACTGCCATATGTGTAATTGGGAGCTACCATGTGGATCCTGGATACTGAACGTGGGTCACCTCCAGGGGTAGCAGTCACCCCTAGTCACTGGACCATCATCCATCTAGCCCCGTCGCTTCGCTTAAGGAGGCTTCATATGTGGAGAGGTCGTTACTTTATGCAATGCTAAGGAATATGCTAAGTTGCATTTTTTCAAATGGAAAAGAAGACACACAATAACATTTTCATTTGATTCTCTGTCTTTTGGAGGATTTTCTGTCTCACTGTGTCTATGATATTGTCACATGGATACCAACAATGTTTAGCTACTTGTTATATCATGGGTCCTTGCTCAATGAGTTCATCCACCTTTTACTTTTAGTCTGGTTTCTGGCTTTTGATCATGTGTTTACTGTTATGCACGGAATCTGACTGAGAGATAGATTTGTATTTGGAGAGTCCACAGAAGGGTGAGCACATACTATTGCCCTGCTGGTAGATGTCAAAGCGAGCTTCGCAACTGTAGTCATCTGTAAAAGAAGAATGTGTAGATTTGTGAGAAACACAAAATAGACTTCTATTTTGGGTTGGAATCAAGTGTTCCAAGATAATTCTCTTTTATACCACCCACTTTACTGTCATTATTGCCACAGTATATTACAAGTGTTGTCAACGACTGGAAAAAATGGTTTGAAAATGAAACCGAGGGCTGGAGAGATGGCTCAGTGGTTAACAGGACTCATGTTTGATTCCTAACACCCACATGGCTCACAATCATCTGTAACTCCAGTCCTAAGGGATTTGTATGAGAATGGCCCCCGTAGGCTCATATAGTTTAATGCTTGGCCTTCAATTAGTGGAACTATTTGAGAAGGAGTAGGGCTGCCCAGAGAATCGGGAGCGTGGGGGGCATCAGGGAGAGTGGAAGGGGAGGAGGGAGGGAGGGAGAAAAAAGGGGAGTGGGAAAAATACATAATTCAGTAAAAGAATAAAAAAAATTAAGTTAGAGAAAAAAAACTATCAAAAAAATAGTAGGGGCTGTGCCCTTATTGGGAGGGGGTGTGTCACTGTGGTAGGTTCTGAAGCTTTAAGAATCCACTCTGTTTCCAGTTAGCCCTCTCTGCCTTGTGCCTATAGATCAGGAGGTCAGTTCTCAGCTCCCGCTCTAAGCATAATACCTGCCTGCCTGATGCCATGCTCTCTGCCATGCTGGTCATGGACTCACCCTCTGACCATAAGCCCTCAATAAACTCTTTCTTATATAAGTTACCTTGATCATGTTTTATCATAGAAATAGAAAAGTAACTGAGACAGAAGTTGGGAGCAGGGAATAGCTTTTTGCTTTAACAGACCTGACCATGCAGGTTTGGAAAGGACGGTTGAAGACTTTGAACTAAGAAAGTGGTTGAATGCTCTAAGTGGGACTTAATAGGCCATCCTGTTAGGAAACTGGAAGACAGTAATGAGAGCAGTATGGACTTAATAGGCCATCCTATTAGGAAATTGGAAGACAATAGTAATGAGAGCAGTATGGACTTAATAGGCCATCACATTTGGAGATTGGGAGATAGTGGTGATGAGAGCAACATGGACTGTGGACACTCATCGCAAGAGCTTTCAGAGGGCAGCAATATTAGGAACTGGACTGGATACCTATCTTGTGATATTTTGGTTAATCTTTGCCCCTCTCCTAAGCATCTGTCTGAAGCTATATTAGGTGAGTTTGGGGCTGATTTCATTGGCAGAAGAGATTTTAAGGCAGGCTGCAGTTGGCTTTGTGGTTTGGTTACTAGTGGTTACTCTCATGTGGGTCTATAATGAATTAGAGCAAGCAGGATAAGAAGAAATACAAAAGGGGCTGGAGAGATGGCTCAGTGGTTAAGAGCACTGCCTGCTCTTCCAAAGGTCCTGAGTTCAATTCCCAGCAACCACATGGTGGCTCACAACCATCTGTAATGGAGTCTGGTGCCCTCTTCTGG
>JAQHUG010000019.1:1425686-1442040 GCA_028555095.1 Dicrostonyx torquatus | reverse complement strand
ACCCAGCCTCAGAGGAAGCAAGATGTGACTGCCTCGCTGAAAAAGGTACCAAGCCACATGGCTAACTCAGACAAGAATTATGGGCTAATGTAAGTTATAAGAATTAGTTAATAAGAATAATGGGCCAATCAGTTTATAACAAAAAAATCCAGTGCAGGAATTTCATAAAAGATAAGGTTAAGTCTTCATTAAATAAAACAAAAGACAGACTATGAAGGCACTGGATTATGTAATTAAGAGAGTGCACTATTTCATAGTAACAAATAGTGGCAAACAGAAGACCTCTAAGCAAGAGGAACTGTTCATGGTGCTCACGGACAGAAGCCTGAAACCAAGTCACCACAGAGGTTGCTCTCTCTGAAGGCCCTAGAAAGAGCCCTCTCTGGCCTCTTCTAATTCCCAGTGTTTGGTAAAGTCCTAGTTAGGTCCTGATCTCTCTATGGCTTATAGCTGAATCAGTTGTTTCTGCCTCTTCCTTTATATGACCATGTTTCTGCTGATGTCTTGTTTATCTAAATTGCCCTCTTCTTGGGATAATGTATATTTGATTAGAACCTACTTCAATCCAGTATGATTTTATTCTAATTTAATTTTATGCAAATAGTTTCAAATAAGATAGTTTTCATGGGTTCCAGGTAGGCAGGAATTTTTGGAGGACATTCTTCAATGTAGTCCATAGTTGCTTCAGAGTCATGAAGCCATGGGAAACTATGCTGCAAGGTATTAAGATAGAAATGACTTTTTTGTCCTGAATATTTATTATAAAAAGACAAAAAAGGACAAATATATCTTGTAGTAAAAACTACATTGAGAAAGACAGATATAGTGATAAGTTATACAGACATAAGCTTAGAAATAGATATATAAACAAAGATACGTGTGTGTGTGTGTGTATTTAAAAGCTAAGTATTCTTTGAGTCAAAATTGAGTGAAAGAAGAGAAAGTTACCAAGTATAGTAAGGGCTGTCTAGCTACAAAAGACTCAGACATCTGTTTCTCTGAGATAAGAAGATAGATTGCATTTTGCAGTTGAAGAAACTGATGACTACAATTAATCCTACAATCTTCAAAATGCTATCTGCCTCATTTTTTGTGTGACTGTACTTTGTAGATATTAGTCATGTATTTCAAAATTGCTCTTTTCCCCCCTCATAAAGAAAATCCTAAAAGAATTACTCACAATTAGAATGGACTATAATCAACATGTTGAATCCAAATTGTGCTTTGTAATTTTCTTAAAGAAAATAATCATTTAGACACACTAGGGAACTTAGTCTAGAGTCTTGAAACCTATAATTTCATACTGTTTGTATATAAACATATTTTTAAAATACTTTTAAAAAAATACAAGTCTTACGTGGTTGTATTCTAGCTCAAATTAAAATCTGTGTGTCCATGATGAGGTGTATATTTCAAAGCTATGAAAATGTTAACATGTAGTTTCCTGTTTATCTTTAACACTGTGAGATGGAGTGGAATGTCATCCTTTGTAAGAATCTTCATGAAAAGGAGAAGAATATAAGTTTACTGATAATAGCATGGCGGTGTTTCTGGGGTTTAGTTTTGAATTTTTAAGCAATGATGAACATGTCCATGGAAAGTAAATATATTCACATTATACATTTATTTGGAAATACTTCCTTTCTAGCTTTTAAATCTTGCAGATTTGATCAAGTCTTAAAAATGAGTAGAATTTGGTGTTAAATACCTTCTAAATATTTATGTTTATAAATAACTCTCAGCCTTGGTCGGGGGAAGCAGTTAAGGCAGAGTCTCATAACTCATTGTGGTGTCGAGAACAAATGACTTTTGAGAACTTGGCCTTAAATGGAATTCTTGAATCAGCCCTGGTTAAACTCAAGGAACAATGCTGAAGGAGAGCAGAAAGAATGTAAGAGCCGGAAGATGAGGAGGAGTGTGGTAGAACTCTGTCTCCTAGCTACGGCACTCATGAGCTTCCTGCAGCTCTAATTGCTAGTACAAAACCTGTAGAAGATCATTCCCACTACCATTCCATCACAGATAAAACTTGGAGGCTCCACTCCAACTCAGGAGCTACTGACAGTTGATGGCCACTGGAGGAGGGGGAGTCCCATGTTCACTGATATGTTGCCCATGCTCCAGTAATTGATCTCATGCAAATAACCACAACCAAACTTAGTAGTCCATTTGGAAAAATGCATGAAAGTAGATAGAACATGCTGGGAAAAAGAGATTTTGCATACATGGGAAAGGAAGAAGAGAGGTTAAAGGGGAACAAATATGATCCAAACACATTGTAAACACATATGAAAGTACCAGAGAATAAATACAAATGTTTTAAGGAATGAATAGATGGATCATTGGGTAACAGCTTCACAAGCATGACCACCTAAGTGTGCTTCCCAGATATGGTATTTTATATACCTACCTACCTATATACATACATATATACACACGTGCTCTGCAGTAACCCGAAGTACAAAGTAGAAAGAGAGAACTGATTTTGAAAAGACATCCTCTGACCTCCACATGTGCAGCACTGCACACATACATACTCTCCCAGTAAAATAAATAAAGAAATAAAAGTTTTGAAACACTGATTTAAAAAGTAAAATTCAATAAACACTACATTTTCAGTAAGAGAATAGATGGTTTCAACACTGTTAGCTTTGTTGAATAATACATTTTAAACACAATTTTAATATACTGTGATATATTTTGTGATAAGACAGCCTATATTTTATAAGTTTGACGTTCATAAACATTAGTATTTAGATTTTTAATGGATCATGGAGGTTGCCATTTGTGCCGTTTTTCAAATTGAGAAGTGGTTGTACAAAGCAATGCAGTAGGCTACCCTGAGCCAAGAATTCCTAGGCTGTGGATTCTGTCCTCCAGGCTTTTTCCCCAAGCAGCTTACATGCTTGTTTGTACATAAGGAATTACTCACTTAATTCCCAGAATCACTGTTTTAGTTACTATTTCGTTGCTGTAAAGAGACACCATGACTAAGACTAAGAAAGTATTTAATTGCATACTTGGGTACATTTTCAGAGGATAAGTCCATTGACCATCATGGCAAAAAGCATGACAGCAGACAGACAAACATGGTTTCAGAGCATGAGCTGAGAGCTGACATGATCCAGAAACAGGAGGTTGAGAGAACAAGGCTGGGCCTGGAGTGGGCTTTTGAAACTTGAAAGTCCACCCCTAGAGACACACCTCTTCCAACATGGTCACACCTCCTAATCCTTCCGAAAACAGTTCCACTAACAGGAGAGCAAGCATTCAAATGCAGGAGCATTTAACAAACGAAAGCCCAGGCTTGTAGAAGTCAGGCTAGGATGCTCACATATAAATGAGGGCACTGTGGTGAGTTCTCACAGTGTTTACTCACCTGAAAAAAAGATCTGTGCTTTGCCTGCATGTTTTTTTATTTGTTTGTGTGTTTTTTGAGATAGGGTTTCTCTGTAGCTTTGGAGCCTGTCCTGGAACTAACTCTTGTAGACCAGGCTGGCCTTGAACTCACAGAGATCCTCCTGCCTCTGCCTCCCAAGTACTGGGATTAAAGGCATGCACCACCACTGCCCAGCTACCTGCATGTTTTTTAAAAGAAAAAAATTGGTAGGACTGAGCTTGTAGGTTAATGGTTTTGTTCTTCCCTTTCAGTACTTTGAAGAGTCTTTCCACTTTATTTGGCCTACATAGTTCCTGATTAAAAAAATCAGCTGTCACCTCTGTTTTCTTCCCTCTGACGGCTGTGTATTTAAAGCACTTAGCACCAACTTTCAGTTTAGCTATGGCTTGTTGTATAAGTGATTTAGTTTGTTGCTTCTGCTTGGAGTTATTTTGCTTCTTGGATCTATAGGTTTATAGGTTGTACTGGAATCATGTTAGCTATTTTTTTTTAAAATGTATGTGTGCCTTTTGTAAAATCTTAAGTCCTTCTGGAATTGCCATTATGTATATGAGATTGTTTTAAAATCACAAATGTTTCATTTTTCTGCAGCTCTTTTTTATCTGTGTACCTTATTTTGCACAGCTAGTATTGGTATGATCTTTATTTCATTTTCAATGCCTTTTCATACAGTGCTCTATTTATCATTACAATCTCGTATAGTTTGTATTTAAAATATTACATTTTCATCCTTGTAAGAATTTCTATTTGGAATTTTTTAATCATAGATTTTTCTTTCCCTAATGTCCATGTTTTCCTTTACAACTTAGCCTGCTTATATAAAGTAATTACTTTTAAGGATCAAAAGAACCGTTCTATCATTACCAACCTTTTCTTCCTTATAATGCATTACAGATTCTAACATTTTTGCATGTCTAACACCTTTTGACTGGATACTTATCAATTTTACTGCTGTGTAGTTAATGTTCTTGTTAGTCACTGAATTTTGCTGTATTTCTTTAAAGACTGATGAAGTTGTTCTGGTGTGTATTTAAATAATTTGCACATCAATTATATCCTTTTAAGCTTTGCATTTAAGGTTAGCTATTTTAAAGTTTATTCTGCTGCACCACTAGTGCATGGCGCCCTTCTCAGAGAGCACAGATCTGAGTTCCCTTTAGGCAATGTCTGAACACTACCATTCTGCATACTTTGTCTGGTTTTCAACTTGCCTGTGATGCTAAAGCAATGCTCATGGCAGATTTTAAAGGTCTTTTTGGTCGCTATAACCAACTATCACATAATGGGTGCCTTATCAGTAACTATTTTTCTTGGTTCTGGAGTCCACAACCAAGGAGCCAGTAGTTTTGTTTCCTGGTGAGGGTCACATTTCCAGATATAAATGCTAGTTCTATTCATGCCTTCTCATGGTAGAAATGGAAAGATGGCTCTCAGACACCCCTTTTAAGAGGCACCAATCCCTTTCATGAGGATCCTATTGTTATGACCTAAACACCTGCCAGAGGTTTGTCCCCTAATTCTGTCATATTGGTGACTAGGTTCTGTTTCTAATCTAAATAAAATATTTAGGTTAGATTTAGACATATAAATTGGAGGAGAGGCGAACAGCTATTCAAGTTGTTGCAGTAGGAAGAATGTATATGTAGAAACAGAAGGCCTATTTTTATTGTTGATCTTTAATGCCTTTTTAGTCTTTAAACTTATTGTTACCAATGGCTTTCTGAATGTTAAGGTTAAGAGGTTGAGTAAATCTCTTTTACATTTCTTCTTGAGTTAGCCACATGCATCCTGTGTGAGGAACCAAAGGGTACATTCATACCATAATATGACTTATTGATGTTTATTTTGTCAGAGTCACAGTCTTGTTATAAAGTCTAGGTTAACCTCATTATGTAGCCCAAGCTGACCTCAAACTTGCAGTGATCCTCCTGCCTCTCACTCCTGAATGCTGGGATTACAAACATGCACCCCCATGCCCAGCTATAAATTAGTCTTGGTCTCACTCATCTAACTGTAATTTGTTCCATATACAACTCTGAAGACCACATCAGTCTATTCCATTAAGTCCACAGTTAATGTGTCTCCAGCTCCCAGCCCCACCCACTTCTTCACTGCATCATGAAGCTCTTCACGCTCCAGGAAGAGAGGAAATGACGAATTCATAATTCAAACTGAGTCTTTGCCAGCTGTATTTACTTACAAACTGTACAAAAGTGTTACTAATACATCGCTGGGGGATCTATTAGGGTTAGGTGAAGAAAACACAATCTCACTCATAACTTACGTATCTGATAATTTTAGAAGAAAAAGAGTTAAGGCAAGATTTTTGACTAATACCCACAAGTGTTTGAGTTTACTTTTGAACTTAGAGAGTGGCGTATTTATTGTTATTATTATTGTGGCATTCATGCCCTAACTCTATTCCTTAGGAATAATAAAATAACTTGGTTTGTGGCAATGTGCTTCCCTTGTATTACTCTTTTACTAGACTTTACAGTAGGCATTCAATCTCTAACAGCTTTGCTATCAGCCAGTATTAATTTTTCTTTTAGAAAATGATTAGAATGAAACTATTTTCATTAACTGTTTTGTTCTTGTAGCAGTAACTTTATCTTCATGGCAACCCCTGTTTCACAGGTGGTAGTCTGATGCCTCAACCAGAACAAAAGAAACTCTTTTGTACACTGACTACTACATGCCGACTATAGTAGTATCTGCCTGCTATTAGGAAGTTTGAAGTTTTTTCCTGTTTGGAATCTTCATTCGTCTTCTGAATTGTTTGAAAGAATAACTTTTTACATACAAACATGCACTTCCCTATTTTGGATAATCGGAGTGCATTGACTGACAGTAGTAGGCATCTCAAAAAGGGACTCACAAGGGCCAGCATACCTTTCCACACTGGAAGATTTACATCAGTGAAAACATAAAGGACACTGAGTGATTTCAGAGAGATATCCATGACCTCAAGTAAGAGTTCTAAATCTTAAGTTGGCCTTTAAGGACAGTTAGGTGCAACAAAACCACGACAAAAATCTAGTGGGTAAAGCAAGGTAGGCACCAAGAATCAGCTAATTTAGTCAGTAGCATTTATCAAAAATATACTTTTCTGAGTATCTGGGTAATGGAATGATACAAAGATAAATGATGAACAGTCTTTGTGTACCTAGAAGTTAATCTGTCAATGATAAGGGACAGTGAGACAATTGCTATAACAGAATAGGTTTCTGGGAATAGAATTTCTATCATAACCTTTCCTTTAAATGTTGTCTGAGCAGCTGATTGTAGTAAGAAAGATCCAAGTTTAAAATTTATTTCTCCCTTCTGACAATGGGACCCAGAGCCTTGGGTAGTCATGGTTTCATCTGTGTCTTCTATGGTAGGTTATGAATATAACCAGAAGCCCTCCACCAGCTCGTTCATTTCCGCCGTCTCAGGAAATATTTTGCTTTCATCATCATATGATATTAATGAGGCCTGGGCTACCTTTGACTGCCACAGGCTTTGTGTCTTGTTGCTCAACAAATGCCCAGTGATGACTGCTGTCTGTTGAGTGGTATCAGTGTCCTGCCTCATCATCTGAATGCTCTCAACATTTGAAAGGCTAAAGATGTAATACACACCAGAACTGAGTTTCTGTGCTGGCCACAGTGGCTCAAGCCTGAAATCCTTGTACTCAGGAGAAGGTGGGAGATTGCCATTAGTTCAAGGCTACCCTGGATGACAGAGTAATACTATATCATGAAAACAAAAAACAAAGAGCAATGAAGAAAATGTCTGATGTGAGAATGCCTTGAATTGCTCTAAAATTAATAGCAGAGCCAGGTTGGCCATCATAGATAAGAAAATTTAGGGACAAGGAAAGGAATCAATATGGCTAGTACTTTAGTTGCTTTTCTAGCTATGACAAAATACCCGAGAGAACTATGAAAGAGAAGACTTTTATAGGCTCCCATTTTCAGAAGTTTCAGGCCATTGTTGACTGATACCATTGCCCCATGCCTGCAGCATGGCAGAAATAACATGGCATCAAGGCATTCTGGTGGGAAGCTACTTGCTTTATGGCCACTAGGAGCTAGAGAGAAAAGGGAGCCAGTGACAAAACCAGCCCTTTCATGGCACACTCTTAGTGACCTCATTCCTCCAGGTCGGCCTCACCTCTTAATTCCTCCTACCATCTAGTAACACCATCAAATTAAGACTCCAACCATTGTTTAGATAACAGTCCTTCTGACCCAGTCACCATTCAGTAATACCATCATTTGGGAAAGTCTTTAACAAGTAAGAGCGAAAGGTTCACATGATTTAAAACTGAGAAGTATGTTTTAGCCTGGTATTAGTCTGAGTTTTCTAGAGAAACCGAACTTGTAGAATGACCATCTACCTGTCTGTCTGTTTATCTGTCCATCCATCCATCTATGTATCTACTTACCTATCTATCTATTTAGGTATATAAATGGAATTTATTAGAATGATTTACAGGCTGTGGTTCAGTTAATCTAGCAATGGCTGGCTATGAACAGAAAGCCCAAAGATCCAGAAGTTGCTCAGACCAAAGGCTTCAGTATGAAGAAGTAGGCCCTAATGCCCTGAAGAAATGAACTTGCTAGCAAGGTGAGAGAAAGCAGAAAAAGAGCAAAACCTTCCTTCTTCCATATCCTTACTTAGACTTCCAGTAGAAGGTATGACCCAGATTAAAGGTGTGTCTTCCCACCTCAAGATCTGAGATTATGCATTGCTGGTGGGAATGCAAGCTGGTACAACCCCTCTGGATGTCAGTGTGGCGATTACTCAGAAAATTAAGAAACAACCTCCCTCAAGAAACCAGTAATACCACTTTTAGGTATATATCCAAAGAATGCTCAATTGTGCCACAAGGACATGTGCTCAACTATGCTCATAGTAGCTTTGTTTGTCATAGCCAAAACCTGGAAACAACCTAAATGCCCCTCGACTGGAGAATGGATAAGTAAAATGTGGTACATTTACACAATGAAGTACTACACAGCAGAAAAACATAATGACATACTGAATTTTGCAGGAAAATGGATGAAACTAGCAAACATTATTTTGAGTGAGGTAATCCAGACACAGAAAGATAATTATCACATGTACTCACTCATAGGTGGTTTTTAAACATAAAGCAAGAAAGTCAGCCTACAAACCACAATCCCAGAGAACTTAGACAACAATGAGGACACTAAGAGAGATTTACATAGATATAATCTACATGGGAAGCAAAAAGTGGAAAAAGACAAGATCTCCTGAATAAATTGGGAGCATGGGGACCTTGGGGGAATGTTTAAGTGGGGGAGGGGAGAGACAGAGAGGGGATCAGAGAAAAATGTAGAGCTCAATAAAAATCAATTAAAAATGAAAATAAAAGATCTGAGGTTAAAAGCAGGTCATTTCTCAGATCAAAATATCTGGATTAAAGATGTGTCTTTCTACCTCAAAGATCCAGAGTAGAAGCAGATTTTCTTCAAATTAAGCAAAAACAATTACTCACAGGTGTGCTCTCCATTTGGGGATTTTAATTCCAGATGTAGTCAAGCTGTCAAACAAGAATAGCCATCAAAAGCCCAGATTTCTTTTCATAACCGTGGGTACATGTATGCGATTGTGTGAGGTGAAGTTTCTATGGTACAGTACTTTAAATAAAACTAAATGAGGTCAGGGAGATGATTCAGCAAGGCAACGGTTCTTGCCAAGATGCCTGGCAACCTGAGTCTGGTCCCCGGAACCCATCAGGTGGGAGGAGAGAAGAGACTCCTGCACGTTGTCCTCTGACTTCTGTCAGTGCTCCATGGCACACATGCCTCTCCACCATACACACTAAACTAATAAATAACATTTAAACTTTTAAATTGAAAAATTAAGAGTAGTAGCTATCTAATACCTAAGAGGAAGAATAACAATTTTACAATTTAATTTACGTAGATCGTTTTCTAACCAGGCACTTCATCTAATTTTTTTTTTTTGAGACAGGGTTTCTCTGTACTTTTGGAGCCTATCCTGGAACTACCTCTTGTAGACCAGGCTGCCCTCAAACTCAAGAGATCCGCCTGCCTCTGCCTCCGGTGTGCTGGGATTAAAGGCGTGCACCACCACCGCCCGGCTCTGTCTCATTTCTTTACTACAGATTGTTATAAAGAAAGCGGACTGTGGCGGTAGAAAGCTGTCCAGTGGGAGGGACCAAGTGTGCCGTTTGACATGTGGTGTGGCCCTCACAGAACAATGTGCACAGAAGGCAACATTGGAGCAAATGCCTGAAAGAATCCAAGAAGACAAAGCAGCAAGAACCAAGGTCTGAGGCAGAACTGCAAGATACATTTGAGGGAAAGCAAGCAGGCTAGTGTAGATATAGGGGAGCAGGGAAAGGGGGGAGAGTAAGAGATGAGAAGTGGGGGGGGGGAGTGGCAGAGCGTGCAAGGCCTTAGGCTGCAGTAGTAACTTTGCACACTTGTGTTCAGTGGAATGACTTCTGAAGCAAAACTACTCAAATTCAGGTAGCCCCCAAACCAAAATGTCACGACACCCTCTTAACCAATCAAGGAACAGTCTGTACCCTGAATTACTTTTTGAGTGCGGATGATTCTATAAGTTTACCAACAATTCAGTCTCAGGAAAGGAAGGGTTGCCTGATGACATGACAGGGGCCGTGGTTACCAGAGTTCTTGGAACAGCTTGACAGTTTCTCAGGTCTCTGGCTTTCTACCTCTCTAAAGTGTCTGGCAAAACTTTTTAGAAAATAAAAAAAAACGCTGGTGATTTTTAAGACTGTGGTATATTATTGATTTTATTCAAATATCGGAACACTTGTCCTATTAACTGTGTAATCACATATTCCTCAAACATCTGCTTTGAACCGTTTGTATTCCAGGATCCATGTAACGTTCCGACAGCACAGAGATAAGTAAATGACTACTCCTGAGCTCGCAGTCGAGCCAATCAGACTTAGAAATAGTTACAGGAAGATGCAGCAGGTACCTAGGGGTGTAGCCGGTACCCAGTTGAATAGCGAGGATGATGGCAAGAATGCCGTAAAGAATTCATGTTTGACCATCAGCTCCACAAGGAAGGGAAAGTGTTTATTTTCTTCTCTACTGGATCTAGTACAGAATACAGCAAATAACTGATGTTCAATAAAGTTTTTTGTTTGTTTGTTTGTTTTGGTTTTTTTTTTGAGACAGGGCTTCTCTGTGTAACAGCCCTAGCTGTGCTGGAACTAGCTTTGGAGACCAGGTTGGCCTTGAACTCCCAAAGATCTGCCTGCCTCTGCCTCCTGAGTGCTGGGATTAAAAGCATGCCCCACCATTGCCCAGTTAATGTTCATTGAGATTTTATGGAATGAATGAATGAGATGTGTGGAGTGAGGTGGGTATGGAGTTTGTTTGGGAGGCCGGTCACATGCTGGCCAGTGCAAGAACATGTGCTAACTGAGCAATGCTGTGGAGCTGTGTGGTTCTGGAGTAGCCGTAATATTTCCATTCAGTAGCTTTGCTGAAACGCCTGTATTTTTAGCACAGGAATGTGTCAGCTCCTTTAACTAGTATGTTTACAAGTGAGAGCTGCTCTGAAATCAGCACAGATAGCGTTGTCCTCACAACATGAACATCGATCCGCTTGAGTAAACCCAGTAGGAAAAAATAGAGATTTTGCCCCTCAGTAAAGTGGAGTATCTTTTTCATTCATTGTTACACTTCAGCCCTCATCAGGTATAACAAACTCTGGAAGTGATTTCTACTGAATGACAAAAGAAATGAAACAAAAATTCGTTTAAAACTGGTTCACACCAGCTCTGTGGCATGTACTATTAACAGCTAAGATCAAGTCACAAAACATTATTTTGAGGAGAAAGGGTTTAGTGAACCCTGGAAATTGGGTTTGATTTATGCCAGCAAATCTGCCTTTTCACTGCTTGAGATTTCTAAGGAAGAAAGCCACAGTTCTTACCAAATGGTTTCTAAGGAAACCCCTTAGCCCACAGCCTCTGAAAACAATTCGGTTGTTAATGAGTGCTCCTTCTCACGGTGGGAAAGTGTGGACTGAAAGAAAAGCCTCCTAGACTGGGCAGGCAGTCTGTAAAAATATTCACTGTTCTACGGTCACCTTTATGAAATTTCTACCCAGAATAAACATTTTCAGGTCCCGTTTCGCAGTTGTTTATACTCGTAAGTGTAGTTCTCTAAGGAAGCTAGCACAGAAGCGCCTTCCCACTGCCAATGAGCTTGCAAATAAATTCAGTCAACTTGCATTCCAGACTCTGGCCACTCACTGAGGTTTTCAGTCAGTTTTGGAATCCAGCATTGTAGGGTTTACATATTAGTATTGAATTATGTATTAGTATTAAATATTAAATTCATTTGAATAAAATATATCTAAAATTCTGGACAGCATTATTAGTCTTTAATACTATTTTTAAAATGTATTCTGAAGGGTCCAATAAGTTATCTTTATCTTTGTTTTGCTTCAAGTTCTCCCACCCAAATTCATTTCAGTTTTAACTACAATCCTTTGATAATATCTTCAAGATGCTTTTAGATACATACTAAAGCAGCCTTGTAGTTAATTCAATTCTTACTAAAGTCAGATTTCAAAAAACACTGCCTGTGTTTTCTTGATAACCATTAGGCAATAAAAGCAAAGGAAATTCATTCACAAATTTCTGTAGAGTTTTCTCTCAAACTGTATTCAGAAAAGTGAAAGAATAAATGGTAGGAGCCAAAAAAAGTGACCATCACAAATTCAGAAGAAAATATTTAGAAATCTTTCTTGCCCTGGGAGTGTTGTCCATTTTCAAGTCTTTGTCAAAATAGAACAGTCAGTTGTTGAGCTACTTGGAAACCTCTCTGGGCATCACTCTGTCCATAGCTGCCGTCAGTCCATCTGTCCCCAAATCTGTTTTCTGCTTTCGGCTTCTGTGCAAAGGAGAGCTGCCAAGCTTCTTCTTGTCCTCGTTTGTTCTCCTCATGTGACCCCCACCTCCTTTCTCTTTCTCCACTTGTCTTTGAACTTCCTCCACTCTGGACAGCTGCTTTCATTTGTAGCTGCTTTGGATTGAGGGGGAGTTCTGCCAATGAAAACAAGGAAAATAAGAAAACAAGAAGGGTTGCAAGTGTTTTGCATGTGTGGCAGCTCTCTGGCTGGCCACAGTTGGGCCTTCTTGTCCTTTGGGTAGGATGCGAAGCAGGCACCCACTGCTGGGGACTGGCCCTAAGAGGTTTCTGTCCCTTACCCTACAATCAACTTGTTCAAAAACCATTTGTTTTGAAAGAGAATATATGTTTTTGTCAGACATATACTATTGCCAATATTTTATAGCTTACAAGAGCAGTTTTGTTGGGTTTTCAGACAGGTTCTCATTATGTAGCCCAGGCTATCATAAAATCTGTAATTCCCTCACATCTGCCTCATCAATGTTGGAGTTAAGAAGTCGCCCAAAAACCAACAAGAAGACCGAGTCCTATACATAAAACCAAAAAGCCTTTATTTTATACAAGTTTGCAAACTCGGTCTCTCTGCAGGTCTAACGTATTGGAATAATCGGAGAGCCCCGAGCTCAGTTAGATTTGGGTTTTTATAGTAGTGAAGGTGGGGGTGAGGGGTTTCTAAGGTTCAGGAGCCCTGATTGACTGACATTTGTCTAGGGGTGTCCTGGTGAGTGTGTGATGGCAGGTGATCCTCTCTACAATAGTTAGAATGTTAGGCACTTCCTTTGGATGGTTTGTTCTTGGGTGGTGCTCAGTTTATGGTTCTTCCTGCAACCAGGTATTGCTTCAGGGTAAACTACTGAGACTCAGGTCTCCATTAAACTTATCGATGGCTGAGTCCTACTCTGGCAGGTGACAATGGTTGGAAGTAAAGAACTTCCTTTGGGTGGTCTGTTTCTATTTAGCTTATCATGGCTGGCTCTCACATAAGCACACATCACTAAACTTACATATAATACTAAATCAGATGATATTTTTATTGGAAAGTTGGGGGGGTGTCACTGACCCTTTCCCCCTTATTCCTTAGAATGCATAAAAATTGGAGGGCAGAGGCTCTCTAGTCAATGCTTTCGTAGTGATATACTATAGATATATATGTACATGAGAATGATTCATAAATACTGCTTCATAAAATAAGAAAGAAGAAAAACATATTTTCTGAATCAAAATAACAGCAAAAAATTACTTTATAGCTACTGTTGTCATTCCACATTGCTTGATGGCTGGGAAGATCTTTCTAGAGCAGAATAAAAGGAGAAGTATATTCTGCCTTCATGGAGAAAATGTCAGCCTTGTTGACTGAGGGTGGTGTCTGAGCGATGAGCCTACAGAAGAAACGGACTTTCTCTCTCGCACACCGAACTTCTTTTTTCCTCCTTCCCTTTCCCACACTCTCTACCACAGGGTGGCTCTCCAGAGAACATGGAAGGTCTAAGAGAGCAGCTCTGTGTCAGATTTAGATGCTGGTCTTTGCCTATGGTACCCAGAGTGCATCTCATATTGGTTCGTCCAGGACTGTGCAAAGAAATGGTCCAGGTAAATATTTGCTCTTATCTGAATACATTCATCCTTTTAGACATGCTGAACAGCTAAAAGGATGGACCACTTCAGACCTATAAACAAATCCATGAGGAAAGAAAAGACCAGCAAGATGGCTGAATAGGGGCAGGTTCTTCCTGTCAAACCTGAAGACCTGAGTTTTGTCCCCAGGCCCACACAGTGGAAGGAGAGAATGGACTCCCATAAGTAGTCTTCTGATTACCACATGCATGCTATCTGTGCAACACACATACACACACACACACACAAACACACACACTAAAAATTAAAGTCAGAAAAAAGTCACCACTGATTAGTGAGTCCATGTGAAGAAGATGATCACATGGTCTCATCCTAGAGAAAATTAAAAATAATTAGTCTTAGGATAAATTGAATTCAGTGTCCTAATTAAGTACTGTGTGCTAGCCTCTCCAGTATTCACTGAACACAAAAAGCTCTCTTGCCTGTGGAAGGGCTACAGGCTTCACTGGTAACATCCTCTGTGAATTAGGTTTTACAAGATCCAGGTGTGTGGGCAATGCTGCTTTCCGAGGTAACAGACCTCTGGTGAGGGCCCTGATCACTGGCAAAGCATCGAGTTTTGATGGTAAAAAAAAAGAGACCAGACCTGGCCTCCAGAGGGTCCCAGTCTAGCCGAGGGGACAGACATATACAAGAGAAATTGCAGCATGATTTTATAGAAAGGAGCTAATAGTGTTCTTTGTCAAAACAGTTTCTGAAATGGAAACATCTTGCCAGTGCCATGGTAGCACAGGTAAGGTGCTTGCAGACTCAAAATTTTGGCAACTGACAGGAGGAGGAATGTGACCAAAGCACCTTATGTGCTTGCCGGGAACTTGCACAGTGAAAGCCACTGTGCATCATTAGCACATGGTAATCAAGTATCTCAAATCACGTGGACTATCTTCTTTCTCATTGTTGCTTTTTCTTTTCCTATTTCAGAGTCTTCATGGCAGACACTGCATCAAAATGTAACCCACCCAAATTTCTCTAAAATTAAAACTAAAATTATTTTACCTGTGGCGATGAACATGAAGACTCTAACAGCTAAAAGATGTTGGCTTCCTCTTCCCTGTCCTCATTGCCATCCCAGATGCCTGGCTCTTTGGGAAGTGTCCTGAATGAACCGGAACTTTCTTCCCTCTGAATCTTCACAGAAGCAAAGTGTGGTTAATGAGTTCTGCTCTGCATGAGTCCATGCTCAGCACTATTGACATTTGGGACCAGATAACTCTTTCTTTCTGGAAAGCCCTCCTGTAGTGGCATCTCATTTGTATTTTAATAGATAAAGCTTGCCTGAGGATCAGAAAAGTAAAACAGCCTCACTGGTCAACTTTACAGACCAGGAAGCAATGACACACGCCTTTAATCTCAGTAGCCACACTAGTTTGCTATAGAAACCAGACAGGTAGTGGTACATGCCTTTAATCCCAGAACTAGAGAGGATTATAAAATGGGAGGAGACAGCTCTCAGTCTCATTCTGAGGTTTCCTGGAGGCAGGATCCCATTTTCAGACTGAGGTTGAGGTAAGCACCAGTGACTGGCTGCTTTGCTTTTCTCGTCTTCAGGTTGAACCCCAATATCTGTTTCTGAGTTTTATTAATCATTCTACACCCGCCTGTGCTTTATAGGATTTGGGTCAGTATCTTTGGTTTCTGTCTACCAGGTAAAAACAACTCTATAGATATGGCAACCAAAAATGTCTCTATTTACTTCCAAATATTCCTGCAGTAAAATCACCCCAAACTGATCACTGACTTTAAGCTAATGACGTCATGCAATGTGGTCTTCTTATGGATGTACATCTTCAGTCTGCCTTGCTCTTCAATGTACTCAATGTATGCTTTGTGCCAAATATCAGAAGAACCACAGTGAGTAAGTTAGGCCTCAGCTTGAAGAAACTTGTAGTATGTGGAGGTCAGAGAACTCAGGAGCATCTGCTCTCTCTTTCTATCCTGGGATCAAACTCAGGTGGAACACAGTGCTCCAAGTTTCCTACATATCTGTAATAAATGTATAAAATTAGGTATCAAATTGTGATATCAAAGTACCTCCAAGCGTGGAAAGTCTTTGCAGTTTTCTTTAAACTTTCTTCAGAGGATAGATTAAAATGTACTGTTTTCTTTTACTAGTGTGATATTTAATTATTTTTATGTTTATTTTTTTCCTCTGTATCCTTCATAAACCAACACTTGTTTTGTGAGGTTAGGGGCTATTAGCAGCACCTGTCTGTCTGCAGTGAGCTCTTATTGTTTGAACAGCTGTCCACACTTTGAACATTTTTCTAAGCCCATTCAGTTTTAGAAGAATACTTGTTGATAAGATAAACCTAATTATTGTGTAACTGAAGCAACTCTTAATTGCTTATCTTACCATTGTCAATAAACAGCAACCTTTAAA
>JAQHUG010000019.1:1399474-1415881 GCA_028555095.1 Dicrostonyx torquatus | reverse complement strand
TTCTCTGCTGCTTGAAAGATTCAGTTCAGATATTTTGGGTTTGTATTAAGAAGACAATACATGAGTTTTTATTTGAAATAAAATATAATTATATTTCTTAAGCTACTCTGGTGAGAGGAGCAAATGAAATTTTCTCTGATTTCCAAAGCTTAAGAGAATCCCCCCTCAACCTGTGTTTTACCTCCAAATTTGAAAGGGCTGAGAAGAGGGCTCTGCTGGTAAAGTGCTTGATAGACAAGCATATGAATCTGGTTTTAGCACCCACATGAATTTCAAGATGGTGTGATGTGCACCTGTAATGCCACTTCTGGGAAGAGAGAGACAGGAGTTCATTAGTGTTCAGTGGCCAACCAACTGAGCCAAACTGATGAGTGCCAGGTCCTATGAAGATGCTGCTTCAAAAGTTGATGTGGGAAGTCCTTTTGTCTATGTGCTGCTTTTATGTTGTTTAATGAATAAAGAAACTGCTTTGGGCCTATAGAAGGACAGAACAGAGGTAGGTGGGGAAAACTAACTGAATGCTGGGAGAAAGAAGGCTGAGTCAGGAGAAGCCATGTAGCCCCTTCCAGAGACAGACACTGAATGGAACCTTGCCAGTAAGCCACAGCCATGTGACCATACACAGATTAGTAGAAATTGGTTAAATTCTGATGTAAGGGCTAGCCAATAAGAAGCTAGAGCTAATGGATGAAACAGTGATTTAATTAAAACAGTTTCTGTGTTGTTATTTTGAGTCTGGGAAGCCGGGAGTGAACAAGTGGCCTCCTGCTACAAAAAGTGATTGAGGAAGATACCCAACATTGACCTCTGGCCTCCATACACACACATGTACATGCACACATAAACACACACATATCACATACACAATAAATAAGAAAGAGACAGATATGTGTGTTCAGCATTTGTTTAAGTGATAATCATGATTCTAAACTGATCACACTTTAAGTACTTGTCCAGTTTTGTTCTTACAACTTATGTAAACCATATGTTAAATCAGATAGAGTAGACAATTTGAAAGGGGGACTCTTAAAACAGCCAACTTGGGTAAAGAAAACTGTCTTGAGAGAATTTCCCAGACATTTTATGCTGTAATGATTATTGGCTGTTCCCAGGCAGGATCAACTTGTTTTCCAATGCTGGGGCTTGTATTACAATTTGCTCATCTGGGGAGCTAATTTATGTAAAATATTTACATGTGAGTGTGAGAAAGCAGAGAAGCAAGTCATAGTCTAGGAAAAACACGATCTATAAGTACTCAGACTTAAACACTTAGACGTGGGGGAGGGCAATGGGCTGCTGATGTTAGCACTAGTTCTATTGTTCCCATCCAACAGGTGAGGAAAATGGAGCAGAGAGAACTGAAATAGCTCTCCCATGTTGTCCAGCCAAGAAGTATGGGAGATCCTGGAGCCCAGCACCAGCCCTGCTGATCACTATTCTGTGCTTCCTGCTGCCTGAATTCAAAAGGCTCACGGGGGATTTTATGCGCAGAGAAAACTGTATGTTGTATCCAGAGCTTCAAGTATGTTTTGCCTTCAGCTAGACATTGAGGACAGAAGGTGATGTGGAAATTGAAGGTGGCCTTTTCTCTGTCAGATATTCCTCCCTGCTGTCTAGCACATTTCTCTGTGGTCAAGACTAGTGTGGCTAAATGTCTGTTGCAGAAGGAAAGTGTATGAAGCTTTTCTTTCAGAACATATTCTAACACTAACCTAGAAGTGAAGAATGTCATTTTCCTTTAGAGGAATGCCTTTTAAAAAATGACCACTCTATATAACAGCTATTTCATCACTTTGTAGCCCGGTCACAACCTCATTGCATTTTCAGATATACATAATTTGTTTTCCATCTTCTGGTCCCATTATGGCTCAGTATAGAGACGGTCTCTGAGATCTTAAGCACATCTCGGTTGCTGAAACCTCAAGTCCTGGTTCCCTTAGGAACCTGAGAGCTTAGAGTGAGTAGAGCTGGGATCAGCCTGGCCTGCAGTTGAACTGGAACTCTGAGATGGATTAGTTGCATGGGCACAATCGTTCAATTGTGTGCCTCCATTGGCTGCTCTGAAAATGAGAATAATTCTGTCTACCCTGGGACTGTTTTGTGGGTTAGAGGAAAACTGTGTACATTGGTTAACATCAGATAAGTTGTATTATTTTACTTTCTTTTATGCTTGTAGCGGAACAGTCTTAGTTCCAGACATAAAAAGAGAGGGAGAAAACTGACGACTTTTATTTTCTTGAGGCAGAATGTTAAATAGCCCAGGCTGGCAAAAACGTGGAGCAGAGGATGACTTTCAGCTTCTGAACCTCCTGCCTTTACACCCTGGAAGCTGGGCATTTCAGATGTGTACCACGACACCCAGTTTTAACAGGTATTGGGGATCTACCCAGGGGTCCCCAGGTATGCACCCCCTCTAGAAACTCACCTACATCTCCAGCTCCTGGCTATGAATTTTAAAACTTAGCTCCCATGACTAAAATATTAAGGGGCAAACACTGTTCTTTGGAAATTATCTCTGCATTTTTCTGTTCTACTTCTCTTGATATTAATTTGTTTCTCAAAAAAAATAATCTTCTTTCCATTGGTAACCCTGTCATTGCTAAATTTACTGCTTATCAGTTTCCAGTCTAGCATTAAAAAAAAAAACCTCTCCTCAGACTTATCTATAAGCCATTGTTTGCTTTGATTAGAACAACTTTTGCATGTTGATCCCCTAAACAACAGTAGGTCTGGGGTGGTCCAAGCCTAGATCACACATACCCATCTGCAAACTCGGCATGGTTTCTTCAAAGCTTCAAGACAGAAGGTACAGGGACAATGTAAATGTTACCTGAAACGAAGAATCCAAGAGTTCAATTAGATGAGTTTGTTACATTCTAAGACTAAGATAGATGTAGACATGAGTTTTGCTCTTTTTTAGTAACCGTCATTTTCTCAATATATATCAAATTATTTGTGTTATTGACATTACAGGGCAATAAACCTCATCCAAGTTCATAACTGGCCACACCTGATTAAGATTCCCCAAATGGGAATTTAGCCACTTAGCATCTTTAGTTGCAAGAAAATGTAAGTGCTTACAAAACAGAGTCTTGCGTTCCACAGCTGAGTGGTTAGAGGAGCCCACAGACTTGAAGGCATCACTAAGAAAAAAGCTTCCGGAAGTTTAGAAAACAGCACAGTTCTGAGCCTTGAAAGTGCATGGATCCTGCGGCTAGGTCACCTCAGGGCACTTCCATTCAGGGTTCAAATTGCTAAAAGGTGAATCAACCCACATTGATTCAAAGGTCCAACCCTGTGATTTAGAAAATAGTTTCTTTTTAAAAAAATCGCAAATTAGAGTTAAGAGACTGCACTGAGGAGGGGTGGTACAAAAACAGAACAAACCACAGTAATCTGAGGCCATGCTAAGACGCCAAAATTATTGCTCAAGAATGAGAATTTAGAGTTCAAAAACAAAACAAACCGTGTGAGTGGCTTCTAGCTTGGAGGTCGTGTAGATAGAGACTAGAACCATAGTAGGGAAGCAGAGAAAACAGCCAGGAGTGACAGAAGGAAAAGATAAGAGGTGCTTACAGTGGGGTCACCGGCTGTGAAAGGCATCAGCAGATGATTTTGTCAATGTGTAAACGTCATGGAATGGACTTACCTCCACAAACTTAGCTATATAGGTCATTGATGCCTAGATAGAAGGAAATCATTTCGCTCAGCTTCTTAAGACAGTCAAAAGGTATGCCAAGGCAAAGACCCATGAGGCCAGTAAAACTGCTGCCAATGTATAAAACTTTTCATTTAAATGTAAATACATGCTAAACTAATGATAAAGTCGAGGGGATATGAAGGCTAGGAGATTGCTCATTGGTTAAGAGCTCTGACAGCTCTTGTAGAAGACTTGGTTTCAGTTCCCTTTGAAGGTACCTACACACATAATGCAATAAAATCATTTATGTGCAAACGTGAATATAAACAAACAATAAATCTTTTTAAAAAGTATATTAGATCAATAACTCAGTAACATGGCCATATATTATTATTAACTGTATTGTATTGCTGTGCTTTTACATGACTGATCTCACAATACGTTTGTTTACAATATCAGCACAGATACCTGAGCAATGCATTCATTACAGTATGAAGTCACTGTGGCTATGACAGAAACCAATTTTTCAGCTCTGTCATACTCTTATAGGACCACCACTATACATGTGGTCTGTCACTGAACAAAGCATTTGATGGAAAAAATGTGGTTTCTTGTTACTGCTTTGTTCTAGAATATCCTTTACTTTATAAGCAAGAGGTCTATCTAGCAATTGTCTCAAGTTCTAGAATATTGGACATCAAGTCATACCCAAAAAAAAATCAGATAACCACAGGAAGGGGAACCAAAAACATTTTCCAGTTCTGCATTTGGTGAGGTGAGATGGCTTAGCAGATAAAGGCACCTGCTGTCAACACTGATGCTCTGAATTGGATCCCTGCAACCTACACAGTGGAAGGAGAGAGCTGCGCCAACTCCCATGGGTTGTCCTCTGAGCTACACCTACACACATATACAAGGTGCTACTCACTTACTAAGCATAGAACACCACTTGAAGCATTCGCATACATGTCACTTCATCCCCACTAATTCCCTATAGAATGGGTAGAATTATTAGTTCCATTTTGCATACAAAGGACATGAGAGAGAGAGTGAATCCTGGAGCCAGGATTCAGATTCTCTCATTAACATTAAAGCCTAAGTTCTTGAGAGTACAATTTTCTGCACAAACTTCAGTGAGGAAACTGCTTACAAGACCTCTGACATGTAGGATGGCTCAAAAGCTTTATTTATTTCCTCTAGATTAAAAAAAAAGTAAACAGTGTCTTTTTTTCCAGATCCTGTTCAAATTTCAGAGTTTCTTTGTTATTTCCACTGACAGGAGAGTCACCTGAACATTGTCAGAGAATCACTAACATGACTGACCATTTGCTGAGCAATTGCAACACGGGATTAAAAGATAAGTACTGTGCTTTTCACTCTCACACAGAAGTAGAGAGTCCACCACCTGAAGTGACAACAGCTCTTATTTCCTCTATAATCGTGCACTGTTGTGTAACATGTTGTTTAGACTCCATGCACAGTAATTATGCAATGCTTCTGTGGTAAGTTCAGTCCCTACTTGGATGATGAAAACACTAAGGAGGAATCATTTTGCAATCATCACATCTGCAGGCAGTAACCTTTGAGAAACAGGTGGAAAAAAGAACACTGTAGTTTCTTGTGAGAAATTTCTCTCAGAGATGGTTTCACTTGACTTATAGTGTTGTTCTTTTCTTCCTGCCTTCCTCCCATCTTTCCTCCTTCCCTCCCCCCCACTTTTTTTTTAAACTGAAAAACAACTTTGTCTGAGAACGGTCCTTTAATCCTTACCATCCTAGCAAGGAGTGATTCCATCAAGCGCTTTAGAAGTCCATACTGAGAGGGAGTATTAAAGGTCCCCTGCTGGGGACTGGAGTGTGGAGGACACAGGTTCCTTGCCCTGCGCTGGACACCGCACTCCTCTGGCCAGTCACTGTGGGCAGAAATACAGGCTGGAGTGTGAGCAGATGCCAAGAACCTGTCTCTCTCCACCACCTCCCTTCTCCCTTTTCACTGTGCTCCTGAAAGAGAGAGTTGGGGGAGGAAGGGAGCCTTGGGCCAAACTACGAAATGTATTAGTTTCCTTGCAAAAGAAAGAAAAAAACAGTGAGTTTTTAATTCAATGTTTTTAAATCCTTCTCCTTTTACATCAAACTTCTGGCCACGTTGTTTGGCAGCCACAGTGCTAGATTACGGCTGACTTCTGTGTGGGAAGCCACAGCTCTCGTTTGCAGTTAACTCCTGCGTTAACGAGGATGATTTTTTTCCTTTAGCAAGTTCTCCAAAGGGTAATGTCTAACCCTAGAAATGAGAATTTCACCTCGATAATGTATTGTTGACGGTTACTTGCGTCTTAATCCACTCAAGAGGAGACAGGAACGGCAGAAGTCAGAGACCACATACATTATCAATGCAAAGATGGAGAGGGTGTGGAGAAAACAGGTTCTAGTGTTTTTGCCTCCAACTGTTGCAATGCTTTGCTTTTCAAACAACCATCTAAAAATATATCAAGCCCTGATACAACTGTGCTCACAGCAGCAAATATCGGTCCCCTGGCACATTCCTCTCCCCAGCAGGCTCTGCCGTTTCCTCTCTGTCTCATGCTGCCATTTCATGTCCTTGTGTCAGGCTTAGTCTATTGGAAGTGCCTACATCCTCTGTAATTTAGGTTTTAAGCAACATATGATTTCCTCTGTTACTTAAAACACAAAAGCTATCTTCTCTGACTGGGAGAATGTCTTCCTTCCTTAATCTCCTGCAGAATGGCAGGGAAGAACACAGAAACCCAAGCAGCTCGGTGTTTTTAACAAACCCTCCTTAAAACCGGAGACCTCACAACTGGCTAGAACTAAAATTTGTTTTCGTCCTGAATATCCTTGCTGGGTCCATTATGCGTTAAAAGGGGCCACAGCCCCTGTGCAAGACCTATGAATGAGCCCCATTCATTCTGGGCTTGGAAAAGTCTTTTCAGCCACCAAGACAAACAATAGCTACAACCCAATTTCTTTGGCGTGGATATCAACCGAGGCAAAACCAAGAGACCATTATGAAAACTCTTGTACTTTCTTGTGGTGATTATGTAATTCTGTATTCGTTGGCCATGTTTATTTAAATAAGTCCATTTTTGAAAGGTTATAAAAATGGTTCATAATGCCATAGCATCCTGTTTCACATATGGAACAACCTTTTGGAAACAGAGTATTTCAAAGTAATTTGCTTCTTAATGTTACTAAAGTTTAAAGATATACCACCACGTTTTCTCATTACCCTTGTTAAAGCTGATGAGAATTCAAAATGACGGCTCTGTTTGCCAAAGCCAGCGATCATGTTCCATCCACATTTACCCACAGGGTCCGGTGAAAGGCCCGATAGGGAAAGGTGGGTGGGTGGGTGGTGCACATAATGTGGTTTCTGTAGGGGCAAGGGGGCGAGCATTCTTCAGCACAGAGGTGACTTTTCCACCACAACTTCCACGTTTGTATGCCCCATGAAGTTCTCTCTCCGGCTTCGGACATCAGCAAACCTGTTGGCCCTTTGCTTCCATCTTCCTAAGAATGCACCTTCTTTCTCTAGCTAACCTGGACCTTTCGCACATTTTCCTTCTCAGATGTGTCTCCCACCAATCTTTTCTTCCCATTTAATCTGACCAGCCTTCACTCTCCCTGAAGTATTGGTCTCAGGTCACTTTTAAAGAAATTGATAATTATATCATCAATTCAGTTAATAGTTTAAACGCTACTGTAATTGGAACTGGGGTTGTACTGGGATCAGTTGCTGATATCTAGAACCAGATTGTGGAGAATTTCTCAACTGCCTTCCCAAGGCTGTAAACAGAAAACGATGCCCACTTCCTGTCTCAAAAGTTTGCAGGGTTGATTGGGTCTTAGAAGAAAGCGTTGTCTCTGTGCTGGTCACTCTTCTGTCACTGCGATAAATTGCTGACAGAGACTCGAGGAAGGAAGGGTTTGTTTTTGCTTTCAGTTCTGAAACTGAGAATCTTTACCAGAGAACTACAAAAAATTGCTTGCTCTGATGGCATTTGATCACCTCTGCTAATTCATTATTGAAAATGTCAGCTGCCAAATTTTTGCCTTCTACTGTCATTTATTGGTGAATGATTGGAAATATGATTCTAATTGAAATTTAAAGACTCTTAAATTATTGAGTCATGGGAAGTATAAGGGATTAAGGGCAGGGTCTAGAAAGTTCTAATTTAAAATTCTTCCTTGGCCACTTATTATTTGTGAGGATAAGGACAGGATGGAATAAAAGCATGTTCCTAGACTAGGGGACTAGCTGGGAATGTGGTATGTAGCTGGAGTTTTACATTAATCTTCACATATTTTTGGTGCATCTGATGTCCTTGGAAGAAGCCATTGAGGACAGTGCTGGGAGGTGAGCTCACCATGAGGCGGCTATGTTCCTGCAATTTTGTCCTATGATATGAATCTGAGCATGATACGTAGTAATAAAAATTTTTCTGTATTTTTAACGAAATACAAGTTGCTATTTTATACTCCTTTTGACTGTTTTGTTTCTAAAACTCCCATCCATGTAATGACCCAGTCAGCTATCTCAGTCCATGTTAATCTATGTGAATTCTTTTATTTTGTGCTTGTGATTTATGTCTGTGTATAATTTGTTTTTTTTTTGGGGGGGGTCAGGACATCTTTTTTTACTTGTTCTTTATAAAGTAGATCTAGAACTCTCTGCAATCTCTCTGGCTTATCAGCTTTCCTATTCTACTCCTAATGAAGAGAGAACCTCACCCACAGGACAGGCAGTTAAAGCTCTTATGCTATGCTGTCCCTCACCATAGTACCTAGCCCAGTCTAATGGGACTTGTACCTTGCAGAGGGAACCTCCTGTGAGTTAGAGTCTCCTTTTCAGCCCTATAAGTTAAAAAAGGGACTATCTAGGGTCAGCAAAATATTTCAGTAGGTAAAGGCACTTACTGACAACCCGAACAATCCTTGGAACCCACATGTTGGAAATAAAACCCATTCTTATAAGTTGTCCACACTGTGTATGTGTGTGCATGAACGTGTGTGCATCCACATAAACAAAAAAATCATTGTTTAAAAAATTAGAAAAAGAAACCCAATGACTAAATATTGCTTCCTGTTTAAAATGTTATTGATGTAAGAATTTAGGACTTCTCTTTCTCTCTCTTGAGAATCTGTCATCCATATCTTGGATATGTACTGCTATTTTTTCTCTAAGTCTCTCTCTCCCTCTTCCTCTCCACCCTTAAATCTCTGGGAGAATATGCCTTAATACATTCTGAGTTTGCTTCATATGAACTCATTTTGAAATTGATTTCTCCGACGAAGTCAAGAGTCCCAGCTTCACTTGAGTGGAGACCTCTGTAAAGAGCTCTTCAGGCTGCCGTGAGCTGTTGCTCCAGCTCTGGTTCTGCTGCTGTACTCTTCAGGGACCTGTCTGGGATGGTTCTGGAACCTCAAGAGCACCTGAAGATAATTATTTTTGTTTTTTGGTTCTTCAAGACAGTGCTGAAGATAATATTGTTTATACCTAAGAACTGATAAAAGGCTTACAATTTTTCTTTAAAGAAGAGAAAAGGTCCCATTTACAAATTTGACAGTAATTATAACCTTATTTTGCACTTTAAATTACTTCGTTGCTTTCTTTCAGGCCCTGTCAATATATACTTAATGTCTATAATAATTTCACAATAATTTTCTTTTAATCTGTTCAACCACTGGGTTTCTTTTTTAAACTTTTTTTTTGAGAATTTTGTGTTTTCCAACAGTTTTTATATGTAACCATCTCTGTGTGTGTGTGCACGTGCATGTTTGTGTGTATGAACGTGTTTCTATAGCCCAAAGTGCTTCACTTCTAAACCCAGAAATGAAAGTAAGGAGAGCAGTCATCCTGTGACTTGATGTCCTTAATAAACCGACAGCAACACAAGGAGGAAGCTGTGCCATTAATAGAGTACTGTGTTATACTTGATAGCTGTGCCAGTCTGTCCTCAGCTGTCCAGAATTTGCATGCCCCAATTACATCCATGTCAGAGTCTGCCTTCAGTTTTAATGGTTAGCTCATGCCATCATGCTCAGGCACCTCATGGAGAAAAAGAGGCCCTGCTATTCTTTCATACTAATTTTAGGATTAGACAGAACAATCTGCTAGGTTCCTATTGTTTGTGTGATTTGAAGTCCTGAATTCCAGATTCCCTTGGAATGATGATCTTTAGGACCCAAGCCCAGAAATTTTCATGCTCCCCTTAGATTAGGCACATCAAGACGGTGAATCCATGGGTATGCAAGGCCTATATGTGATTCAGCGGTAATAAAGGTTCAAAATGGATCTTTGAGTATCATCAGCTTTTAGCACTAAAAGATCAAAGTATCAGAGGGAAACTGAGGCAGGACAGTAATACAGGGTAAACTAGAGGAGCACGGGGAAGTAGAGGAGTCTCTCATCCCTGAGTCTGGTTGCAGTCACTTGCCTGTTAAGAGTCTAGAATCTCAACAAAAACTAACAAGATTTGCTATGATTGTGTGCATAGAAACAATACTTATTTTTATCTTTATTTTTATTTTATCTTTATTTTTTGTATATTTCATAGAATGACACTAAAATAGCAATGCATCATGCGTAAATCCTTTGAGTTTAATAATCTACTTCTCAGTTATAAGCCTGTAACTTTTGAGACAAGATTGTGGACTTTGCTTTTAATCAATGTATGTCTTAACTTCCTTGTGAACTAGGGTAGTATCGGGTCTTTTGACCCTTGTGACCTCTAGTTTGTTTTATTAGCCTGTACTTCTATCCAATGTAGAAAAGACCCTATGATAGCATTTATAAAATAAAAAAGCAAAAAAAATCTCAACACAACAACAAACACCCAGAAAAATAAGTTCTGTAGAAATGCTTTGAAATATATGACTTTAGCAGCTACACAAATCATATATATATGGTTATTGTTAAGACCCTTAAACATGACTTTCTCTCTGAGAAATTCACATACATTTCTTGGGTGCAGGCTAGCCTTTCTCTTAGGATGACTTTCTCTTCATTAATGCCCATGTTTTGATTCATGTTAAAAACTTTTCTTAGTAAGCTCCACCTTTGTTCTAAAAATGTGACTTTATTATATTATTTTAAATAATGTAACAGTATTTCAATGAAAATTTATTATATTGACATATCAAATTAGTATATAGAATGATAGTAAAGAGATTTTAAAACCTCAGTGAACATACTACACAGAAAAGGACACTAAATATAAGGAGACCTAGCATTCTTTTATTGGTGCTGCTGACATTATCTCTGTTTAATTTAGACTTAAATTCTTTGAGCTTCGCAAGGACAGAAGTAGAGGCAATACCTAACTCTTTTAAGAGTAGAACCTCAAACTGTGACACAACCATTCTGTCCCCACACCCCTGACTGGAGCCAGATCTACAGATTACAGTAACTCACAAGACATGGTGGATGGTGTAGTCTTTACCCAATCACTGGGAGGACTCCAGTACTAATGAAAACAGGCTGCTGGAGGAGGGCTATGGGAGGAGGGCAATGGGAGGAGGGCTACTGGAGGAGGGGTATGGGAGGAGGGCTATGGGAGGAGGGCCATGGGAGGAGGGCTATGGGAGAAGGGCCATGGGAGGAGGGCTATGGGAGGAGGGCTATGGGAGGAGGGCCATGGGAGAAGGGCAACTTACTGGAGGAGGGCTAGTAGTGCTGGTTGTTGTCCTCTTAGGGAAGCAAAGACATTTTCAGAACCCTGTCCTCTGTCCCACCCCAGCAGATTCTGCTTTCTCACATCTAGATCATATGGTTACACAGAGCTACGTGGAGAAGAAGGAAGCAGAACCTGTGTGGCTTTCACTAGAACCCTGGACTCCTTTGCTCAAGCTCCGTTGGGAACTCAGTACATTTTTTTAAGGATCTCAAAGCAAATTCACAAAAATTTTATTTAAAGTCTAATAGTCATCTAAAACCCCAAGACATTTAAAGCCCTAAGGATGCCTCTTGTTATTGGAGAATAGCAGCTGTGACTAACGTGTGATATAGCTATCTAAAGAGCAATAGAGATCCATCAACCAATAGTTAAATCAAGGGTAGATACCATCTGTTGTACATTTTGTAATTCTGGAATCTTAGAATCAGACCAGACAATGTCACCTACTTAGGCCTCTTGGGGAATGAGTACACAGTTTGGAAACTTTGGGCTTAGACTAACCACGATTCATTATCTGGGGCTGGATACATTGTTTCTCAGATAAGAATTAAACTTCGTTGTGGCTCAGAAAATAATATGATCAAGTGTGGTGTTTGAACAGGCTGAGGACAGGAGATTAGAAGGTCTCGGGAACAAAGCCTCTCTGACCTCTCTCTCTCTCCTCTCCTCCTGTCTCATCCCCCCCCCACGCATCCCCCTACCCCCGTTTCTTCTGCAAAGCAAGCCAGAGAAACAAGGAGTCTTTCCTAAAGTGAGTCATAAACGCCAGAGCCCCTCCATTCAGAGTCCCGCCTAGGCCCTGGAGGAAGGAATGTGACAAGCACAATAAAGCTAGAGGACTGTGAACAGGGCCTTCAGACCCCTTTGTTCAAGCACACTTCAACACTGCTGAGAATTCTTTCTCCAGCCCAGGTATGCAAACAGACAGGGTCCCCTGGGTCTTTTCTTCATTTCAGAAGCCCCCTGTTGACCAGTTCTAGCTGAATGAATTTGCTACGCTTTTTTTTTTTTCTCATCAACCTGCTACCCATGACTCCTATGAATGACCAGATGTAACAGCTTCCTGTCTGTCCACCTTCCTTTACAGAGGAAGGAGAGAAAGCAGAAGTTGTTTAGGAAACACAATTCCTGCCTGAGTCTGCACCAACTGCAGCACTTATTTTCTGAGAACTGGTCACAGGCTGGTTTACAGCACAGTACAGATTTATCAAATGAAATGAGAAAATGATGACTACCTACTTTGTTGAGGATGGTTCCTCCTATTAACCACAGAGGGGCAAACTGTGAAGGATTTGTTGTCTACAGAAGCTTCCAGACTCACGCCCAATAACTATTTGTCTCGAAGCGGAAGACTGACAGTGATGGTTGATGAACAAGCTGATGTCTCAGTGAGGAACACTGTTTCCGAACAGCGTTGAGTGGCGTCCCACTGACAGTGAAAATTATTAGTGAGCTGTCAACAGAGATGTCCACGCCTTTAATTCTGGGATGTCAGGGAAGACATTAGTACAGTTTTTTCCTTCAATATTTGGTAGAATCAGCGTGAGTCCATTTATAGTTTGGAAAGTTACTGATGCTCAAATTCATTTCTTTGAATAGGCCTGGTTGGATACACCGTTTCTTCTGAAATGGTTTCTGGCAGATTGCTATTCAAGAAATTGTTCCAGTTAGTCTATATTATCAAATCTATGACAAAGCTGTTTGTGACAGTCCTTTCAAATCCTGGCATTCACAGAATCTGTGGCAATATTCTCTTTTGCATATCTGATTATTCTGATGTTTTCAGAGGACCAGCTATTTGGTTGTCTGTATTGATTTTCTTTTTGTGTGTAAGATCTTTTCTGCTCTGGTTGTTGTTAGTTTTCTTTTGCTTCCTTGAGATTTACCTGTTCTGTTCTTTCTGAAGTGGTTTGGCTGACTCAGCTTGTGTCTATACTCAGTGCCATCAGCTTTGCTCTGGGCACAGCCCACACCCCACAGATTTTGATACAGCGAGTTTTCACTGTTTTGTTTTTATTGTTGTTGTTTTGTTTATTTGCTTTTGGGTTGGTTTTTCGAGACAGGGCTTCTTTGTGCAGCTTTGGTGTCTGTCCTGGAACTAGCTCTTGTAGATCAGGTTGACCTAGAATTTACAGACATCTACCTGCTTCTGCCTCCCGAGTGCTGGGATTAAAAGTGTGCGCCACCTCCGCATGGTGAGTTTTCACTGTTATTTGGTATTTTGCTAGGTATGTAACATTCTTTTCCTTAAGTTTTGTCCTTTGATTCATTTGTTATCTACAGGCGTGTTGTTTATACTTCATTTATTTGGAATTTTTCATTTTTTGAATATTGGTTAATTCATTAATTTCATTCTGCCTGGTAGCAGATATTTTTCTTTCTTTTTTTAAAAAAATATTTATTTATTTAATTAATTTGTAGCCTGACTGTAGCCCCCCTCCCTTCTCTTCTCCCACTTCCTCCAGCCCCCCCAGCACCTCCCCTTGTATTCAGGCTGGGCAATGAAGGTAGCAGGCATTTTATCTTTTCATTTAAATTGTACATTTAGATTTGAGAACCCAGAATGTGATCTGCCTTGATAAAAGTTCCCAATGAGCTTGAGAAGAAAGTGTAGTGACAGATTAATCCATAGATGTGAGTATATTCAGAAGATTTATTTGGGCTGTGTCCTTCTGACTTTCTGCTGACGAACTTGTCCATTTCTGAAAGGTGTCAAGATGTTAGCCATAAGAATGGATTCCTCTGTTTCTCCTCATGCTTCTTTCAAGGTTGGTCTCACATATTTTGGTGTCTGTCATCAGGTGCATATATGCTAAGTATTGTTATTTCTTCCTGGAGAATCAGCTCCTCTGCTGTCTGAGCCTTGATAACTTTCTGTGTTTTGAAGTCTAGTGTGTCTGGGATGAACAGTTGTTTCTGCTTCTCATCATTGGTTTTAGCATGAGTTGTCTAGTGTGTCTGGGATGAATAGCTGTTTCTGCTTCTCGTCATTGGTTTTAGCATGAGTTTGCATGTGGCTGAGGATAGCACTGAGAACAGCCCACCCCAAAATCGTGACCTCACTTAAAGCATCTGGAGATTTTGGAGCTGGGAACTTGGCTCAGTGGTAAAACACCTGCCCAGCATGCGCAGGGACCTGGGCCTCATTCTCAGCACTGAAGAAAACATAATTCTAAAAACATCAACTGTGCAATTCTCAATCACAAAATGTGTGGATGATAATGCTCCACCGTGAAAAGATTGTACATGCCTGCAAGTCTAAGTCAAAAGTCTCATCTTAATGCCATCTAAATCAGTGCCAGTTGAAGTACAATTCAACTTAAGTCAATGCCTTTCCTAATATGAACATGGAAAATAAAACAAGTTATGTGCTTGCTGAATACAGAGAGTGGGTAGTCCTATTTCGAAAGGGACAAATAGGAAAGAAAAAAAATGGAGTCTTAAGAATGGTCAGAGCTGATAGGGCAAGCAACACAAGACATTAAAGATCAATCACAGTCTCTGGCTTCCTGCTCTTTCCTTCAGGCCCATAGTTTGTGTTCCAAACCAGCGGTTATCATAGGTTGGTGTCACTTCCCTATGTCTGTCTGTCTGTCTGTCTATCTATCTATCTATCTATCTATCTATCTATCTATCTATCATCTGTTTATCATCTATCTACCATCTGTCTGTCTGTCTATCATCTTTCTACCAACTATCTATCTATCTATCTATCTATCTATCTATCTATCTATCTATCTATCTATCTATTTATCTATAATCTATCTATCCATGTACCCATCACTGGGAACTAGGTTTTTAACACACGAATTTTGAGGAGGCTATAACATTCAATGTAGAGCAGTTCTTCTCTGCTTCCTCCAGCATTTCCCTTGCTGGGAGGCTATGGCTTTGGGAGGGTCCCACGGTTCTTGTGTATTCTACTCTGTTTTGCTTGCCCTTAGTCTTTGTTCTCTTCACTTCTTAGTTTTGGGGTTTTCTATTGATGTCTTCTAAAGCTCAGAGAGTCTTACCCTGGCCATGTCTGGAGTGCTAATAAGCCCATCAAATGCATTTGGAATTTCTCTTGTAATTTTCATCTCCAGAATTCCTTATTAGTTCTTTTTCAGGATTTTTATTTCTGCTTGTGTCAGTAATTTTTATTGAGGTCTGACATGATACAGTGTAGGTGAGAGAGGCTGCCTCAAAGCTGAAAGCAGGCAGATGTACTTCAGCCTCCCAATGTGAGAACCGGTTCCTCACTGTGCTTCCCACCATCACCTATTGTGTTTCATCTTCTGTCTGCCTTGTATTTCTAGTTTGGAAGTAGTTTGCCTGGTAGCTTTACTTCTCTTCTGGACTCAAGAAGAGTTGTTTAGTTTTTAGTTTGTTAGCTCTTTACTGATTAGAGTGGAACAGCAATTTTTGAGTCCTTACATGTGAAATAGCAAAATGGAATTGTTTCATTTACCAATTTTCAAAATGCAAAAGATGATGATAGCACTTAGGAATGTAGCTAACGGTGGAATGCTTGCCTAGATGTGTGAGACCCTGGGTTCCTTCTCAAGCACCAAAGGGAGGAGAGGGTGGCAAAGCATTCACAAAGCAGCATCATTTGACTTTCCTGACAGTCTCCAGCCCATGCTTTGTTCAAGTCCACCCGTTCAAGAAGGAAGCATTTCTAACTTTGAAATGACTGTCAAGAAGCTGCAGTAGTTGATTATGTCCGCTATCCATACTTGCTCCCCTGGCTCCAGGGTCTCAGTTCATTTGCAATAAGATAGGTACTCACGACCTGAAACAGGCATAGAGAGAATACCATATGAGTCAAAACATCTTGTGACAGGTGTTCTGATCCTGCTCCAGGAGTTGCTTTCCCTTAGGTCATCCTCTAGTCCTGTCTCTCTAGATCACTGATTCTTGTCCTATTCTGCTCCTGTGAAATGTGATGCAGTCATCTTGTGAACCCGATGCTGATGACTAAGAGGACAAACATCAGGATGAATAGAGTCTGGGGTTCTGAGGACATGGGTGGAGTCTGGGGTTCTGAGGATGTGGGTGGAGTCTGGGGTTCTGAGGACATGGGTGGAGTCTG
>JAQHUG010000019.1:1382033-1396048 GCA_028555095.1 Dicrostonyx torquatus | reverse complement strand
ATAAAGCATATTCTTGTTCTTGTTTTATGTATGTGTAGTGTTGTGTATGTGTATGGTGTGTGCACATGTAAGGTACACATGTGGCAGTCTGAGGTTGATGTTGGATGTCCTCCTTGAATTCTTTGCACCTTTACTTCCCTAGAGTTACAGGCACTACCACCATGCCCAGTTTTTCACATGGCAGCTGGAGATCTGAACTTAGTTGTTACACATGCACAGCAGACACTTTACCAACTAAGCTGTCTCCCCAGCCCATAAAGTATATTTCTTAAGTGAGTTTTCCTGGTCTATTCACAGGCTAAAAACTGGGAGTTTGGGCTGGAGAGATGGCTCAGAGGTTAAGAGCACTGGCTGATCTTCTGGAGGTCCTGAGTTCAATTCCCAGCAACCATATGGTGGCTCACAACCATTTGTAATTGAGATCTGGAGCCCTCTTCTGGCCTGCAGGCATACAAGGAGGCTGAACACTGTGCCACAATAAATAAATAAACCTTTAAAAAAAACTGGGAGCTTATGTTGGTTCGAATGGGAAGTGCCACCTTTAGGCTCATATACTTGAATGCTCGGACCCTGGTTGGTGGAACTGTTTGGAGAGTTAGGAG
This sequence comes from Dicrostonyx torquatus, assembly GCA_028555095.1. NCBI lineage: Eukaryota > Metazoa > Chordata > Mammalia > Rodentia > Cricetidae > Dicrostonyx > Dicrostonyx torquatus. The sequence goes on along the minus strand of JAQHUG010000019.1, from coordinate 1,395,446 downwards.
GTGTGCACAGCCTTGTTGGGGAAGGTGTTTCACAGGATTTGAGGTTTCTAAAGATTCTCTCCATTCCCATTGTTCCCTTTCTGCTTCTTGATTGTGGATCAATGTGAGCCTTCACCTACCCCAAACTTTTGAAATCATAAGCCCAATTCAACACTTTCCTTTATAAGTTGTCTTGGTCATGGAGTTTTATCACAGCAATAGAAAAGTAACTAGTAAGAGCTGAAGCTCAGTGTAGTCCCTGATATTTTTTTTTTTTAGCACCCTTTACTAATCTGAAAGTCCTGATGCTTGGTGTCCTCATCTTCAGGATACCGTGACATCTTGCGCATACCACAGCAATGCTTTTGATTATGAATTAGAATGTGTGAATGTTAAACAGATGAACTTTGACTGACAACAACTTCTTCACTTCTTACTGGTAAAATGTACACATGATAATTAAAAATCTGATACATGTTTCTTTGAACGAGTATAAGTTCAGAAAAAGTGATGGGTAACTAAAGCCCAAAGGAATCACAAAGGAAAAATACCCCATCATTTAATTAGACAGAGTTAAATCACAATCCATTAAATACTATAATTAACTTAAAGTCCTTCCCTGAGAACAAGTATAATAACATGTATGTATAAAGATCGTGATGAAATCTATTTGCTTGTAGGCTAAAACTAGATATGAACCACCTAGATTATGAGAGGGGGAGTTTCCTAAAGTAATATAAGATTTTTTTAAAAATATGTTTCCATAATGGTAGTTAATTTCCAGGGGTCCCAAAACTATAGGCATCCAGGCATAGCCATGCAGTCTATAATCTCAGCTTTGGAGAGCCAGAGGCAGGAGCATCACCACAAGTTAGAGGCCAGCCTCACCTGCAGTAAGTTCTAACTCAGGCCAGTCTAACAATTAAGAAGCCAATAAAACACAAATTTAAAAATAAATAAGTAGCCTGGCGGTGGTGGTGCACACCTTTAATCCCAGCACTCGGGAGGCAGAGGCAGGCAGATCTTTGTGAGTTTGAGACCAGCCTGGTCTACAAGAGCTAGTTCCAGGACAGGCTCCAAAGCCTCTGAGGTCTCCAGTAAGTTCTTGCTTACTGTGAACTAAATGTGTAATTCACCTTATTGCTGGTAATGAACATTGGAGCATGTTCAGATTTGGACTCTTCTTTAAATTTGTCTTGCTTCTGTAAGTGTCCTGGGCAAGCTCATGTTTTATTTTGCATTTATCAACGGACAAACATGACAACTGTGCCTTGTGGTGCTGTACCAGCCCCAGTCCTTAGAAGCGGGAGACTGTAGGTTTGTTTGCAGCACAGCTGACCATGTCTCCACATGCACAGAAGGGAAGGAGGGAGAACACCCACAAACGTCAAAGATGCACACTATTAAGAGCATAGTTTGCCAAAGTTATAAGACCTCAAGTCCACCGATGTAGAGTCTTATAGCCATTTTCTCCAGAGGATAAGTGATCATCTAATGTGTTTCATATCCTCCCTGCGGCCGTCTGTGATGTGTGCACAGAGTCACGTGTACACAAATGTGCATGCACAGGACTCCTCAGAAAACTGAATTATCCTTTTCCTAACGGTCATCTGCTGTGTTTTCCTCTTAACATTATATACATACTAGTTGACTGGCATACCAACTGATATACATATATATGCATATATATACACACACATATAATCATTTTGTGTGAGTATTCAGAAGAGTGTAAAACATACACAGTTATGTATTTAAATATGAGTATGAACTCCTCATCCATTCCTCAGGTGAAAACACCACTGAGACACTGGAGACTCTGTCTGCCTGTGAATACTTCCAATAAAGTGCTAGCTTACATCATTATCATAATTCATTTCAAGCTCATTTATCAATGGATAACTAAGTTACTCCTTAAGTTTTTGATATTAGCAACAGTCATGTCATGAGTTTCCTCTGTTTTAAGTTTTTATTACATTTATTTGTGTGTGTGTGCTTGCGTGTGTGCACCTGCTCCTGCCATGGTGGCTGTGCTGAGGTCAGGGGACAGTTTCCAGGCCAGGGTCTTATATCCGGACCCCACACAGTGAGGGAAGAACCAGCTCCCACAGGTTAATCTCGCCTCTTCACAAGCAGCATGGGCGCATTCCCCTCCCTGATAAGTAAAAGCTGTTTTCCATACTTGCATTTTCTCACAGAACCTTAGCCTCTCATAGAGAAGGTCATTTGAATCACTTGGGCCACTGATTCTAAGACTGCATCTGTCACTTTGGTTTCCATTTGTGCGTTGCACCTGCACGCTAAGTCCCCTTCACTTCATTTTCATTCTCGATAGCAGAAGGCGTCAAATTCTTAAGACACCTACTGACCATGGAGCTGCGTGCCCAGTTTTCCAGAGAGTGTAATTATTATTTGATTAAATGAATTCTCCTGTGGAAAGTACTTATTTCTCATATAAGTGCAACTGGAGTTAAATGCACTTCCAAGAATTTAAATCGCCTTTTGTAACAAGTAGTTTTGCACATTTTTCTAGTGTGTCTTGGCATTTTATGTTTGTAAAATTTACTTATCTAGAAAAAAACTTTGGATATGTTAGAAAGACGGGGAAAGCACCAGTGAAACAGATCAGTGGGTAAAGACAATCACCACCACGTCAGATGGACACACTGAGTTTTCTTCCCAGATCTTCCATCCCATAACTTATCTTCTCACCTGCATGTATGTGCCATGATATGTGTGCTCTTATACACATACACACATATACAGACACACATATAAATGAATAAAAGTAAATTTTTTTAAAGCTGGGGAATTCTTAGTAATCAGATGATTCATTAAACAATATATTTAATACTCCTTATTGCTAATGTAAATGAGTAATATATTCTTGCAGAAAGGAAATGGTTCTTATCTCTGTTCTTACAAAAAAAGAATCCACACACAGATTTTTTTTTTACAAAGAAGTGCTAAGTTATAATCATAGTTGGTTATGATAGAAATTCAATGGAGTAAAAATGTTGTCACTGATGGCCTGGAAATCAAACAGATACTTGAAATTTTTAATTTGACATTTTCTAATTTGGGTTCAGTTATTTTTTGATGTGTCTATAATTAAAAGCGTCATAGAACAGGGAAATCAGCCCTTCAGCCACACTGTAACTGTTTCTCAGCCCTACAGCAGCTCTTCCTTGGTGTTTTTGTTTCCCCATTTTACGACAAATTGCTATTTGCCTTTGTTTACCAGGCTGGTCTTGAACTTGCAATTTCCCTACTTTTAAAAATGTGTATCAGCCAATACATTTACTGCATTTAAAATTGTTTACCATACAAGTTAAACTTACATTTTCTGATTTTCTTCATTCTCTGACTGTATCCTGGGTATGGATTAGTTCATTTGCATAAAGGAGCCGACTGCTGGCAAAGCTTCTTGCTGTGCTCAGCTCTTTAAAAGCCAAAAGATTTTGAAAGAAGATGGGCATTCTCCAGCTTCCAAATGTTGACTCTGGATCCATCAGCCTAAGTAATAATAGGCTGCCTGCTGCCCGAAAGGTCAGAGTCACAGACTGATTAGAGCATCACAATTATGTGGAGAAAGAAACATTGGGTCGTCTGATGCCAAGTTTGAGCTGGACTGTGTCCTGTGACCTACTTTGCTTGTGCTGGATTTATTTCGATGGATGGAACATGTCTAATGTTTTCTGTATACCAGAAGCAGCCATTGTTTAAGCTTGAAGGTTTTAAGGATGATATATTGATGATTCCATCCTATTAATAAAATAGTTGATTTGTCAAAACTGTGTATTAGTCTTTTCTTTTGTCACCTAACATGGTAATTGGTGGAGAATAGATGTTTACTTGGCCCATGATTCTAGAGACTGGCGAGTGGGAGAGCATTGCATAGGAATCTGGCAGGACCCTTCTTGCTGTCGTATAACATGATGGAGGACCCATGGCCAGATAGAGCAAGTTCCTTCACTTGGGTGTTCTTGTTCATTTTGTCATATAACCACCAGTTTCATCTTATCCTATCCTCATGACCTTATCTAACCTTAATTATTTCCCCATAGAGACCCATCTCCACATAGCAATAATGTAAGAATTAGGTAAATCAGTCTCCCACACATGGTCTTGGAGATGTAAATTCAGATTATAGTCTTAGAAGATGTGAAGGCCCATGATTAACAAAAAAGAAAAGCCAATCCCACTCTCTCACACAGCTCTGAGGTCCTCCTTTAAATAGCACTACTACACTCACAGGTTATAAAAGTCAAGTTCTATGACTTTTTTTTAAAAAATATACATAAGTTTTACTGAGATAATTCACATACATAAAATTCAGCTTTTTTATTTATTTGTTTTGTGACAGACAGGGTTTCTTAGTGTAGCCCTGGCTCTCCTTTAGAACAGGCTGGCCTTGAACTCACAGAGATCCTCCTGTCTCTGCCTCCCAAGTGCTGGGATTAAAGGTGTGCGCCACCACTGCCAACTTAAAAACTTTAATGCATAGAGTTCAGTGGTTTAAGATACCCAGATACTCATGTAATTGTATGGCCACCAACACTACGCATTTCAAGACATTGTCATTAGTTCATGGAGCTCTGCAGTGTTAGGAGTCCCTCCCCAGAATCTGCTCTCTGGAATACCTGCAAGATGGCTCAGTAGCTGAGGACTCCTGCTGCCAAACCTGAAGACCCAAGTTCAATCCCAGAGAGCCAAACAGTGAAAACACAGCACTAGTAATAGCTCACTAGCTGAAAAAAAGTTCCTTATATTTTATGTGTTGGTTTGTTTGATATGTGCATGACTGTGTGTGTGTGTGTGTGTGTGTGTATTTGTGCACATGAGTGAGCACACATATGTGTATGATTTGTAGGAGCTGGTTATCTCCTTCCACTATGTGGGACTCAGGGACTGAACTCAGATCATCAGGCTTGATGACAGTCACCTTTACCTGCTGAGTCATCTTGCCAGTCTGGACTCTTGCTTATTTTGAGATGCCTCCACAGAGACTGTAGGGTGCAAGTTGATTGCTTAATACTTACCTTCTGTCCATCTACTTTGATAACCCTAGCAATCTATCTGAAGATGTCCTTGAGTGTTCACACAATGTAATAATATCCATAAAATGGACGGAGCTTGTTGGTGTATGCCAATAATCTCAGCCTCTGATGAGGACAAGGCAGAGAGGGGAATGTTGAGCTCAGGAATGGGCTAGGCTGTAGAGTGAGTTCTGTACCAGCCTGGGCAACTTAGTGAGGCCCAGTCTTTAAAAAAAAATAAAAGCAGAGAAGGGGATAAGGCTCAGTGATTCAGCACTTGCCTAGTTACCACATAGCCTCCTCTCAGTCCCATGAGCAAAATTTTAGTCAGGTAATCTTATTTGGTGAACATTTGCACAGCTGTATATGCAAGTCTATCTGCCCCCCCCAACACACACACACTTACTCAATTAATTCACAGTGCTGCCAAGTCTATCTCCAAAATACACTCGAACCCACTCTGTTCTCTACCCTTCCCTTCTGGCCAAAACCACCCCTAGCTCTCCTCCTGAAAACTGAACAGCATCTTCCTAGCTGGCCACTTCACTCCTACCTCTGCTTCCACGGTCCATTTGCCCCATAGCAGAGGAGGTGATGATCTTACACCGTAAGTTCAGTCACATCTAACTCCTGCTTACATTCTTCACTTAGGAAAACAAATCCAAAGACTTTGCTAAGAGCACCAAGGCCCTGCATTGTTTGATCCTGCGTCCCGCAGTCTGTTCTACCACTTAAAGACTCTTCAGCTGCTCTCTTCTCAAAATAAACTTACTTCAGTTTGATGTGCAGAGGATCTGTTCTGCCTCGGGATTTTGCTCTTGCTGGCTTTTCTTTTTAGAATAATAAGAACAATGCTGCAGAAATAGCTGATCCTTATTTGCTTATGTGGTGTACTGGGGACTCATTCATACTTTAAAACACTAATGTATGTACTTCTCACAGAAGCTATGGGACAGGTCACATGTGCTCCACCTTTAATGGGTAAGGGAGCTAAGGCACAGGTAGGCTAAACAAGTCGCCCCAAATCCCACAGCTTACAGTGATGAGTCCACAATGAGCTTCACCAAATTTTTATTCAGCAGCATCTTCTCTTGTTCTGGGTCCTAGCGCATTAGCCCTGTCTTTGGAGAGGTCTTTGGATTTGTATGAGTTGGGGAGTGGGGAGGGACAGAATCTTTCTTGTTGGTCACTGTCTGAGCTCTTAGTGTCCTTCATCCATGCTGTGATCCCCAGTTGTTATTTATTTATTTATTTTTTCAGAAGCTGAGGTCCGAACCTAGGGCCTTGTGCTTGCTAGGCAAGCGCTCTACCACTGAGCTAAACCCCCAACCCTCTGGCTATTAATTTTGCACCCTTCTTTCCTGTCTCCTCTACTGGGATGCAAGCCCTGGGAGGGCAGGCACTTGGCAGAAATGCCAACATGCTAAGAGTACACTGGTGAAGGGGAAGACGCTCACCAACTGGTGCCCTCTGGGCCTCTAATACCACTCAACATACGCTTCTCGGATATTTGAGATCTCTTTTCTCAGCGGATTCTCACATCCACAAAAATGAATCTCATATAATTTTAGACAAAATTGAAGAAACGAGAGGACTTGCATCTCCATGAACTTGACTGGCTTTGCTAGAATGCTCCCAGCTATGCTTGACTTACTGTAAAGGGCAGACAGCAGACTGGCAGGAAGGGATGTGGTGAGCTGTGAGTTGGAGATAAGCTAATACAGTTCTCTTTGAAAGGAGTTATGGTTGAGGTCTCCTCTGCTCTCCTCGGTGGCTTTAATAGCAATCTTTTTTTTTTTAAATTGGAGATCTACATAGAAAATAAATACTTGGCATTTTCATATTGATTGAATAACTTAATGTGTCCTGATGTTCTGCCAGCTTTCTTATCAAAAGAGGCAGAGACCAGCTGACTAATTGAACTAAAGGAAACTTACTGAAAACATATCAGACTCCCAGGCCCTGCAGGAGACTGGTGGGGGACAAGGAGGTATGCCAATCAACAGGAAGCAAGGAGCATGCTCACAGTCACCCCTTTATTCCTGGATTGTGTAGTGAGGTCCCCGTCTCCTGTCACCACTGTCTCCTGCCCCTATGTCACACATACAATGGAAAGTTGGAGACCCATCTGATTAACCTGGCTTGTGTGCTTTACTTCCCAAGTCTTCGTTCCCACATCAGAGTTATGCACAGTGAACTCCTCTCAAGATCACAGTTCAAGTGAACGCCTCGCGGCCAGATCCAAATGCTTTTTCCACAGGGAAAAGTAGAGGTGCCTGCTTGCACTTTTGCTAATTCACAGATTGTGTTCATGACATCGATTTTACCCCATACACAGAGAGCAGGACATTGCCATGTATTTTTATTTTAGCTTAGGCATTAGACAAGAAACACAAGACAAGCGTGTCTTGTCATTGAAGGTAAAATACACGATGGACATTTATGAATGAGTTACGTGTAAAATCGCCTTATTGGGACTAAATCCAAGAGAGCGTCACACATTCTTTGCAAATGCAGAGATGAGGCTTCATAGCACAAGGTCATGACCCTATCACATTTTCCATGAACCACAGGCCTCTGTAACTGATTCTCATGGCTGTAAGTTTAACTCTGAATGTGTTGATTTTGTCTTATTAATTTCGTGCTGCTATAACAAAATGTCAGACACTAGATTAACTTATAAAGAGTTCTATTTGGCTCAATCCTGGTAGCTAAAGGCCTAAATAGCACAGCTCTACTGTCTTCGAGAAGACCCCTGGCTATGGGACAACACGGAAGGGAAGTGAAAGGGGCATGCTGCCTGTGAGAGAGAAAGCAGAGGAACTGACCCACTCCCAGGAGACCTAACCTACATCCCATGAGACAGCATTAATTTTGTGTGAGGTGTAGTTCTCTAGGATATAATTACCTTTCTCTTGGCCCCACCTCCTAACTCGTGAGAGACTAACCCTGTAGCACCTGCACTCTTGTGGGGGTGAGGGCAGGCTTCATTGAACCACAGAGGGATCAGTTCGGTGTATTCAAATGTGAACTGGTCTTCTCTAGGCCTGTTGCTCTTTCTGGCTCCCCACTTTGGGTAAACGCATCATGTTGCACCAGCTGTCTTGTATTTTGCTGTCTGCATACAGACCCCTCTCAATTCTTCCTTCCTTTTGCTGTTCAAAAATGTGTCTTTCGCTCTGTTTCCCTTTATCAAAGTCTTGGTTCAAATCCATGGCATACATGCTAGTTACTGATTTTCTGCTTTTGCTTGCCTTTCTTGGTATCATGGGCCAGTTTTAGACTGCTGGAGATAATTCTAGTCATGCATCTCATCATTTCTTGCCATCTTACTTCCCTGAACCACCCGGATTCTGAATACATTCTTTTTTCCCCAACTAATCCAGATGTGTATATGTGTGCATGCTTGGGATCAAACCCAGGACTTTATACACATCAGGCAAGTATTATGCCACTGAGCTACACTGGCATCCCCAACATCTTAAATATAAATTTAGACTGGCTTATCTTTCTAGTTCATTGTTTGTTGAACTCTCCTTCTAGTCTGTTTTATGGAATTTATCCAGTGTGTATGAACATGTGTGTGCACTGCATACATGTACACACACACACACACACACAATCTTATCCACAGCTATGTTTTCTCCACTTAACAATTCTTGGTAGAGTAAAGGCAATGAAACATGTTTGTTTAAACAAATGAAGAAGATTAAGTAGCTCACACGAATGAAGAAGAGACTGTCCTCCAGACGCCAAGCCGAGGGAATATGCACCTTTGACGTTCCTTTTACTCACACTGTTTGGATTTTCTCCAAGACAGAAAGATCAGGAAAGCAACCCTGGTCACAGCACTCTTTTTTTTTTCTGGCTTGCCACAAAGCTTGCTATTTGCTGCACTGATCTGGGGTACAAGCTCTGCTTGTTCCCATTGCTAAAGCAGAACATGTCTTAAAGATAACACATCACATAGATTTGGGGTTCATTCAGCTGCAAATCTCAATGTTCCTCTTTACACCGTTTATCCTTCCTGTCTTCTTTCTGCTATTCTAGTGACTGCACCCAGATCTGTTTTTTGACCTTGGCACCATCTCTTATTATTGGCCCTCAAGGCCTGCAGCACTTTGTGGCCTAGAGTCAAGGAAAGATATTAGGCAGTGCTCAAATGAAGATTTTCCAAACGGAAAAAACACTGAAGAGGTGGACCTCTGAGATTTAAAGTCCGGTCTGGTCTACATAGCAAGCCCCAGGCCAGCCAGAGCAACACAGTGAGACTCTCTTTCAAAAAGACAAAATAAAACAAGAGAGAGAGAGGAGAAAAGGAGTGGAGAGAAGAGAAGGGGAAGGAAGGGGAAGGGAGGGGAGAGGAGAGGAAAGAACTGATGGCAGAGAGTCGCGTACAACCACAGTGGTGATAGTTGTAATAGCTCTCTGTTTTAAATAACTTTTGTAGCCTTGGGTTCACAGACCACATGTGCATACGCACAGAGATATTCTCCACCATTTCCTCCTCTCATAACCCCTTTTTCTCATCACCAATCACTTTGCTAATCTCTAGAACGAAGGCTTTCTAATAACGATCTCTTCTGTGTTTTGTGCACCACTCACAATCTGAGAAAAAGAAATGGTTCCATTGAAGACAATTGGAGTAAGATCAATGTGTCAATGGAAACACACACGGGTGCAGCAGTGACGGGGGAAAGCTGGAAGCTGACATCCAGTGTTCACAGAATCTTACCCATGGCTCTCCATGACCTTCTCTATCCTACGCTTTCCAACCTCTTTCGTTGTCATGTTACAAGCTCGGTATCTCATCAATAGATCACAGAGGATGCTCAACAGTAAATTTGGGTAGTCATTATTATCAGAAGAGTTAAAGAAAAACATCTGAGACAGGATTTCAGTGTCTAGCTTGGAGTGACCTCTAACTCCAGAGATTTCCCTGCTTCTACACCCACAGTGCTAGGTTTGAAGGCCTGTGCCATCCCATTACACCAGAAGACTTCATCTTGTAGATTGGCAGACAAGAGATCCATAACAATCGGCTTATTCTGGTAGACAAAACACGGAGAAAGGTTCATTTATATTGTGGGGGATCTCTGACAGAATGATTTGATGTGAAATATAGTACCTTCTACCAACACCATATACAATTCCAAATGACAGTTTAAATCGAAACTTCTAGGTAATGCAAAATCAAGTACTGTTAGACATGGAAAGCCTTTCAGCCTTTCTTGGTCCACCATGCCCTCCTCTGTACCGTGAGCTCTTCCTGTTTGGGAATGAGGTCATTTAAACATGCATTTCCTAATCATGTAAGAAGTGGGATAGTTTCTGACTGATGGCGAGGAAGGAAACTAAGGTCAAAAGTCTATATTATGTTATCTCCATATTACAACTAAATACACATTTAAATACCATAGCTTTAATTAGCACGTGTTCAGAGGGCTTGTAGAGAAATGGTCCAGCTCCTATAGTGAAAGGCCGTACAGCACAAGCGTCAGTCACAATGCTCTCTCCTAGTGTGTTAGAACACACCTTCGGGTGGGGTTATGTTACTGCCAACGGATTTTGTTGTGGTTTATTCTAACCCTTGCTGTCACTTTGAACTATCAAGGTTGTTTGATCCAGCATTAGAAGATTGCATTTTGAGAGAAGCAAGCCAACACCCACTACAGCTGTCGGACCAGCAATGTGCGTCACACCACAGACAGCCTGCCCAGCCGCTGCTTTCCGGTTCCTGTTATTGTCTAAAAATGCCAAAGTTTGGAATTGAAAATTACTCATAAAAGCCCTTGACTCTGATTCTGTGATCAGATGTAAAAACGCTCACCAGTACATGCTGGAGTTGAAATCAAGCTGAAAAGCCTGGTATACAGTATTTGTTAGTTTCTCCGAAAAAGAAATTTAAACGTGTCTGACAAAGCAGAGGTTGCATGTTCTGCCTTCACTGAGCCTTTATCAGCGTTCTGGCCCTCCAGCTTTAGATTACAGCGTGTTCCAGTTTCCTCTGCCTGGAATACTTCTTCCTGGCCAGCCACCCGGCCACCTCCGTGTCCTCATTTCAGTAACTCGATTCAATAAGGACAATCTGACCCCGCGTTCCATTCAGGAGACTGCTTGAACTTGCCCACCTCCCCACATCAGTAGCCACTTCCAGGCCAACTGTGTATTTTGAAGTCTAGGACACCAACAGTCTCCTAACTGCTAGCACACAGATCTCTGCCCGCTTTCAGTTTCCTGATGTAAATTTTATCTGTGGTCTGAGCTTTTCTCAGGTTCCCATTTTGGGCCCCCTTGTGTCCACTCTCTACTCCCACATGACAATCATTTTCTTCGATAGCGTTTTTTAACCCTTAAAACCACAAATTATTGAATGCCCAGTGTAACACTATGAAGAATAGAGTGGACTAGTGGGATTACTGCCATCTCCTCATCCCATACATGTATGTACATACATACACACATACATACATATATATGCATATGCATACTATGTTATTTAAATACTGGCAGACTTCGCAGGTTTACATTATGTGTAATCCCAAATGACAAATTAAGTTTTACAGATACTCTAACATCACAGGTAGTTAGATTTGCAATGTTATGCTTTCCTGCTCTACCTTCGCCTCTATATTCCTTAGAGCTCCTAAGTTTTAGACTTACGTCATTTGAACATGCACTTACTTGTGTATTTTGTTACAAAAACAATAGTTGACCAGGAATGGACAGTTGGTTCAGCTTGTCAGGGCACTTGTTCTTGGAGAGAACCTGGGTTCATTTTCAGATCTGATGCCCTCTTCTGACTTCCTCGGGCACCAGGTGGTGCCCATAAATACATGCAGACAAAACATTCATATACATAAAATCAAATAAATTTAAGAAATTGAATTATATGTTGTATAACTTGCATTTTTCTTTACTGCAGATCATGGGTATCTTTCCTGGTCAATGGACTTGCTACCTAGTCCTTTAAAAGACTCTGTGGTAAGAAGAGGGGCTTACATGATACCACTCCCACACAAGAATCTACAGTCAATAACTGATGAATGGAAGTGGGGAGAGACATTTTCTTCAGTGGTGTAGCCACTGGTAAGGTGCCCATGCTCTTGTAAATAACCCCTTGCTCATGTAGATGGCAATTCAGTCATCCCAGCCCTTCTAGTCTCACAATGTAGATAATCACCTTTATTATAAGGTTCCCTGGCAGCTAAGACACATCTGGGAAGCTGAGCTGCAGCCTGGCCTGGCTCTTGATCTTGGCCTTTGGTCATCAGAGCCTTAGAACTCCTGCAATGCTGGCTTGATCATTCTTCCCAAGTTCAAGGCGGGCAAGGTAAACAAGTTGGCCATGTTCATAGTTGACACCCTTTGTGATCCTGTACTTTAAGAGGGCCCTGTAGCCCTGGCACTGCACTTGTAGCCTGGGCATTATTTGTTTGTGTCTTCTTCAAGACATTGTTACGTTTCTTGGAAAAAGTATGTGAGATAGTTAGCATCAATGATCAATGTGACAGCATCTAGAATTATCTAAGAGTCCAGCCTCCCCGCACACCTGTATGGGATTATTCAGGTTAGGTTAGCCGCTGACCATGCCCATGAGAGACTGCTTGTGTAGGTTAATTTAGGTGGGATGACACACCTTAAATGTGAATGGAGCCGTTCCGGGGCTTGGGTGATGGAAGGCACTTGAAGAAGAATTTTAACATCACAGACATTCATCACGTCTTTCTTCAGATACGCAATGTAAGCAGTTGATTCAAGATCTTTGACTTCCCTGCCACAATGGAACGCACTCTCTAGCTGTTAATCAAAGTAAACCCTTCCTCTAAATGGCTTTTGTTGGTGTTATTTTATAACATCATGGGAAATATGATGAAAACAGCATGTCCCCAGCAGCTTAGGGTCCACCCTGTGAGGACATTTATAGCTTAGTGATAATCATCTTCATGCTCTTTTCCAGACATTTTTGCATGTGGTATGGTTCCTTGACTTGTCTATTCTCTACTGAAATTCATGGCTCCTGAAGCCTCTGTTATCATTGTCTTATATTAGGCTTTCAATATTATTTGTTTGACCCATTGTGGTAATCTTAGCACTCTCTCTTTCTTGCATTCACACATTCATTGAGCTTTTATCCATATGTTTCACATCTGCCCTCCTCCTGTGAACAAAGCAGCCAGTGACCATGCAGCTAGCTGAAAACTCTCACAGACTTTCATCCACACAAGAAAATTCATTCTTGATTCAAAGCATGGGACTTTTAAAATTTTTTATTTAAGCCCAGCATGGTGGTGAATGCCTTTAATCCCAGCACTCAGGAGACAGATACAGGGGGAATCTCTGTGTGTTCAAAGCTAGCTTTGTCTAAGAGTGAGTTCCAGGACAGCCAGGGCTG